>RWGZ01001273.1:3384-196668 GCA_009725065.1 Utricularia reniformis | reverse complement strand
ACATTATTTATAGTTTATATTTTTTTAAAAAAAATTAAGGCTAAAGGTGACTTTTCATCATTTTTGTATTTTAAAAATTATATAATTTCACTATTTTAAAATTACATTGTCTTTTTATTTGTAGGGAAACTGATAATCATTCTTTTAAGTTGAGTGCATGAGAAGTGAGAACTGAAGATAGAATGGGTATAGTTTCAATGTGGCGGGAGCAGTGATCCAGTTGCAGAACAAAAGCTTAGAAAGGAAACCTGCTCTCCCTGCCTGCCTTTCTGCCATTCCCCAACTTTAAATTCAAATTTATAATAATTATTCTATTTTTTAATATTTAATGGTATATTATCAATTTTTTGATAAATTTAAATATTAAAGTGAGATGGATTTGAATTTTTACTCTCACAATAAAGATTTTTTTTCATTATCTTCCATATTGGGTACGTTTGAAATATCGTTTGATAATTACCGGTGAGGTGAAAGACTATACTGTACTATGAGGTGAATTGATCATGATTTTAAAAAATTATTTTTGAAACAACGGTGCAGTTATTGTAATGTCATAAAATGATTTTTTTCCCCTTATTTTTAAATAATTGTATATCACTTAAAAATTAAATTTTATATTATTTTATGATAAATTCGTTACGTCAAAAACTATATTTTTAAATTATTATATATATATTTTATAGTTTAAACATGTAATTGATAGAATATAAGAAGTTATTCATCAAAATAATTTTTTTAAAAAAATTAAACTATAATTTACCGATGGTAAAATTGACATTTGAAAGTGCATTCTAATGGCCGTTGGGTTAAACCAACTGTGAACTCACCGTTGTTTTCTACGATTGCACGAACGAAATTATTAATGATGTTAGATTAAAATAGAATACAACTACGACACGTTCATCACACCGGACGATGTACTGATATTCCAAACAACACCGTTGTATTATGATTCATTCATTTTCTTGGGTACTCAAAAATTCTCACTCATTACCCTTAAAAGTAAACACTATTAATTTTGGTCTAAACACAAATTTGATCATCATAATTTTGACAATTTTAGTCATTAAATTTTATGATTATGATATTTGTGATTCACAAATATGAAAATGACAAAATTCGTTCATATACTTTCTAAGTTTTGACAAAATCAGTTCTTAAAGTTGTATATATATCATAATT
This sequence comes from Utricularia reniformis, assembly GCA_009725065.1. Lineage (NCBI taxonomy): Eukaryota > Viridiplantae > Streptophyta > Magnoliopsida > Lamiales > Lentibulariaceae > Utricularia > Utricularia reniformis. The sequence goes on along the minus strand of RWGZ01001273.1, from coordinate 195,486 downwards.
AATCACAAAGTTTTAAATTTCGTCAAATGAGATCATCAGTTAAAATCAAATTTGTCAACTTTGGAGATCTAATTTTCTAAACCTTCAATTTTTGAAACTAAATATATAATTATTAATTATGTAGATCAAATCTGAAAAACCCTAAAAGTATAGAGAATTAAATTGATATATTTATTAATTTTCCGATTTAACTAAATTTCAACTATTATTGAGTAAACAACTATTAATCGTAAATTCAGATTAATAGTTGAAATTATATCGTTGTATTGCACATCAAAGCTGGTTATTGCAATTTCGAATTTAAAATAAATAAATAATTATGTAATTCTATTTTAAAATGAAATACAATATATAATTTATTTTTAAATAGGTTTTATTCAAATTAATCAACCGAGATCTTATAGGCATCGTATACGACATAGACATCTGGCATTTCGCTAGGAAACGACAGCTGACACGTGTCAATTCATCATTTCAACAACAATCAAGTCAACCAAAACGAGACTCTATTATATTTTATTATTATTATTATGTAATAAAATGATATTTTTGAATAAGTACATAATAAAATTAAATCAATATGGAATTATTTGATTTTACCAAAGGGATGACTTTTGCAAGCACATACACCCACTCAATACGATTAAACTCGACTCGTTAAAATTACAAAATGGATTTATTAAATTAAACAATATATATAATATAATTTTAAGAGTTATTATGAATAACATATTATACAATTCTATAATTAAAAATATTTTATAATTATAAAAAAGAGTTAGCTTGATCATAAACGAGAGATAATGTATAATTTCTCCTGGAAACAGGCATCGTTCATCCATCATTAATTTCGTAGAGAATTTGCAAGTCAATTAATTGAATAACAACATTATGAGAGTACATGAGCAACCCTAAAAAATATAGAATTTATTTGATTTAACTTTTTAAAATCGAGGTGTAATAAGATGTTGTGATATATGATAATCGTGAATTTTTAAATATGTTTGATAAAATTATGGTATTATAATCGTGATTTATATAAAAATATTAATATACTTATATATATATATATAATAAATATAATCATATTATAATTAATAGAAATAATGATAAATTAATCTTTTTTAAAATAACGATAATTTTAACAGTTGTTATGAAATCATGATTTTTTAGCGATGAACGCAAAACAAATTTGCTTATGTTTTGGTTGTATTAAAAAAATCACGAATTGATTATCTCACTATACCTCTACCCACTTTCCATCGCCGAACCAAACAAACTCATAGACTTAACACGAAGTTGAAATGGTGATATTATGGATTTGTTTGGAACTTCGATAAGAGTAGCGTTACACTGTGGTGAGTTGGTGAGATCGTAATTTTGTTAAGGTATGCAAAACAATAAGGTTATTATTAAAAATCACGATTCAATGATGGATGATAAAATCAATTATATCTAAATTGTAATTTTGAAAATTACTATATTATTTTTACTTTTACAATAAATAAATAAAATTTATTTTGATTATTAAAAATAAAAAAAATATATTAATTTTTTATATAAATCACAATAATTAACACATTTAAAAATCACAATTATTGTATCCACACCTACCCATATAATAATTTTTTAAAACTATATCAAAGATTTTACGAAACGGTGATCTATCAAAAAAACAAATTGTGGTATAAAACAATATTTGAATACCGGCTTATCGGTCTTGATCGGTACATCGGTATACCGTCAATATACCGAATATATCGATAATATATCAGAATTTTGATCATTTCAGTGAACACCGATAGAAATGAAATTTCGGTCATTTCGAACGAAATTTCGTTCGAGATTAAAACATTAGTATAAAAGCGTGAAACAGCAAGACAAGTTACAAAAATGCTAAGAAGAAGACAAAAAGCTCATCGACAAAAGCTTAAATGCTCGAGCTTCTCCACTTGTGATCCATTTTCTGCAGGCGCCGTTCTTCTTTTTCCAGTTTCCCTGCACCCTATTACCCATACATTTCTCTTTTTCTCTCTGGGTCTCTTCTTGTTTCTACAGTTTCATGTTTCTTAGTTAAACTCTCAATTTGCCAACTGAGAAAAAAACATGGTGAATTCTTAGTTATTTTCACTTCTTTCTCTTTATTCCCTTTTAAAAATTTGTATGTTTCTGCAGTTTATTAACTCAGAGCTTCCACCGGAGCTGGTGATTCTTTTGAAGGAAAAATTCTTTAATGCTTGTTTAGTTCATGAAGATGAACGGAGAAATGAGAAGAATGTGTTTTGTTTTGATTGCTGTGAAGGAATTTGTCCTCACTGTGTTGATTCTCACGCTTGTCATCGTCTTCTTCAGGTCCCCAATTTATTCTCTGGTTTTTTCTCCGGCGAACTCTGTTTCTTTATAAGCTTTTTTTTTCTTTGATTTACAGATAAGAAGGTATGTGTATCATGATGTTCTACGCCTTGTAGATGCTGATAAACTTATGGATTGTTCACAAATTCAAGTAAGTTTTAGATTATTTTAATGCAAAAGTTTGTAAAAAATTGAGATTCTTTGTCTTTAGGCTTACACTACAAACAGTGAAAAGGTTGTTTTCTTGAATTACCGGCCGCATACAAGGCCGCCGAGAGGCTCCGGGAGCCTCTGTGTCACGTGCGATAGAAACCTTCAAGAATCGTGCATTTTTTGCTCCATTTGTTGTAAGGTAAATTTGTGTTAAAGATGAGAAAAATTGTGAAATAGATGAGTTTACTGATGATTTTTTGCAGCTTCGGTATATTATGCAAACTGGGAGTAACCTTTCGAATCATCTACGTGGCTGGGAGTTTCTTTCTTTACCGGAATCCGGTCTAGATAAGGGACAAATGACGCCGGATACTGTACTTGAGCTGTCAAGTTCAATTAGGACTACTGACTCCGGTTCGAGCAGCGGCGGCGGAGTTTCGGACCGTCGGGATACTATGACGAAGGATGTGGTGAAAAAGAAGAGAAGTGTTCTTTCCGGCTGCCGGAATCCCGCCGGTGTTGTGGCTGGATTCGCGACAAATAGAAGAAAATCAACGCCTCACCGTTCTCCGCTCTACTGAAAAATCCGTACAGGGAAGGGGTATAATCGTCATTTTACTCATTGTCAGATGCGCTTTTGTGGTTGTACAAGCCGTCCTGCTTTTGATTCTGACAGATGGCTCAATGGGGTGCCGATTAGTAGGCTCGGGAACAGAATCCGGAACCTTTGGTTCGGGTCACATTTTAAAGTTAGTTAGGCTTGGGATTTCTGTGAACCTCAGGTTCGTTTGCCTTGATTCCAAGGCTTGTAGTTGTTTTTTATTGATTCGGTAAATGAATCATCTAATATTGTAAAAATATTTAATTACATAACAAATATCATAATATAAGATCATTAAATTTGGCAATTGAATTTTGAGGACAATAAGGTTTTTAAAATTTATGATTTATACGTTGTGTAATATGTAATTTGCTTGTGATCTTGTGTTCGGTGGGTTGCTTCAACGCATGCCCATCTTAGGGTCTCTTGTTGAGAGCCCTCGATTGGGGGGAACTTTCTATTCTAATTTATGTTCAACAAAATGCATTTTTGCGAGAAGAATTTTTGTGATATTCAATGAATTAACTAGAATTATTGAGATGTCTAATTGAGTTTATTTTTGTATGTGTTGTAGCCCTATGAATTATGTCGAACCGTGAATGTCGTCGATCGGCTGTCGAACCGTGAATGTCGTCGATCGGCATTCTCTCTCTTCATTTATAGTGATGTGTTAGTGTCGATCGGTAGGCTTGTGCCGATCGACACTTTATGACAGTGTTGAGTCAATCAGTGTCGACCGACTTATGTCGTTTAGATAGGTATTCCGTACATTAGGTTAATTCCGTATATCAGGTTATAAATATGTATTTGTGAACACTGGTCGGAAAGGCTTTCTTTTGGTTTTCAATCGAAATCTTCCTCTACGAATTTTAACATGGTATCGGAGCTCTGGTGAAATGAGCGGTCTGATTCCGACGCCGGGGGAAGATTTTCCCCCACTAACGTGTGGACCTTCGAGGCAGTTGACTCCAGGTGAAGTAAGGAGCCGTGGCGCTCGCACTCCTCAGACACCCTCATTGCCTTCCGCTGCAGTGAGCGTGCCGCCGCTAGGTAACCCGTATAAAGGACAGAATGTCCATAGTGTAGGGCACTATCGACCGTATTTTGGTGGGGTGCACAACCCGAACTTAGTGTCTAATACCGTTGGAAACATGTTGGGCACATGGATAGTCCCTGCTCCCTTTGACATCAATGGAATCCCGTATAGGGACACACAAGCGTGGGGGTTGGCTCCCTCGGATCACTCTGGATTGATTATCCATGTCGTAGTTCTGAAAGGAGATAACTATGGTGAATGGGCGGGCACATGTCATGAAAATGACATTGAGAACGAAAAGGAAACTGAGTTTCGTTGATGGGATTATCGCCGAACCACACCCCGGGGTTGGGTTGAGCGATGATTGGATAACCATTAACTCACTTCTTGTGCAGTGGATTTTGAACACGATTGAAGCTCAGATAAGGTCAACGGTCTCCTTTATAGACTCGGCAAAACTACTGTGGGAAGAATTGTATCAACGATATTCGATAGGAATTGGACCTCGAATCCATGAATTGAAAGGGGAGCTTGTTTCTTGTCGCCAACGTGGAGATAGTGTGGTGGATTATTTTGGAAAATTGCGCAAATTGTGGTGTGAATTGTCCACCTACGAAGAAGGGTTCGTCTGTTGCTGCAGGCAGACTACATGCGAAGCCATGAAGAGGTTTCTCCGTAAACAAGAAGATGAAAGAGTGCACCAATTCTTGCTTGGATTGGATGATGGAGTGTATAGCACGACTCGATCGAACATTCTCAGTGCAGAAACTCTCCCGTCGCTTAATCAGGCATATTCCAAAATTATCTTAGAAGAACGTCATAAAAGTATGATCAAAAGTAAAGAAGAACGACATGATGCCATTGGCTTTGCTGCTCAAGATACAACTGGAAAACTGACGAAAGTTCTGTGTGAAGCATGCGAAATGACATGACATACAATTGAATCGTGCTTCTCTGTCAATGGGTACCTGGACTGGTGGGGAGATCGACCTAGAGTGCCGATCAAAAACTCCGCAGTGGTGCTGACTTACATTGGGTCGAAGACCCGCAGAAATGGTCGCGAGAGAGGAAGAGGCAGAGGCCACGGTCGACATTCCTCTGGTCGACAGGCTTATGCCGATCGACAGTCGACCACGACTAACAATGTGCCGACCACCAACGCAGTTGCGGCTGTATCCAACCCTACGGACCCACTGCTTAGCTTCTCTGACGAACAGTGGAAGTTTTTGAAGAACATTGTGGCATGCGCACCCACTTCCACTAAATCTCATCTTCCCTCAGGTATGTTTGGTAAAGGGTATTGGATTGTAGACTCTGGAGCCAATTGACACATGACATGTGACTTCAGTTTACTGTCTGACATTCGTCAGATTACCCCTCGTTAGGTGACTTTACCTGACAACAGGAAGTCTGTTGCCTTGCAATGCGGGAAAACCCATATTTCATCTGATCTGACTGTTTGTGACGTGTTCTATGTTTCAGACTTTGCGCATAATTTGTTGTCTGTTAGCCAGTTGCTCAGGGATAAATGCATGTTGGTGATATTTACTTTTGAAATTTGTCTCCTGCAGGACCTAACTTCGAAGATCTCGATTGGGATGAGCCATCAGAATAACGGAGTTTATGGACTGCAGTCCCAGGAAAATGTTCGGGCAAATGTGGCTACCCAGGCCCAAGCTGCAGAGGACGGGTGGTTGTGACACAACCGATTGGGACATCCTTCACATTCTGTGGTATCACATTTTCCTCGACGTTTGTCTTTTTCTCCGACTCATAACTGCACCGCTTGTTTTGAATCCAAAAAAACTCGTGACTTATTTTTTTCTAGTATAAGTATTGCTACTTCATGTTTTGATTTAATACATTGTGATCTTTGGGGACCGTATCGCTCACCATCCACTTGCGGTGGATCTTATTTTTTAACTCTTGTTGATGATCATTCTAGGGGAATCTGGGTTTATTTATTGTCCGACAAAACTCAGGTCTCTTCCACTGTTGTAGATTTCTTCACTCTAATTCAAAACCAATTTTATCGAACCATTAAGTGTTTTCGCACTGATAATGGTACTGAATTCTTAACCCTTAAAGCTCTCTTTCGTAGCAAAGATGTGGTTCATCAATTGACCGTACCCTACACCCCTCAACAAAATGGTCGGGTGGAGCGAAAACATCAACATATCTTGAATGTTGCTTGTGCTCTTAGATTTCATGCTTCCTTACGTGTTCGCTTCTGGGGGGAGAGTGTCCAAACTGCGGTGTATCTCATTAATCGGATCCCTTCACCAGTACTCGGTAACCGCAGTCCCTACGAAGTTCTCCACGGTCGACCACCTCCTTTCTCCCATCTTCGTATCTTTGGGTGCTTGGCTTTCGCATACAAGCTGTTTAAACCCACTGATAAATTCGCACACGCAGTCTTCCCTGTGTCTTTCTTGGCTATCCACCTAATCAAAAAGGGTGGCGTATATATGATCTCGAATCACACAAATTCTTTGTTTCCCGAGATGTGACCTTCTGTGAGACCGTCTTTCCGTTTGGACTTTCCTTCCCGTCCCCTAATCGACATGTCGATCAAATCTTTCCCTTTCATGTGTCGAACGGTGTTCCCCCTTCTTTAGCTGACCGTTGCCATTGCCATTGCTAGTTGACATTGACTCAGCCACCCCTTCGACAAGTCCGTCGAGTGATCGGTTGGTGACCGACCCCTTGTCGATCCATCCTGCCACGTCACTGAAAACCGACCTTTCTACTCCATTATCCACTGTTCCTTTCGATCCTTCCTCTTCAATGTCAACCGATCCGTCAAATTCCACTTCGGCCGAAGCTCCGTGTGTCCCTGTCAAAGAAACTAGAGAAAATGTACCTTTGGGCAAAGGCCATCTCCGAAAGTACCGATCGGTACTCTTGAAAGATTATATCTGTTCGACTGCGCATGTGCAGGATGTAAACTCTGTTATTTCTGGTGGTCCTCCTCGTGACAGGGTCTCGAGTAAGTGTTCTTATCCCATTCTCGACTATATTGATGACAATCAGTTTTCTGTATTGCACACTGCCTTTGCTAGTGCCGTGATTCAATCCTCTCAGGAACCACATTCTTTCAAAGAAGCCATGAAATCAAAGGACGGGAGAGATGCAATGTGCAGTGAATTGCGCGCTCTAGAATCAAACAAAACTTGGACGTTCGAGGACTTGCCGATCGGCAAACGCCCACTAGGAAGCAAGTGGGTTTATAAAATAAAGCACAGAGCGGATGGGTCGATAGAGCGCTACAAAGCACGTTTAGTTGTCCTGGAAAACACCCAGGTTGAAGAAATTGATTATGAAGATACATTCGCTCCAGTGGCTAAAGCCACCACAGTGCGAACCTTATTGAGTGTGGCGGTCGCTAAGAATTGGTGCGTTCATCAAATGGATGTCAACAATGCTTTCCTGCACGGTGATTTGAATGAAGAAATTTACATGAAGATTCCTCAGGGTTGTCGAGGAGCGCCTGAAGGCAAAGTGTGTCGATTGCGAAAATCTCTTTATGGGTTGAGGCAAGCCCTCTGATGTTGGTTTGCAAAACTAATTGCAACCCTCAAAGGCTTCGGTTTTCAGCAGTCTGTGGCAGACTACTCCCTCTTTACATATTCTACTACAGAATCTCAACTGTTTATATTAATTTATGTCGATGCCATTATCATTGCAGGAAACACCAAGAACATTGTTGAAGATTTCAAACTCAGACTTGGAAAATTGTTTCATATGAAAGATTTGGGAACATTGAAATATTTTATGGGAATCGAGGTAGCAAGAGGACCAGAAGGTATGTATCTCTGCTAGCGATAATATACCTTGGAGATTGTCTCCGAAGAGGGATTTTTGGGATGCAAGCCGGCTCGAGTACCCATGGAGCAGAATCATAAATTGCTCTCGGCTTTAGGAGACTTTCTGGTCAATCCCATGTCTTATCGTCGATTGGTCGGCAAACTCATATATTTGTTGTTTACTCGCCCTGAGTTATGCTATCCGGTACATGTCTTGTCCCAATTTATGCAACAACCTCGTAGTGAACACTAGGAAGCTGTCTTGTGATTGGTTCGCTATCTGAAAGGCAGTCCAGGTCGTGGCGTACTGCTGCGATCGACATGCGATCTACAGATGTATGGTTTTTGCGATGTTGATTGGGCAATGTGCCCAGAAACGCAGAAGTCATTGACAAGTTACCTTATATTTCTGGGATCTTCGCCGATCGCATGGAAAACCAAGAAACAAGCTCTTTGTCTATTTCCTCAACAGAGGCAGAGTATCGTGCTATGTGTGCTGCATGTCAAGAGTTTAAGTGGCTACGTAGTCTGTTAACGGATTTGGGAGTCTGTCAGAACATGAAAGTTGTGACCCTGTTCTGCGACAACCAATCCGCTATCCAAATCGCTGCTAATCCGGTATTTCACGAGTGCACGAAACACATTGAAGTCGATTGTCATTATGTTCGAAATCAGGTATTGGCTGGAGAGGTTAAAAGGCGATACGTGAAGAGTGAAAATCAATTGTCCGACATGATGACTAAAGCTCTTTGCGCCGATCGCCTCCAGTATCTGCTGAACAAGTCATGCATGCTAGACATGTACTCTCCGACTTGAGGGGGGGTGTCGAACCGTGAATGTCGTCGATCGGCTGTCGAACCGTGAATGTCGTCGATCGGCATTCTCTCTCTTCATTTATAGTGATGTGTTAGTGTCGATCGGTAGGCTTGTGCCGATCGACACTTTATGACAGTGTTGAGTCAATCAGTGTAGACCGACTTATGTCGTTTAGATAGGTGTTCCGTACATTAGGTTAATTCTGTATATCAGGTTATAAATATGTATTTGTGAACACTGGCCGGGAAGGCTTTCTTTTGGTTTTCAATCGAAATCTTCCTCTACGAATTTTTACAAATTAGCTTTCATTTGCATATTTTCATGTGAAGTTTGTAAGTTGTTTGACCTTACTAAAATAATATGTTGTATGACTATGCATGATCATTTTCTGTAATAGTTAATCTATGGTTTTCACTAAAAACAATTTAACTTACAACAACACTTGGTGAAAGAAGCCAATAAAAAATGTTCATATGAAATGTAAAACTCTTGGAACTTAGATGAATTAGTTGCATTCTCAATCATTTTCCAAGAGCTATTTATCAAATTGATGAATCTCTTGTCTAAAGCATAGGGCAAGGGTGGGTGATAAATCTACAATGTTGGTTTAAGAACAATGAAAACATCGAAATAAGAATAATGAACTAGCTATTATAATCCTTTTCTATTTCCATAAAAGTAAAAATAATATTTTTAAAGAACATAACCACTTTTTCATTCTCTTATTTGGGAAAGAGAATTCAAAAAATAACATATCTTTTATTTCTTATTTCTTATTTCTCATTTCTCATTTCTCAAACTATTAAATTACCATTGTATCTTTCATTTTTACGTTTTTTAGGTTTATTATGAAACTTTCACATTCCTTAAACAGCCTCAAAGACCTTAAGTTCTAAAATTTTTCTTCTAAATCTTCTACAATAGCTGAAAAAAAAAGTTCTCCAACAAGGTAATCACATCAAGTGATTTTTAATCTTGTGGTCTTAGATTTTTGTGGGTTTCGATCTCTTGCAAACATTTGTGGAAGCTCTTTTTCTTGGATTAATTTTTGTAGAGTAATGTATAATGACATGTGAATGATTTCTAGATTCAATTGTAATTTACAATTATGTCTTTTTATAGAATTTTTTTGCGTTTAAACAACATTTATAGTTATTAAGATAAAATTATCATTTTTTATTTTTAATAAATAGAAAAATTTTTATACTAAAGAACACTATTTTATTTTTAATTTTTTTATCAAATAAATAACTACGCATCACAATTTCCTTATTTTGCATTCTCTTTCAAATTCATTTTCTTTCTCATTTAAAAAAAATAGATGTTCAATATTGGTACAAAACACAGCTGTAAATCTAGCATTTTTTACACAACATAACATAACTTATGAAGAAAGCGGTTCAATTTGCAAATTGCAAGTGAATATGTTTACATGTTGAGGCATTAATTACAATAACAAACAAGTAAAGAATTGAAGAGCAAGTAAGAATTTTATCTCTAGCAATTTCTTAAACACTCACCAATCACCCTCTTTTGAGAATGTATCCCAACACAAAACCGACCACTATGACGACGATAAGATACACGAATGGAAACCCAATGCTTCTGCATCTCAGCAACTCCTGCAATACTTATAAAGCACAATTAGAGAAAGGACAATAACTATGCCTTCGAGGCCAAATGTGACATCGAAAATGGCCGGTTTTGTTCATGAGAACATACCAATTCTTGTTCAAGCTTCTTATTTTGCTGAATGACCAAATGATTCTCCTCAGTTAGCCTTGAAACTAAGGATTTTGCCTACAATTTGAAGGATAAAATAAGCACAATAGTAAAAAGAAACTACTTCATTCGCCATTTTTGAACCAATAACTCATTCTATTGTGAACTCAATGTTTTATCTTCATGCACTAAACTCTCTTCAACTCATCAGCACTAAACAGAGCTGATGAGATGTACAATCGAACTTCGAAGATTAATCTAAACCGTACGATACTACAATGGAGAAAGAAATTAACCTGAGGTGTGCTTTCATTTTGTTCAAGCGAAATCTGTCATAACAAAATGCGATAAATTACGAATGTTCTAAAAACTGATATACATAATGAAAAGGTTTGTAGATTCTCACAGCATTAGAATCAGAGTTCTGATTCGTAATCCCGTTGACCGATGCAGAGGCACGAAGTGAATGAGCTTCCTCAAATCCCTCATAAACTGGAGGTTGAACATAAACAACTCTCAGCTTCCATTCATCAACATGATTATTACTTGACTCTTTGCTGAACTGAAAAATATATAAAACTAAGCAATATTTCTTTAGAAACTAAAACTGGGATATTCACAGAATTTTGAAATAATGAAATTTGTCCCACATCGGAAATTGAAAGTGGTGTGGATTGGTTTATAAAAGGGAATGTGGACCATAGTAAATGACTTGTTCAAATCTTTTATAGTATAGTCTCTTCCTCTTATACGTTATATCCGAAACACACTCTCCACATGAATTTACCCGACTCTAGAAATTTAACACAAAACAAATACCATTTCTGCAGTAACATCTTTCACTGTTGATCCAGGGCTAGAAACTACGCTTTGGAGGAGAAATTTATCCTTGCATTGGAGGTCAAGGGGAGCCTCCTTTTGAGCTTGCATGGTAACTGAATCAAGAAAATTAAAATTAATCAGCTAACGGGAACATTTGAAAACTGCTAATATAGCCATGTTATTGTTTAGTGTGGAGATCGATATTGTTGTCGATCGAGCATACTTTGATGACGATCGGTATTATTGTTGATCAAACACACTTAGAGTACGATTGGTATTAGTGTCTGAAAATGAATAACGTAATACTGAAGATGACAAGGAACCAGTCTGAAAATATTAGATGGAGGCAATCGGTCGAGAACCGAACTGATGATACATATAAAATATTAGAGATATATTTCTTAAATATCTTCAACTACTCATCTATATAAACATGCTCTAGGGTTCATTGTTAAAAAAATAACTATGTATTACAAATTTCCTTTTCGTGTGTGTATTGCATTCTTCTTCACGCGATAGTGAATTTAACGTAGAAATCTTGGGTTTTCCATGTTAAACTTCTTGTATCGTTTTTTTTCTTTTGCTTTAATTTAAGGGTTCTAATTAATCTATCGAGTTTGCTTTTATTTCCCAACAGTTGTTACATAAACATCAATTCCAAACAAAAACACATTACCTACAATACCACATGTAGAGCGAGGAATCACAACTCCGGTATTTGGCTTGACACAGTACTTTTTGGGGTTCGTAGTTTTCACCTGATCCAATGAATAAATCAAGAAAGATGGTAAATTAACATTCATGGACTTGCGAATTTCGTAATTAACCGAATCAGTAAGATATTGATAATCTTAATTTGACAAAAATGGCACCTTAAATGCAACATAATCATCCGATTTGTTGGTCAATTGCAACGAACATGACAGCTGCTTCATCAATTCAACTTTCAAGAAACAAAAAAGAAAAGAGAAATAAGACGACATAAAGACACAGATCTGTAACAAGACAAACAAATCAACATCCAATAATCAGTTTAGAAAATCAAATACTCCTGAAAGTGACCTTCCGAAAGATACATAATCAAAAAATTACAAGGAAATTGAATCTCTAATGGCTCGATTTGAAGAAGCTCTCCGGTAGTCATTTCTAAGCGGATCGCCGCGGTATCTATCAAATACAAAATAAAGAAATTGAAAGATTCCGGCGGGTGGTAGATGCTCTCGTCGAGGCAAAAGGGAAGCGATTGGCGAATTGCAACGTAACTCCGGTGGCGATTCAGGATATCAACGGAAAAAAATGTGATGTTTCCGGCTTGCCGGTTTTCCCCAATTACCTTTTAATTAACGGGGAATTAATTTATTATAATCAAATGATTATGGTGACAGTTCAATACATTAAAAAATTGATTGAGAAAGAAAAGAACGACAATTTAATTTTTTTTGGATAATAATAAAGTGAATTTGAATTTGGATTTCTTTAAAAATATTTGTAAAAAACATCATTTTAAATGAAATATATGATTGATATTTTTTTATTCTTACTTTAAAATTTGTATCTTTTTTTATTTGTACTTTTGAAGATGAGTGTTTATTTAATTTTTTTAAAATTGAGATATGATAGGTACGATGAATTTAGATAAGATATAATAATTATGAATTTTTAAATATATGTTATTATTATTGTAAAATATATAAAAATACTTATATACTATTATATATAAAAAATAATAACTATAATAATATTATAAGTAAGAGTAAATTAATTATATATTAAAGATGTTACAATTTGTTTTAACAAGGGTAATAAAATCATAATTTTTTAATAATAAAATACCATAAATTTACTTTTATTTGTATGTGTTAAAAAATTGTTATATGAGTAAACCAAATATACCTCATATGATATCAGTGCCAACACAAAAGAGAAAGAAGATTAGGTTTTAAATATAAAAAATGGAATGTCAAAAGCATCTTTTGAAAGTAAAATTTTAAATAACATAGTGAATTGTCAAAAATACCCTTTGAAAATCAAATTTTTACTATACACCGATTTTGTTGGCTCATAAGCTATGCGGCATCGATTTGTCCGACCGATTCGGTGAGACTCGACACGACTCAGCAAGAGTATAAGAGTCAAATTTTCGACTCGACTCGTATTATTAAATAAAATAATATTAATTAAATTCAAAATTAAAAAAATTAATTGTTAGAATTTGTAGAAAATTGCATAAAGTCAAGTTTAAAACTACAAATATTTATCAATTCATTATATAAGAAAATTTAACTTATAAAAAATGAATATCGTTCGTCGATTCTACCATCTCCCAAAAAATAACCATTTTTTTATCTATCATCGCTTGTAAGAAGAATTCACAAGTAGATCGACAACATTAAAAAGTCGTGAAAACACATAAGATATGTTTATGATAAATAAAAAAATCAAATTAAGGAAGAAATCAAAACGATGTCGTTTTGTGTCAAGTGTCAAGAGTCGGAATGAATCGGAGAGTCCGACTCGACTCGACACGGGAAAATGTATAAATTGAAGAGTGGGTACTGCATAGCTCATAAGTAGTAGTGTAAGTACAGATATCGTAAACAATTTTTACTAAATTTCCACTTTTTATTTGGTCCAATATATGTATCTGACATTACTAATTTAATTTATCATTATTCTGTATTCAAATTTTTTAATATATTTATGATACAATTAATTATAAAATTCTTAAAGAATGAACTTTAAGCCATTTTATTTTTTTGGCATTCTTTTGAGTTCTCTATTTAAAAGAGAGGTTCTAAAATATATAGAAAGTCACACATTTATTTCCAATTTTTCTTAATTTGTATAAATTAGTTTTGTCAAATTTGGTTTCTATAATTTCTAATAATTTTTTTATTTACAATTTTTTTGTTTTGATTAATTTAAATAAAATAAAATAACCAAAGTAGCAAAATTAATTCTGGAATTTTTATTTTAACCTAAGACCTCAATTATCAATGTTTTGGAAATCAATTGTACCCTATACAATAAAATTTAAATATTCATTTTATCAAAATTTACAAAATATATAAATCGATTAATCAATTTTTTTATTTTTTATGACAACCACAATTACAATTACATCAACATAAAATTTAACAAAACCATGAAATTATGAAACCAAAAATATCTTTTGATGCATAAACATCTCTTAACCTTAATTCTTATGGCTTGTTCTATGAAATTTGAATACTTTCCAACATTCAAAAAACTCATTTCCGGTTCGAATTCGATACCTTTTTACCCATCAGGTTCTATGGAATTCATATCTCGACCGATTTGTACAACACATCTAGGAAAATAATTAGTCCATGAAAATAGAAGCTTCATAAGTTACAATTTAGCTAATTTACCAATAACACACAATTTTACTAAAGATAAAAAAAACTCGTAAAGAATAACCTAACAACACGTACACGACTCAATCATCTGCCGTGTTTTGGACACCACCACCGCCTCCGTAAGATCTAACGATTGATTCAAGCATCTTATCAACTTCCGGTAATGTCCGAACAAAACTCTTGTTCCATAGTTCATATGTATTGTTCTATATCATCATAAGCAAAACACATCAGTGTGAAACAAGCAACAAAAAGAACACAACTCTCGACGAAAACCGCACCTTGATTAGCTCGAAAGACGTAACTTGAATACCCCAAGGATGTGGTTTCTTCACCTTATAACGTTCTAACAAAACCCGAGTGATTTGATCCTGAATCATCTCCTAATTCAAGTATAAATGAATCAAGAATGTTATACATGTAAATCGTTTTCAATAAACTGATTCAACTCGACTCACCTGTTTGCTGTTATGGAACAGGTAAAGAATGACGAACGAGAAGTAATAAGTGTGACTATTCGGATAGCGTAATTGATTCGCAACGGCATTTAGAAATAGATATCGTCCTTCTGCATCGAGATCGCCTATTAACGTCTGGTAAATCTCAAGAGAAGCTCCACCCATTAAAGGTCTTGCTTGTTGCTGCTGTTGCTGTATAGCCTACGTAAAATACGAATCCAATTCATAAAAGGAGCACNACGACTCAGCAAGAGTATAAGAGTCAAATTTTCGACTCGACTCGTATTATTAAATAAAATAATATTAATTAAAAACAAAATTAAAAAAAGTAATTGTTATAATTTGTAGAAAATTGCATAAAGTCAAGTTTAAAACTACAAATATTTATCAATTCATTATATAAGAAAATTTAATTTATAAAAAATGAATATCGTTCGTCGATTCTACCATCTTCCAAAAAATAATTACTTTTTGATCCATCATCGCTTGTACGAAGAATTCACAAGTAGATCGACAACATTAAAAGTCGTGAAAGCACATAAGATACGTCTCTGATGAATAAAAAAATCAAATTAAGGAAGAAATATAAGCCATTTTATTTTTTTTGGCATTCTTTTGAGTTCTCTATTTAAAAGAGAGGTTCTAAAATATATAGAAAGTCACACATTTATTTCCAATTTTTCTTAATTTGTATAAATTAGTTTTGTCAAATTTGGATTCTATAATTTGTAACAATTTTTTTATTTACAATTTTAAGGTTTTGATTAATTTAAATAAAATAACCAAAGTAGCAAAATTAATTCTGGAATTTTGATTTAACCTAAGACCTCTCAATTATCAATGTTTTGGAAATCAACTGTACCATATACAATAAAATTTAAATATTCATTTTGTCAAAATTTACAAAATATATAAATCCATTAATCAATTTTGTTAATTATGAAGTTATGAAACCGAATTTCTATATCACCCAAAAATATATTTACCTTAATTCTTATGGCTTGTTTTATGAAATTTGAACACTTTCTAACATTCAAAAACTCCTTTCCGGTTCGAATTCGATACCCACCCATCGGGTTACTAAACTAGGGTTCGATGGAATTCATATCTCGACCGATTAATTAGTCCATGAAAATAGAAGCTTCATTAGTTACAATTTAGCTAATTTACCAATAACACACAATTTTACTAAAGATAAAAAAAACTCGTAAAGAATAACCTAACAACACGTACACGACTCAATCATCTGCCGTGTTTTGGACACCACCACCACCTCCGTAAGATCTAACGATTGATTCGAGCATCTTATCGACCTCCGGTAATGTCCGAACGAAACTCTTGTTCCATAGTTCATATGTATTGTTCTATATCATCATAAGCAAAACACATCAGTGTGAAACAAGCAACAAAAATAACACAACTCTCGACGAAAACCACACCTTGATTAGCTCGAAAGACGTAACTTGAATACCCCAAGGATGTGGTTTCTTCACCTTATAACGTTCTAACAAAACCCGAGTGATTTGATCCTGAATCATCTCCTGATTCAAGTATAAATGAATCAAGAATGTTATACATGTAAATCGTTTTCAATAAACTGATTCGACTCGACTCACCTGTTTGCTGTTATGGAACAGGTAAAGAATGACGAACGAGAAGTAATAAGTG
This sequence comes from Utricularia reniformis, assembly GCA_009725065.1. Lineage (NCBI taxonomy): Eukaryota > Viridiplantae > Streptophyta > Magnoliopsida > Lamiales > Lentibulariaceae > Utricularia > Utricularia reniformis. The sequence goes on along the minus strand of RWGZ01001273.1, from coordinate 178,672 downwards.
TGACTATTCGGATAGCGTAATTGATTCGCAACGGCATTTAGAAATAGATATCGTCCTTCTGCATCGAGATCGCCTATTAACGTCTGGTAAATCTCAAGAGAAGCTCCACCCATTAAAGGTCTTGCTTGTTGCTGCTGTTGCTGTATAGCCTACGTAAAATACGAATCCAATTCATAAAAGGAGCACAAAAAAAGCTCGAAAAAACGTAAACTTTCGATGCTTACGTGCATTCCAACATATAGTACAAGGGAGTTGAGAAGAGGAACATTATAAGAAGTCCCAGCTCTAGCTGCTTCACTTGGAGAAAGCAAAAGTTTTTGCCTCAACTCGGCAAGAAATGATGATCCCGATTGTCTTGCCTGCAATGCAAGTAAACTCTAAATGGTACAAAATCGTAGATTTACTGGAATAATCTGTTAAATTTCTAGAATCGGATCAATTTACGTGGGAGTGTGCTCAGATATAGCCTATACGAGGGAAGAGACCACATTGTAAAAGACTTGAACAAATCATTTACTATGGTCCACAACTAAATTCCGATGCGGGACAATTGCTCTCATATTTCAACACACCCCTCAAGTCCAACCACCTGGCAAGTTGAACTTGACAATTTAAATCGGTGGATTACCAACCGATCACTTTCATTAAGACGGACTACCCGGCAAGGTCACTCAGGATTTTTCCAAACCCTCTCCGTTATCATGTTAAATTTCTAAAGTCGGGTCAATTTATGTGGGAGTGTGCTCGGATATGGCGTATAAGAGGGAGGAGACCACACCGTAAAAAACTTTTACTATGGTCCACATTCCCTCTTATAATCCAATCCACATCTAGATTCCGATGTGGGACAATGGCTCTCATATTTCAACATAATCGACATTACATATTGTTGTTACCTTTAGAAACTCATCCACATCAGCTTTCATTTGATTTGCTTTGAGAGTTGCATCAACTTCTGAGAGAATTCTAGGTGGTTGACTCATCTCACTTAGCAGATCAATCTAATTTTTTTACCGAAAAAAGTACGAATTTAGTTTCGAAACACAAGCTAAAATGCGAAACTATATGTTGAAAATCTGACCTTCAAGTTGGGAGAAGACGGGTCGGGGAACCTTATGTGGCGAGGAAAAGCAACTAGTACAATATTTCGCATTTGTATGCATCTCGGTGGAATGACATCACAGAAACTAAAATGATAATCACAAAGAAAATCTGGAAAATCATGAAGCAACACAAGCAATACACGGAGCATTCCTTTGTAGAAAAAACGGACCTACGAGGGACGAGAAGGGAATTTTGTTAGTATAATAAGAATGAAAACTTGAAAGTTTCATCGAGAAAAAGACAAACCGGTTCCCCTAGTTCAGTATTCCTAAGGTATGGCTCCATGAACTGGAATAAGTCTACTAGCAATTTGTGCACATACGGCCAGCCTTTCTGTGCATTTGCTGTGAGCAATTTCGGCATGAATCTTCTATGGCTTACCAGTTCAAGCCATGCAAAGCTGAAAAAAATGCGAATAAATCGGTCACCTAACCGCATATGAAATTTTGAAACTAGCTGTTTCTGAGTAGAACATTAAGATTATACATGATTCGAAGCCACCAAATATGACACCATTTTTCGACTTAACATAGGAGCTACGACTAAATATGCATAAATATGCATAAATATGCATAAATCAGTCATCTAAACGGCATTTACGCATCACTAAAAATAATATAGTATTCTTGTAATAAAAATTGTATCAGACGCACATGCATAACGCAATGAACAAAGCATGCAAAAAACACTATGAGCCGAACACATTGAGAGAATACATGGATGAAGAATATAATCATGTTATAAAAACACGCAGTCCCCTTAATGAAAAAGTCATAATTCCAGATCTCATAAACATCATCAGATACATACCTGAATCCAGGAACCTTTAGAGGCTGAAGTGCATGAAACGAGTTTGCAAGAGCGGTTAATACCTGAAAAGTTTTAAGAATAATTAAAAACATTCTAATTTGAGCTTCAACAAACAAACACAAGGGTATAAATGATAACTATTAGAACGAAGGATTTACAAATTGTAATATTAAAATGTCCACAATGAATAGCTAGTTTGAACTGAAACACATTAAATATGTACTTTATTCTGTCAAAAAATAGATAAATGATGGGCTTAGCCGGATCCCTATTTTCCCTTTCTTTATATATTTTTACAGTTTTTTATACGTCCCCAACTCTATTTAAGAAAAGGCACGAAAAATAAAAATTCACCAGAAAATTTGAGCCCTCAGATAGTGGTTCAAGGGAAGGCAAATCAATCATCCAGTTGATAAAAAGCCTAAAATATGGCCTTGGGTTAAATAATGTTCGCTTCTCCTCAGCATCTTTGTGAATAAACTTCACTGCAACATTAAGAACCTGAAGAAAGTATCAGCAAGCCTTAAAACCTAAACGAGGAAAAAAAAATAGAGAGCAATCATGAATACTTACTTTTGGTAGAAGGGATAATTTAGTGGCTCCTTGTTCCAAATTGCCAAACTGAATAGTTTACAAGTACTAGTCAACAATTCATCATGACAACTCTAATGATTTTTTTTTGAACTGAAATGTTACCTTATAAATAAGGTATTCTTAAGGTACAAAAACCGAAAAAAACGCATGATTGTATGATATTTAGACAACTCTAAATACTTAACAAATGTACCTTTAAAACTGAGAAAACCAACTTAGCAAAAATATCAATAGCCAGGAAGGACAGTGGCTGTCCTTGATGTGACTGAGTAGTGTTAGAGTTGATCACCTCAGAAGATAAACAATGTGACACAGAAAGTTCCTGCATGGAAATGATTTTAACTGTCTACTAGAGAATAAAATTCATTGCCTTTCGGCATGCATAAGATAAGAACATGAGGCCTTGTTTATCATGTTACAAGGATTGACAAGGAAAGGAATTTCACCATAATCCTACGAAAAAACTGATCTGACGTGTCATCCCCCTTAAGTAAGCCTTTCTGCTGCAAAAGGGAAACAAAACGAGCCGAAGCAACATCACTTGCACCGGAAATCTCGCAAATTTGGTACCATTCACCGAATAGTGAGGAAACCTGAAGGAAAAATGCACATTAAAGATAAAATAAGATAGCAGGGCAACAAAAACGCAGACCGACTTCATCTTCACAGAAAAAAGGAAAACGAGGGAGAGAAGTAATACAAAAAATTAAATGCTATCCATCAAATGCATTAAGATTTCTATGAGTAACTGAAAGCATGCCACATAAAAGTAACACACATCATTATCAAACAGCGCCAAATATTAAAGCACCTTCCCATGAAATGCACCAAGGTCCAAATCCACAAAATCTGTGGCACTGCTATCTTCCCATGTTCCAGGAACCCCAGTAGTCTGTTCAAACACTTGACCATTAAGTATGCATACCAAGTGGAGAAATAATGAAGCATTGACAGACTGAATTTGGAGAATAAAATTATTCAACATGAGTTTAAATGAAATATACGGCTAAGACCTTTTTATCCCTAGGAGTTTTCGAAATGTCATCCTTTCCAACAGCCACTGGAGACAATGCTCCAGCAGCCAAAGGGTTCTTGGCAATTTCAAGCAGCTGCACTAATGACTCAGGAGATCCGGGTCTTATAGCAAACTGTATACAAAAATACAAAAAATTAAAATTTTGAACTTAATTCTGAAGCATTCCCGACAAAACTGTATGCGTCTTGTCTTGCCTTTGATAGTGCATCCACGAGATTGTACAATTCAGTTATCACTTTCGGATTACAGATAACCAGTTCTTCGATAAGGGAAATTGCAAAATCTGTAGCTGCTTCTGTAAATATTTAAAAATTGCACTTGAATGATATGTACAAAGAAGAAATAAATCACCAAAACACCAGAATACTCACTGTTTCTCCCAGCATCAATGAGCTTTGCCATATGAAGATTGTACTCCCCCAGGCTTAACAAATCACACTGAATAAGACCCAATGTGATCTCTTTGTTGAATTTCCTGTCCTCCTCTGAATAAATCACCTGCTAGTATCAAAGAGTAAAAAACAAGGCAGTGCAAGACAAGAAAGATAAAATAAGGTGGAGCATGAGGTCTTCAGGTCGTCATGCATACCCAACTAGTAAGCTCCTTGACTATCAGCTTGCTGACATCACGAATGGCAGCAAGAATCGAAAGATAAGCATCAATATGAGCATTGTCAGATGCATTTTCATACAAACCCTTGAAAGCCTGTGGCGCCATGAGGGACACGTTAAAACAAAAAATTGCAAAATTCGTAAAAAAAATACGGCATGGTCATTACCCTTTGAGCCACGGCCAATGCAGCTTCATCTCGGCTGATGCATCTCAGAATAGCTGAAGGAACCTCAGAAACAATTGCCTTCAAACAATATTAACAAATTCATAAAGAGCATTTAAGAAGAAAAAAACCTATTGGGAAAACAGATATGCTTAAATACCTGGATTTCAGCCTCCTTGGAACCATCAGCTAATAAATTCTCCAGCTGAATGATTATCATGGTATAGTTAATTAGCCTTTAAGAAGAAAAAACAATATGTTATATAAGAAGATAAAAGAATACCTTGTCTGAAATACTTTGGTACTTTTCCAATGCATCGCCTGTGGTTAAAAATGGCTCAGTAGTGATATTCACAGAATGCTCAGAAACCATAGATGTATTGATAGCTTGTGCTACGCTTCCGGATTCCTGAATGTGAGATGAAGCAGGAGGGAATGAAACAACAGAGTTGCTCTCATTATTCTGTTGTTCGTCGATGATTGCCTTCTGGGTAAGGAGGGCACTGAATCGAGACAAATCATATTTTGGGAGAAAGAAGCCTTAAATTAGTACGTTAAATGTGGAAATAGAAGAATAGAAAGTACTAAAACATAGTTGAAACCTCGAAGAAATCTGGACCCCAACAGAATCTATGTCCTCATTAACAACTTCTGAAGTCTGGGGAACTGAGCCACCCCCAGAGTTTAGAATACCAGAAGAGTAAATGCTGTGACTGACTGGGGCATATGGGGCAGAGAAAACTTGCTGGGACAAATTCTCATTCCTCGATGAAATAGGATGGCTAACAGATGCAGTTGAGGTCTGTCCAGTTCGATTCTGCCCAGGGAACCTAGCAAAATCCTGTGAGAATATAAAAAGCACACAATCTTATCCATAAACCCCTATTTTATAATATGATTAGAGTAAAAATCAGTCCGCATATCCACCTCGTAAACTTTCTGCTGTGAATGAGACAATTGTCCAGATCTAGGACGAAGTGCCTCCGGTAAACTGCTTAGTTGACCTGGTGCATACATGCTAGAATCAAATAATGAGGCACCAACACTCTCTCGATGCTTTCTTCTGATGTTGAGTTGCTGTGCAATTTCTCCATCAATAGTTTGAACAGCCTGAATTCTCAAAGTGACGACGAGTGTCAACAAATTATGAGATCCAAAAATAAATATAAGCTTTACTAATGAGATAATATACCAAATATTTTTTCTCGAAGTATGATTCAAAAAAAAAAAAAGATTAACAAGTAAAACTATAAAATTTTGTCTCTGAAATCACATTTGTTATAAAATCATTAGCTTCAGGTGAAGCTTAAAATGCCAATAAAAATTTATTTACATGATGAAGGATAAATATACCTTTTCAGTTGCCGCTTGCTCAATCAATACACAGCCAAGGTCCAAATTGTCATAGGTTACAATTTGAACTGCTGATTCAATAAGATCACTTGATATTCCCTGTAGTAATGTCCTAAGATGGGTTGATATTGAACCACGCAGAGGCTCCTAGTTTGACCAAAAAACCAAAGAAAACTAGTGTCAAAACGCTAAACAAATGATGATCATTCAAAAAGTGTACAAGGCAAAGTCTATCAATACCTTGCATGTAACATGGGCGAGACTCCCTGCCAATCTTGCAACCATCAGATGTGCTGCATTTCTTATCAACGTCTCATCTGGTTCCAGGGAATAATCCTGCGACCAAAACACTAAAAATTTAGGGAATATCCTTTCATATGTATAGAAAGCATCCAAGAACTCTCTGAAGCAGTGATAAAAGCAAACCTTCAGCACAAGTTCCTTGGTTGTCTGAGTTGCTATAGAAACACTGCGTTGAACAATACTGGAAACTATGTCCTTCACAGCTCTATCCATTGCAATAGGAAGTGCCCTGAAACAGAATAAACAATAAAACTATAAGATGGTTTACACAAAAAAATCCAATTTCACATGTTAAACCAACCTCTGGAAGTGCATATGCAGACCATAAGCCTGAATCTTTTCATTTACAACAATCTGTTGTTCGATATTAGAAGCTGGCAAAGGAAGCTGAAGCCAGGACAAAGTGAGGATCAAGAAATACAAATTTGCCAAAACCCATAACTAGAAGGGAGAAAACTTTGGTCGAACCTGATTAACAGAAAATGTCATTTTTCCTTGTACAAGGCCATGTGCTGCAGGAATTTGATCAGAAAAACCTAAGTTCACCAACTTCTCATCTTCCAACATGGCTCCCGATGAATGATGAGGAAAAGATTTGCCAAACTGTTCCAAAAATACAATCAACTAAAAAGTCACATTAATATAAAATAATAGCTGAACCACGAACCTGAGACATCATCCGTGGATGGCCACTGGGATGGTGCGGTGGAGCAACATCAACAGGCATCTCAACTTGGTTCAATGGAGAGACTATTCCAGACTTGACTTCATTGATTACTGGTGGCTGGGAAATTACAACATCCTTATTCGAGAAATCCGGATTACCTTCAACTTCTCTTACTTTGTCCTCCAGAAGAGAAGTTGGTGTTACGCCCATAAGGTCAACACCAAGGTTCTTGAATAAGACCTGAGAAAACGGATGTACAAAAATAAACCCAACAGATGAAAACATTGCAACTTGCCAAAGAGAATCGAGGAATTTACCTCAATTTCAAATTTGAGATTCATCTTCAGATTGGGCATTGCATAAATCTCAGAGAGCAATCCGAGAATGGCCATGGTCCAAGGATTAGGAGGACGATATGCCACACTGGTTGAGCATGATTCCAGGATCTTCACGGAGACAAATTGAATATCATTCAAATTGTTAAATATGGATGAACAACAAATATAGAGTTGTACCTTAGAAGTGAAAGGAATAAAAGCTATCATAAGCCCTTTTTCATATGCCTGCAAAAGTAAGCAATGTAAAATATTAGAATCAACAACTATGGATACAATGAAAGAGAACAACTGGAGCGAACAAAAACAATTACAAAAAGTAGAACCATAATTAAAAAGACACCTCTAGAATCAGCGATTTTGGATCTATTTCTCGTGCTCGTAGGACATAATTCCTACCAATTGTGATTTTCCCCAACCAGCTCCCTAAATTTTTTAGTAATGAACGCTCTTCTACACTTGACTTTATGAGTTCTGATCCCAAAAGAACCTAAAATGAACAATAAACACAAAAAATGGGCAGCAATTCCACTCAAAATCGAACCCCAAGAAAGAGAGCACATTACCCTGCAGTTCTCATATGTTGCTTTTACAATCTCCTCAATCAGCTGCTTCAAATTTACTTTATCAAGGAATTTTAGGTAAACATCATGAAAATTAGTCTCAATGCTTGCCCTGCCGATAAGCAATGATCAAGTGCAAAGATTAAAGACCACTCTCCATTTTCTATAACGTGAATTTACTTCAAATAGCATAAAGTTAAAAAACAGCTAAAACAAGAACTCGTGAAGCATTACTTAAATTATATAATAAAATAATGGTAATGCAACACAGTTGATCTCCTCTGGACCAAGGATCAAGAAAGATACCTTTTCATCACCATGTATTGAGCAAACCAGACATAATGCTGCTCCTTCAAAATGTCTGAAAATTCTTTAGCTTTAGCCTCAAAATTTGCAGTTGACAAGTTATTTATGATAAAGGATATCTTATCCTGAATTTCCTGTGCAGGGGCCTGTTTAGCAATCAAGCAAATACTGTTAAATACATTTTGTCATTCCAACGGCAATGAAGCCATAGCAAAAAGTACAGGATAACTGAAATTAAAGTGGAACAAGTTGAGCTTGAAAATGGAGCAAAAGCCAGCATTTCAAATTGGCACCAGGAAACTATGAGAACAATAACTTGATCGAAAACTGACACATGCAACAAACAAAAATAATTGGAAATATGTGCACCTCTATAGGAGTTTCTCTTTTCTCTGCTGCAGCAACAAGCGTTTCAATATTCAAAGCAGAGCCAAACCCTGGATTTAAAAATGAACTTATGAGATAACTCATAAGTAACAGAGATTCCGTTGCAGAAAACAAAAAATCATCTAATATACATGAAAAATAGTGATTTATTTAGAAAAGAATATATTTAGAGCTAAGAATATACTTGCTGAGGCTGCTCTAGATGAACGTGGAAGACCAGTAGTGACTGAGGAAACTGATGGCGCACCCACACTAGTATGTGACTGCATTTTGGATTTTTTTGGATTAGTTCAAGTAGTATATGAAATTACAAAATGAATAGGGGGGTAGGGAAGAGGTGCATGGCAGGATTCAAAAGTTTTAATGTTTTAATGTTTTAATTGAAATAAGAATATGAATCTCATGGCTTGCCTTCTGAATGCCAACTGTATCACTTGAAAGGGAAGAAACAAGCTGCCCAGCAGACGATTGTGCTGGCTTCAAAAAACTTGATGAAGGATTAGAAGCTCTCCTCTCATCAAGGGGAGCTGGAACCCTTTGCGTTAGTTGAATCCCAGATGACACTTGCAGTTCGGTGAGTGAGGTGCCAGATCCGACTATAGATCCTGTTGAGCCTGCGAACTGTAGAGAGAAGTGTTGCAGTTATTACCAAACCTTAAATAAGATGAATATTCTCCAAATCAAGACATGCATTAACCTCCACATTAGTTGTCGGTTGTATGGGAACTTCATGAGTTTCTGAAATTACATTTGGAACATCATGTTCACTATGAGTAGCAGATCTTCTGTTAAGAGCAATCTCTGTCATAGTTACAAGGTTTGAATGTCCAATGCGCAGATGTGATATTTGCAAGATATGATTGCAGTACTGAGGCCACTCTACTAGACGGTCCAAGAACTGCTCTAGTGCCACGGTTCCAAAAGTGAACATCTGCATGTTGGAAAGCCATGTTAGGGTCGCATAAAGTAAATGAAGATACATTGAAAATAAATACTGTTACAAACTACAAACTTTCGAATCTGCAGGTTTTCTTAAAGCATCTAAAACAGCTCTTAAAGCAATGCCGAGAGTAATATGCGTCACAAGTTGATACTTGATGAGTGAACCTGAAAAAAAAGATCAGTGAAACCCAAATTGCAAAATAGAAATAGATAGAGCAGTTCAGGATACCAGAACTGTTAGTCACTCTGGGATCATTCAGAAAATAATATAAACCAAGGGATTCAGTTAAGTAACTTTATTCCCGTACACATTGCAAATGAAGAGCATTTCAAATTCCAAAGAGGTTAAAAACTTGAATAGTAAAAGAAAATTTCTCACCAAAAAGAACGGCAGCAAGTCTCAGCTGCTTCTCCGGGTACTTAGAGAAAAAATTGTATTCCTCAAATAAGTTCGCTATCATACAGTCAAAAATCAATTGTTCCCTGCCAAAATATCAAATCCCCCAACTGAGAACTCTGGGATCAACAGAAAGAATTGCGCACTGATAATGCAAAAGGAAACATGCAAACATCATTGAATCCAAGAGACTGAAGTGAAAAACCATACTTTACCACAACTGGCTCCAATTAATATACAAACCCAACCATAAGATTTACTACTGACAACTTATATCAACGAGTACATCATTAAATCTATCAAATTTTTAAAATGGCTTTTCCAAACCAAAATTATAACAGCTATGATTGAAGAAAATTCAATCAAATTATTTACTGGACATAAATTGGGAAATCCAAAGACTGAAACTACTATTGTCCATGCCTAATCAGCACACAAATAAAATCAGACCAAATACAACAATCAAGTGGCATAAGACACAGAAACCTATTATCATTTACAAACAAATAACAAATATGAGTTCAGAAGTAATAGAATAGGCAACCCTTAGGGCAACCATTTTAGCCCTTCCGATGAAAAAGGCATAATGCCAAAGGAGTGACAAGGGTTCGAACCCTGGTTATCACCGAATTAATAATAACATTTTACCACTAATCTACCCCTTCAAAAAAAAGAATAGACACCTTTTCTCCGAAGATTCCTTAAAGCCGGTAAGCATTTGAATAATTTCATCAATAGATAGCTGACCAGAAAACATTTGGTGGAAGTACGAGTTTGACTCTATCTCAATATCTTCAGAAAAATTATCAGAATTCGAGTCTGGACCCCCACCATTTTTTAATCTTGAATCAGAATTCATATGTGTCGTATATATCTTTTCAGTCTCCTCAATTGAACCTCTGGAGGAAACATTACCAGTTTGAGAATGAAGAACCTGTACGGAAAAGGAACATAAGTTTGCAAAGCACCAAACTATGCAGCAATGTTTTAGATACAAAACAGACCTTTAAGATTGTCGAGCAAGATTCTGTAAATGCGTTTGTGACAGCACCACGGGGTTGAAAGTGATTATCAGCAACATAGTGAACCCCTGCCTGAAAATCTTTAGCAAACTTGAGACACTCCTGGGATTAAAAAGAATGAGCTTCAGGATTAGACATGAGTCCATATCGTTTCTTCAGATTAGAGTGAGAGTTTAAAATATACCATATAAAATGCATCACCATTTGTCACCAGACGGTTACTCAACCAGTTATCAAGGTTGATTATATCCTTCTTGGAAGCAATAACAGCCAACCGAATTCCAAAGTAAAATGGTATTCTATCCAAAACTGAAGGAAGGACCTGCAAAACATTTAACAAGAAAAAAGTAACAAATTCAGATCAAACAAATATGAGGGCTTACTATGTACGTTTTTTGCTGAAGGCACACTCAAAGCATGTTAGTTGAAGTCATGGAGTGATGAATGTCAAATCAATAAAAGCATGTCATAGATCAGAGACACTAAAACATTATGGTGATGGAAGAAGAGACACCTCAAACGCCATTTTTTATGCAAGCAAAAAAACATTAGAACAATAAATGACGCTTCGAAAGTTCACATTACTATTCACATGAAATGATAGTCTAGCGTTCAAGACTAATTACAGACTAAAATGCAGGATTCCAAGCAAAATCAGACATCAGCTTGATAAAATAATGACCTTTAGTTCCTGGCAAGCATCCAAAATCCTAAAAATGCATTCAGGATCAAGGTTCATGGCCTCAATGATTCCTCTAAGCACCATGCCTGAGTTGGCATGCCATAAATTAGATAAGAATCTATTCTCTGTGGTACTTATTAAAGCTTTTGGAAGAATGGCAGCAGCCACTTCATTCGGTATAAGGTTATAAGAGGTCTGCATTGTCAAAAATAAAAGTGTTACCAGGTAAGCGAAATTATTTAGATGCTAACAAGATATCATCATATGAACAAACATTGACATGAGCCATCCCCATAAGCAAAACTTCTGGACACTGGGCAAGAGGTTTTTCAAGAATACTTCGCACAAAACTTGCATGTCCGAGCTCAGATAGTTGGCACAAAGTCTCCAGTAGGTCAAGACATTGCCATGCATCATGTGTTTGTCCCGCTTGAGATTTATATCCCAGCAAAGCATCATTATAGGGCTGCAAAAGTAAGATCATATCATCATCATAATTGTTTCTATCTCCTAACAAAGCATAAGCAAGCCCAGCGAGCAAATATCAGTATAAAATTAAGTAAATAGAAAGAATACCAGTTTCCTTGCAGAGTGCGCAAATGTAAATACTTCATTTGGTACAGAGACTGCGTACTTCAAGAAGGATAACTGACCCTCAACATTTTTCCATATAGAGCCACAAATAGCATGCAGAGGAAATGGGTCCTATAACATTCAAATATCATTATGATTTGAAACAGCATATGCAAAGAAAATATGGAACAAAAAATGGAGATCATCAGAGTACCTTGCATGCAATCTTGTAAACAGACATTAAAACGGAAAAAGCCATCTCATTAGGGATATAGAAGCCTTCATGATCTAAATTTTCCATGACGCTTATCCAATTAGTTCCAGGTGCCTGGAAAATTGCGAATAATCCTCATACAAGTACCAAATATCATTCTTCAAAAAAGAAAATTTCTGAATAAACACAAACTTACAAGTTGAGTGATGGCATCTACAAGAACTTCTACATTCCAGGAGTTCAAATTTGCATGATCCAAAACACTCTCTCTAGCAATGGCAGAGCAGAATGTAGCCAATGCATCTTGACTTTCATCAAGGCCAGAAAAAGTTCGAGACACATTACCAACGATCTTGGAGATTGTGGAATGAGAAAGCGGTAAAAACTGCGACAATATTTCTTTGCACTGAGAGATATTTAGAGTGCATCCATATCCTAATTCAATGATTACATCAGACATACTGATGCCCTCCTCTAGCGCTTCTAAGATTGCATCAAAATCATCTTCATCACTCTCATTCAACAAATCTAAATGGCTGCGGTAAAAAAACCAATAAAAAACCACCAAAAACAACAACGAAGGCTCATTCCAAACACACTCTTATACTTATATCCTCTCACCCAACAAGTGTCAGTCACACTAAAAACTCCAATATATTAGAACTTCTATTTTTTAGAATTAAAGGTCCTAGTTTCATATTTATTTTTCAGACCATTTTTCCAATTATCTTTTTGCAAAGTTTCGTCTCTTATACAATAAGTCAGGGTTCAATTAAGATTTGGCGGGGAATGGCTAAAGGTTACAGTGAAGTCCAGGTCGAGTACAGTCGGGGGGTAGTGGTTCAGGGTTGGCCCTAAGTTGAGTTATAGTAGTTTGAACACACTAAGAAGCATTTTGATTAGGATACCAAATAACAAAAACAGTAAATATAACCTTACCACTTATTTTTCTAATTCATTTTGACCCAAAATTTCATGAATATAAACTAGAAAAAGTCATACCAAACACACATTTTATGTAAATAATATTTTTTTGACAAGTGAAGTAATTCACTCCAACAGCGTAAGATTCACAATAATTCCAGTGCACAAGATGAACTGGAATAATTGCTCGAGTAATTGGAATTAATGTTAATCTCCAATGCTATAAAATTAAAGTCATTGCTTGAATGTGAAATTCGATATTATCCACTAGAACTACAAATAGGTACCTCCAGAAGTTGTGTTCACGAACTTCATCAGAAACCAAAGGTGCTAAGATAAACTGCTCTGCATCCAGTTTCAAAAGGAGTAGCATTTGCATAAATGACTCAACGTGTATGTGAAGACCGTCATACTGTCTAAGAAACAAGAGAATATCCTGAATCGAAGCAACTTTTTCAAAATCAGAAGGACTTGCGCATAACTCTGCAATCTGACCCATGCAGAAACTCTTTCCTGTTTACATTGAAGAGCAGATTCATGAGTTCAAGTCTTAATTTAGTACATTGTATCCAACAAAAATATGTGATTTCATACATCAGATCGCACATTAGAGGGCAGAAACTAACCATGCATTCTAATGTTATTATTCTCTGAATTGGACAAAGCAAGACCAATGCCGATTTTCTCAGCTCCCGACAACTGCAATGCATTGCATAAGTTCTGGATAAATTCTTCATTTATGGTTTCCGTCCTCAATGACTCGCATATTACAGTAGCAAAATCGGGTTTATCCATAATCAATTTCACTATAGAGGCATATAGGGGAGGCAGCTTCATATTCTTCAAGTCCTTCTCATATACATTTAGGAAATTCAAACAAGTTTGAAGCAGTAATATGCTCCCCTCCACTCCATGCATCGCAAACTGCCAGAAGCAAGAGGTGAAAGAGAAATAGTATAAGACTCGTGATATTAAAAACAAGCAATAACAAATTACATAAGCTATCATATGCATAAAAAACCAATAATGTAAGCCTTTCTTTTTGATTGACGAATGGGTTAATAATTAATGATTTATTGTCATAATGCCACAACCAAGACTTGCAACTTAGACGTGAACTCTACTCCTATGACAGCTTGTCCAAGGTAAGTTAAAAAATGGGGATTGCCTTAAATTTCCGGTCAAAGGCGACGTCTTAACTCATTATACAGATCAAATGGCATATAATAAACCAACCCACATTATTAGAAAATAATTCTTCGCTGATTCTATTTGTGCATCATGATTCATGATAAAACGTTATTCCTATTTTTTATGTATAGAATTACCATATTGATCCAGTTACACACACTTTTTTCCGTAAAGAATGCTAAAAGAACTAAATTTTCAAATAGGAAGTTGGGAATCAATCCGCCATGAAAAAGATCCAAAATTTATTAAATAATCGAAAAATTACACATCACCGACGAAAGAAGATCATGGAGCCCCGACACACGAAGAAAAAACCAAAATGAAAATCGACGCACCTTCGAGATCTCTTGGAAAACCAAATCAGTGTTGGAGTCGTTCAAGCTTTTAAGTAGAAATATAATCTGCCCAGAAATCTTAGTTGAAAATGGAACCACCGTGGAACGAGATCTTGAATCATCTGTATCTGTCATCCTTCTCAAATTTTCTTCAACCAAGGGGAAAAGGTAGGGTTTGGAAATACTGAAGAAAGACGTTGAAAATGCCGATATATCAATGGCCAAATAACTCTCTACAGTCCAATAGAAAGAGATTGCGACGACGGGTTTCACCCGACCCGAATATTGACCCGGAATACATTTATAAAGACATTACAGATGCGAAACGAAGGAAGCCCAGGCCGATTTATATTTTCTACGTAAGGCCCATCACGGCATCACCACAATTACGACGCAGTTCTGTAAATCTCCGGTCTCCGGCGTTTCCCGTTCCGTTCATTCCGCGATTCAGTAAACTCCCGCACATCCTGCGCAAGTTTCCATATTTTATTTATTCTTCACACTGGGGCACACTGTGTACATGATAATGGCAGCGATTATATTTCCATCTCAGACTCTTGATTTTCCCAGTGAATGGCAGTGACCAGGATATACAAGTTAATGAAGTCTTGGAGTAAGATTAATAGACAATTGCAGAATATCTTCATGAAATCCCATATTTCTTGCCCCCTACTCCATCTAAACTAAAACTTGAAGTTTGTGTTTTCTCAACGTATTTTTAGCTTTCTATTTATGTGTTTGTGAGTCCAGTTAAAACTCTGTTAGTTTATCAAATCAAATGATGCTTTCTAGTTTCAACTTTCTTGTTCTATCGAACATTGAATGCAAACTTAAAGATAAGTCATAAATTACACAAGAATTGTTTACATTTTTGAACAATGTGAACAACTTAAATTGAAGGGTGTTTATTTCATCATCTTCAATCAACAAACGTTGTGTTTTCTAACAAAATTGGTATCGGAACTGCTAGATCGTTCTTGGCTTATCAAGCAACCAAAAATACAAGGAGAAAGATCAAACAATGACCCTCGGTTTGATGGAAGCAACTATCACTTTTGGGCAAAACAAATGGAAGTTCACCTGCGTTCTCAAGATCTTTGGACACATGTGGAACTAAGAGATGAGGCTATACCCCCTTCACCTCCGCCGCGTCTTGTGACTCGAGCGAAACAACATGCAGAGCAAGTTGCCAAATCCTTCAAGGCCCTGGCAATACTACAAGCAAGTCTGGAGAAAACTGTTTTAGCTCGAGTAATGACTTGCGAGACTGCTAAGGACTTATGGGAAAGTCTTGTGGAAATCTACCAAGGAAGTGTGAAAGCAAATGGAGTAAAAGTTAATGTTCTGAGGCATCAACTAGAGAGGATCAAAATGAAAGATTCTGGCCGAGTAGCAGTTTTTGTTGACAAACTAATGAATATAGTGGTTGAAATCACACTTCTTGGAGGTTTGTATGATGAAGTCAAAGTCATGGAACGGTTGTTGGATTCTTTGCCTGAAAAATACGATCAAAAGATCTCATCTCTAGAATCTTCGCATGGAGATCTTACGTCGATGATGACCATCCAACAACTGGCGAACGAACTGCTAACACTCGAATTGAAATGGGAATCCAGAGCTGATGAAAAGGCCCTCCTGGATCTAGCAAAAAATAAACAAGAAGCAGCCTTGGTTGCTTCACAAACCTATGTTCGACCAGAAAATCAAGTTGCGAGAAACAATCCTCACTTCGCACCAGGGCGCTTTCCGGCTTGTCCTCATTGCAAAAAACCAAACCATCGTGAGAAGGATTGTTTCTATCGACCAAGTGCATTATGTGATAAGTGCAAACTCTTTGGATATGTAACCAAAGTGTGCAAAACAAATCAAAACGCACAAGCCACACAACAAGTAGAACATGACAGTGAGCCAACCATTACAGATGTAAATTCGGCTCTTGTTTCATTTTGTCCATTCAGATGTGCAGTGACACTTGTGGAAGAAAAAAAATGCTTGGTAACAAATCAAATTAGCCAGACCTGGATGATCGACAGTGGTTGCTCAAACCACATGACCGGTAATCGTCATCTCTTTGAAAGTTTTGAAAAATCTCGGAAGGTGGTGTGGAAATTGGAGACAGACGGATACTTCCAGTTGCAGGGAAAAAAAAATCAGGCTTCTTGACAAAATTAATCTATCTAATGTTCTCTTTGTTCCAGAGCTAGGTTACAATCTTCTAAGCATCGGACAACTAATTGAGGAAAGCTTCAAGTTGGTGTTTGAAGATTCATCATGCTTCATTTTTTTACCTACCGGCAATTACTTGAGTAAAGTCTCCATGCTTAGGAGATGTTTTTATGTCGATCCTCAGAACACACATGAAGTATGTTTATCTGCAGTTGATGAAACGTCCAAGCTATGGCACAAAAGAGTGGGGCATATAGGATATGAAAGATTGGCAAATCTGTCCAAAAAAGAATTAGTAATGAATGTCCATGCCCTCTCTTATCTGAACATGATGTGTGAAGTTTGTCACAAAGGAAAAATGGCTAAGACTCCTTTCCCTGTAGGACTCTCCTAGAGATCCAGCGACAAACTCGAACTCATTCACTCGGATCTGTGTGGTCCAATGTCGATTCCATCTCTAAGCGGCAGTCTCTATTTTATTTCGTTTATTGATGACATGAGTAGATATTGTTGGACCTTCTTTGTCACTAACAAGAGTGACACTTTCGAAGTATTCAAGCACTTCAAGGCTGAAACCGAAAAACAATTGAACAGCTCTATCAAGATTCTTAGAACGGACAATGGTTCGGAATACAAATCTTCAAATTTTGAGGCGTTCTTGTGTGAGAATGGCATCATGCATCAATATACAATGCCTTACAATCCAGAACAGAATGGAACGGCCGAGAGAAAAAACAGAACGTTGATGAACATGACTCGATGCTTATTGTTGGAAAAGGGAATGCCTAAGGAAGCATGGGCAGAGGCTGTGAATTGCTCAACCTTTCTGCAAAATCGACTTCCCACCAAGTCATTGGTTGAGAAAACTCCATATCAAGCTTTGTTTGATCACAAACCATCTCTAAGAAACCTCAGAACCTTTGGAAGTATTTGCTACACGCTGATTCCAAGTGAAAAACGAGACAAACTGTCAATTAGAGCAAACGTTAGAATTTTTGTTGGATACGGATTAACTTGTAAAGGATTTAGAGTTCTAAATCCCACGACACTGAAAGTGTATGTTAGTAGAAGCATCAGTATAGATGAAGGAAAAAGATGGGATTGGACCCAATGTTGCAGTGTCGAAGACAAAAGCTGCTCTATGCAGAATGACTTATTTAGCCTGATTGATTCTCCAGCAGAGAATGACATGCCTTGCTCCGATGATAATCAGAATGATATTTCCACTGAATCCAACACTGAAGAACACTCTGTGCAGAGGGTTAGAACACTACAAGATGTCCACAGCAGATGTCTAACTGCCACGACCACACCAAAATCAGTTACTGAAGCTTTACAATGTGAAGAATGGACTTCTGCTATGAAAGAGGAGCTGGAGATGATCATAAAAAATAATACTTGAGAACTTTGCGACATGCCAACAAACCAAGAAGTAATTGGAACAAAATGGGTTTTTAGAACAAAATTCAATCCCGATGGAAGCATAAACAAGTTGAAGGCAAGACTTGTAGTGAATGGGTACTCTCAAATTCAAGAAATAGATTTCAATGAGACTTTTGCACCGGTGGCCAGATTAGACACCGTAAAGTTGCTGATTGCTCTAGCCGCACAAATGGGATGGAAAATGTATCAAATGGATGTAAAGTCGGCCTTCTTAAATGGAGATCTTGATGAAACTATATACATAGAACAACCCGAAGGATTTGTGCTGGAGAAACATGCTTATAAGGTTTTCAAATTAAAGAAAGCTCTCTATGGGTTGAAGCAAGCCCCGAGGGAATGGTTTTCGAAATTAGATGCACATCTTATCAAGCTACGCTATCAGAAAAGTCCTGTTGAAGCAACTTTATACTTCAAAGTTTCATCGAATTTTATTACAATAATTACAGTTTATGTGGATGACCTTCTGATCCTAGGAAATAATGATACAGAGGTGGACTTAATCAGGGAAGGCATGCACTCCATCATCGAAATGAATGATCTGGGAATTGCTTCCTACTTTCTTGGGTTTGAACTAAGACAAACTACACATGGTGTATTTATGAACCAGCAAAGGTATGCTTCTGAATTAATTTTTAAATTCAATATACTTGATGTTGCCTTTTTACCCATGACTGGAGGAATGAAGTTTGAAGCAAATGATGGAAGCCCTGCTGCAGATGCGAAAATTTATAGGAACATTATCGGATCACTTATGTTTTTGGTCACTACCAGACCCGATATTGCTTATTCAGTGAATGTTCTATCAAGATACATGCAAGAGCCCACAATGATTCATCTCCAGCAAAGAAGATTCTAAGCTACATAAAGTTCACTCCCAACCTTGGACTCTACTTTAAAAGGGGGGTAGTATGATAAATCTGCTTGGCTTCACTAACTCTGATTTTGGTTGATGTGGGGATGATTGTAAGATCACATATGGATATTGTTTTTCATTAGGCTCAAGCATGTTCTGTTGGAAATTGAAGAAGCAAAATTGTGTCGCTCAATCCTCGCCTGAAGCCGAATACATGGCTGCTTCAGCTGCCTCAAATCATGCTCTCTGGTTACGGGAGTTGCTGTCTGCTGTAGGTTTCCCTCAAACTGATGCCACCACAATTCTATGTGATAATAAATCTACAGTTGTGATGATAAAAAATCCGGTGTTCCATGGCCGCTCGAAGCACATTAAAATCAAATATCATGCCGTTAGAGAGGCAGAGAAAGAAGAATCTGTGTGCTTTGTGCACTGTTCTGGTCATGAGCAATTGGTTGATATTTTCACCAAGAGCTTGCAACGCCCACGTTTCGAAGAGTTACGTATCAAAATTGGTGTTTGTGATAGCCTTGACATCATGGGGGAGTAATGAAGTTAATGAAGTCTTGGAGTAAGATTAGCAGACAATGGCATAATATCTTCAGGAAATCCCATATTTCTTGTCCCCTTACTCCAACTCAGCTAAAACTTGAAGTTTGTGTTTTCAACGAAACGTCTTTTTTAGCTTTCTAGTTTCAACTCCCCTGTTTTATCGAACATTGAATGCAAACTTAAAGACAAGCCATAAATTACACAAGAATTGTTTACATTCTTGAACAATCTGAACAACTTAAATTGAAGGGTGTTTATTTCATCATCTTCAATCAACAAACGCTGTGTTTTCTAACATACGCACACAGAACAGTAAAAATCTCTTTCATGCGCTTCTAATTAAGTTATCAAATTACATGGAATGAGTTATCTTATTCTAGAATAGTTCAATTGTTTGTATGATTGATGGGAACTATGACACTATCTATATTCTAGATTAGATAATGACTTATGTATAAAAATATCTTTGAAGTTGAATACAAGTTATTATTTTCTTTTTACATTTTCTGCATTTGGTTGTTCGTTGATTTTGTTCATGGTATTGGAGCAGCCATTCTTCGACCTTGTTTGAAACACAAACCATATCTAATGATAACAAACCTGATGACAAGAAACAAGAAACCAATCATGCACTCTTATTGCAAGGATATGATCAGCCTCACCTCCCTTTAGTCAACTTTCCTCTTAATGGAAAAAACTATCAATCTTGGAGATGTTTTGCACGAATTGCTCTAGGATCTAAGAAAAAGTTCTGTTTTGTGGACGGTTCTTACCCAGAACAAGACTCAAAGGATCCCACCTATGAATCTTGGAAGCAAGTAGACTACATGGTTATGTCGTGGTTACTTAACTTCATATCTAAGGAAATGGTGGAAGCATACACATACTCAACTACATCTCGAGATGTATGGAAGAGCTTGGAAAAACGTTATGGTAAACAAAGTGGTGCTATATTTTTTGAAATACAGAGGGATTTGGTTAATCTCAGTCAAGGAGGAATGTCCGTGCAAAAATACCACACAAAACTTTGTTCACTTTGGCAAGATCTAGAAGATTGCTTTCCTACAGTTGCTTGTGATTGTGGTAAACAACTTAAACCAATCACATGTGAATGTGGTGTTAAAATACCACTCACAACTCTCTGTGGATTAAACCAGTTAGTGCAGTTTTTAATGTGTTTAAATCCGGAGTATCACAATATTCGGAATCAGATCTTGGTCATGAAACCGATGCCAAACTTTGATGAGGCATTGAACTTGGTTTTGGATGTTGAACAACAGAATTGAGTATTTGAAGAGGGTTCAAGTAGAGATCTTCAATGTGCAATGATGGTGAAAGGTTCAAATAACTTTAAAAAAACATATCCATCCAAAGTGAGTCACGGAGGAACATCTACAAACCTGAGAACTCTACTTCAAAAGGCACATTACTCCTCACCCACTCCTATTTTACCTCATCAGAAACAAGCAGGACCTTGAGTTAAAGAGAAAAAGACATGTACTGTTTGCAACCTAGATGGTCACCTTCAAGATACATGTTTCTTAGTACATGGCGTGGCTGACTGGTTCAAAGAAAATGATGGATCTAAGTGGCAATCCATGTGGGATGAAC
The DNA here is from genome assembly GCA_009725065.1 of Utricularia reniformis. Lineage (NCBI taxonomy): Eukaryota > Viridiplantae > Streptophyta > Magnoliopsida > Lamiales > Lentibulariaceae > Utricularia > Utricularia reniformis. The sequence goes on along the minus strand of RWGZ01001273.1, from coordinate 157,533 downwards.
AATTAAAAAAAATTGAAGAAAAAAAATTCAGTCCACTTGGCATCTTCATCAAGCAAGGAAGAGCACTGTGAGGAGGAGAATATTAATTTGTTGCATTTTGCTGGTATTTCATCTCATTCTATTAACTCTGTTATTTCCTCATGTAACCGGTGCTCATGGATTATAGACACTGGGCTACAGCTCATGTATGCTCCAATATTGCTTTATTTTCACATCTTTCTTCCGTTTCTAACCCGGTAACCGTGATGCTTCCCAATGGCACATCTACCCATGTCCATTCCAAAGGAATAGTATAAATCAACAATCAACTCACCCTTACTAATGTCTTATTCCATCCTAGTTTTCAATATAATCTTCTTTCCGTTGGCAAAATTACTAGCAATCATAACATTAATGCTGTTTTTTCGTTATCTCAATACATTCTTCAGGGCTTGAAGAATGAAGGTATCCTTGTTGTTGGGAGCATGGAAAACAGACTCTATGTTTTGCATACCATGGACCCAACTAGAGCATCAATCTATCCTAATGCTGCTATTTTGCCTACAAGTATTTGCCCTTCCAATTTCCGTGTTATGAAACATGTTTTTGCTGTAACTTCAATGAACTCAAATGTTTTATGTCATTTACGTTTAGAGCATGCCCCTTTTGATATCTTGAAACACCTTCATTTTTTGAGTAAAACAAATGAGAACAATCTCAAACCATGTGATGTATGCCATCAATCCAAACAACATCGATTAACTTTTCCTCTTAGCCAATCACGTGCCCCTGATTGTTTCAACCGAATTCATATGGACATTTGGGATCCATACCCTACACCTACCTTATCTGGTACACGTTACTTTCTCACTATTCTTGATGATCACTCTAGGGCCACATGGACCTACCTACTACACACAAAAGACCAAGCAACCACTCACATTAAAACATTTCTTGATTATGTTTGTATCCATTTTTCTACTTGTCCTAAATTTATTCGAACCAATAACGGTGGTAAATTTCGTAGCCACATTTTGAGATATTTGATGACTGATCAAGGAATTTCACACCAAACCTCTTGCTCTCAAACACCGCAACAAAATGGACGGGTAGAAAGAAAGCACCGCCACCTTATGGAAATCACTAGGGCCCTCTTATTCCAGTCTAATCTGCCTATTTCGTTGTGGGGAGAGGCCTTACTTACTGCCACATGTATTATAAATCGCCTCCCATGTGCCCTGTTAGAATGGAAATGCCCTCATGAAATCTTGTTTTCCAAATCTCCATCTTATACAATGCTCAAACCATTTGGTTGTCTTAGTTACTACCATAATTCATCTCTCCCTAAAGATAAACTCGACCATCGGGCACATCGAGCTATCTTTGTTGGTTATGCCCCAGGAAAGAAAGGCTATAAACTTTACAATCTCATCACTAAGAAACTTGTTATCTCTCGAGATGTGATCTTCTACGAGAATTTATTTCCTTATCATCTCATCCATTCCTCCCAAGCTGATATTGTCGCTGATATATTTCCATTACTTGACCTCTCTAGTGATGCATTCCCTCCAGAACATATAGAACATTCTACATCAGAATGTTTTCCATTTCCTTCATCTTCACAATTTGAAAATTCAGAGCTTCCTAACAAACTTGCTCCATTGTCCCCAACTTCCGCTCATATTTCGCCTAATCTACCTATTGCTCCATCTACTCTTGCCCTTGGTCCACGTAGGAGTGCTCGTGCTCATAATCAGCCTTCTTGGTTACAAGACTATGTTTCCACGGTTACCTCATTTCCACATGATCAAACTTCACATGTGCTTGCCCAGGTTTCTGTTATCCATGAGCCTAGTTCATTTGCTGAAGCTAACAGATCTGAAAATTGGAGATTAGCTATGCAAGAAGAGTTACAGGCCTTGGAAAGAAATCATACTTGGACTGTCACGAAATTACCCCGGGAAAACATGCAATTGGATGTCGTTGGGTGTATAAACTCAAACTTAATCCATATGGTAGTGTGGCTCGGTATAAAGCCTGACTAGTTGCCAAAGGTTATGCGCAACAGATTGGTTTTGATTATGCAGAGAGTTTCTCTCCCGTAGCTAAATGGGTCACTGTTCGTTTGCTTTTTGCATTGGTTGCGAATTTCAGTTGGACTTTACATCATGTTGATGTGAATAACGCATTCCTTCACGGGAACCTTGATGAGGAGATTTATTTAGCCGCCCTGATGGATATCCAATCTCTCATGGCCAAGTTTGTCGGCTACACAAATCACTTTATGGCCTCAAACAGTCATCCCGACAATGGCATAAGGAACTCACTGCCAAATTACTTAGCTTTGGTTTTACTCAATCGTCGAATGATTCTTGCTTGTTTATTCAGAAGAATTCTCTTGTCGTCACATTAATATTGGTTTATGTCGATAACTAAAGGATCTTGGTGATGTTCAATACTATCTTGGTCTGGAAGTACACCGTTCACCCCAATGAATTAATATTAATCAGCATAAATTTATCCTAGACATCATTGAAGATACTTGTATGGTGGGTGCAAAGGCTACCTTTACTCCTCTTCCTGGTAGTTTCAAATTCCCTAAAGATCTAGGTATCCCCATGGCTGATCCTGATGCGTATCGACGTCTCATTGGTCGATTGCTATATTTATCCTTCACAAGATCGGATATATCTTATTCGGTGCAGCTTCTGAGTCAATTTATGCAGCAGCCCTATCATGCTCATTGGCAAGATCCAAGTGGTTCGTTATTTACTTCATACACCAACCATGGGATTATTCTATCCTATCGAAAACAATACCCAACTCACAGCATATTGTGATTCAGACTGGGAAAGTTGCACTCAGTCACGCCGATCAATTACCGGTTATGCAATTTTTATTGGACTTTCTCTTATCTCTTGGAAGACCAAGAAACAATCTACAGTTGCTCGCTCATCTGCGGAAGCCGAATACCGTAGTATGGCAACCACTTCATGTGAGGTACGATTGATTTCTTACTTGCTCCATGACATTGGTATCTCCCTTCCTTTACCTATTCCACTCTACTGTGACAACACGGCAGCCATACAGATCACTCAAAACCCGGTATTCCATGAAAGAGTTAAGCATATTAAAATTGATTGTCATGTTGTGAGAGATCATTACAAGAATGATTTCTTATCTCATATGTTTTTACCATCTCGTTTCCGGCTCGCTGACTTTTTCACCAAATCTTTACCTTCCGTTATGTTTCAAAATTTTCTTATCAAGCTTGGACTTATTCCACTAGACCCTCGTCCACCTTGAGGAGGGGGTATTAAGTTATCAAATAACATGGAATGAGTTATCTTATTCTAGAATTGTACAACTGTTTGTATGATTGATGGGGATGTATGACACTACATATATTCTAGATTAGACAATGACTTTATATATAAAAACATTTTTGAAGTTGAATACAAGTTATCCTTTTCCTTTTACATTTTCTGCATTTGGTTGTTCGTTGATTTTGTTCACTTCGTGTTGATTTATAGTATTATATCGATTTTTTGGTTGTTTCCTTTTTTAGTAATTTCATTGTCAAAATCCTTGCTTGGCTCTGTTCAACTTCACAATGCCTTTTTCCGTTTATGTAAATGCTCTTATCATACACAACCACGAAAGAAGATTTACTGATTGTCTTAACTACAAAAACCACCCTGCAAAATAGTTTAATCAGTTGGACAATTATGGTATATTCTTGTGTTGATTGGTGTTTACATGTAGCTTTGATTTACAGTAGAGTTTAGAAAGATTCATCAATTTTATGTACTCCAAGTGTTTGAAGAAATGTTTGAATGAAGATCATCAATTTTATGTACTCCGAGTTTTTGATGAAATGTTTGAATGAAGATCAAAGAAAAAACACATGTGGATAGAATTTTGGAACATCAAGGTACTTCATTTCTTTCATTTTATCTATTACATTTGACCACACAAGTTTATATAAGAGTCATAAATGTGATCTAATATAAAAAAACTTCCAAACTTCTTGATCTTATCTAGTTCTTGTAAATACTATATAGCTACTTTATTCTCCAACCTAACACATTTAGATAACTTATCATATCTTTAAGTTTAGCTTTCAACATAATTTCATGTTTTAAACCAGGCTTGCTTGTGCATTGGTGGGGTGAATGAGTGTTTCATCTTTTGTTGGTTTATTATTGAGGGTCAACTCTACACTTTTTTAACTTGAATGTATATAGTATTGAGAAAATGACGTCTTTGGTATTCGTAGTTTGATCATTTTGGCAAATTTAGTCATCCAAGTTTATTTTGGCATTTTCAGTCTTCGAATTTTGGACATTTGGCAAAATTGATCCTCCTATTTTGGAACATTTGGCAAAATCGGTTCTCAAATTTCATATTTAGTTCTCCAAATGAAATCGAACAAAATCAGTCCATTTAGTTTGATCGTAGTAGCAAAATTAGTCTCCGTATTATATAAAAATAAAAAATGAAAAATTACAAACTTTGGGGACCAAATTTGACATAAACATAAAACTTGGATGACCTAATTTACCAAATGTGGCAAAGTAGGAGAACTAATTTTGCCACAAATAAAGTTAATGGACTTAATCTGCCACAATTGTTAAAATAGGAGGACCAAAATTGCCAAAATAGGAAACTACGAGGACCAAATTTGCGCGTCGTCTATATAGTATTTATGTTTTTTCGTAAGTTTGAGAGCTAATTTCGTAAATTTCTCTTTAATTATTGGAGGAATATCCAGTATGGGACTTGCCTGATCCTTCCCTGTTGTTCTAGGTTCTTGTTGAGTTTAAGATCCAGAAGTTAGTGATGGAACAACATTTGTGGTCATATAGCAACAAAGTTGTTTAAGGTACTGTTGTTCTTTGTCCTGGTTATCTCATAAACTATGAAGTATAAATAAATATATGTTGAAATTATAGTGAGGATGGTGAAATGAAAGCGTGAACGAATTAGATCGGGGGAGCCCTCTCATCTTTATAAACATAATCTAACTCACTTGTATAACCAATGTGGAAAATTTTCAACCCTTCTCCTTAAGTTAAAACATTTGATAAGTTTGGATTTCAAATTGAAATTGGACTTTCTCGTAATGATAATCATAATTTTTTATCGAACTAGTTCTGATACTATTATAGACCCGAAGAGGGAAATGTCCTCGGGTAAAATCACCAAAGAAAGGTGAGGGGAAACGAAAAAACGAGGATTTGCAATTGAACTCCGAAAAAGTGATGAGAGTACATGGACAAATATAATGTAATCTAACGAACAAACTTGTACTGAAAAAACATGGTAACAACGCCACTTATTCCATATATTGAGTTTGTTTTGTTCAACTTTTTAAAATTGGGGTGAGTTAAGGTAAGATGTGATGATTGTGAATTTTTATATATGTTTGGTAAAATTGCGATATTATGATCTTGATTTATGTAAAAATACTAATATACCCTTATATATAAAGAAATCATAAATATAATTAATAAAAGTAGTGATAAATTAGTTTTTTTCTAAAATCACGGCGATGTCACAAATGATTTTAACAACTGTGATGAAATCGTGATTTTTTATCGATTATCACATCGCAATTAAGTTTGTGTTTTGTGTACCACAAAAAAATCACGATTTGATGATCTCATTGCATCTCACAGTACTTTCTATCGTCGAACCAACTTGATGGTTTAACAATATTATGAGTTCTTCGTTACTTGAAATATTCACACTTATGAAAGTTTGTGATGGAAATTTGAAAGTGTATGCTTGTTCAAGGGGCATGATCCCGTTGAGTTCTATTCTAGTTTTACGATTCAATCCCTTTGCGATAGATGATTTTCGTATCCCATTTACACTTATGAAACTCATCACAACAAGGAAATCTTAAGTTCATGTTCAAAACTCAACTTTTGAACATGAAAATCTTAAGGAAAACGGTACTTTTACTACAAAAATGTTCTTCTTGTCTTAAAATATGAATGACAACGAGTTGTTATACCACTAATTACTACAGGGCACATTTAACATATCGTCTACTCGTTTCTCACCCCATCATATTTTCTTCATACCCCGTCACCTACTACTAGTCAAAGTCAATAGTTAACTGTTGTTTTATAATTTATTAATTTAAAAAATCAATATTGTAATATACTTAAATATACATCATACAAAACACAAATTAACTATTTTAGAATCATAATTTTTAATACTTTTTACGAAATCAATTAACAAATATCAATATCAAATTAAAGAAGTTTTATATATCAAAATTTTTATATCGGATAAAAGAATAGATTTTTTTGAAATATTAATATATTATAAAAATAAAAAATTAACCTTCTCAAACTTGATAAATATTAGTTTAGCAAATAACATACATATTTGTAATGAATATTATTTAATATTTAATGCTTTTGCGTCTGAAAATGTAAAAACTAGAATTAAGACTTTTTTATCTAAGGTAGTCTTACATGTGTATATAAAATTAAATGCAAATGGATAATTTATTTTGAAATCATGCGGGTAACGAGATAGATATATATAAAAACACTATACGTCCCGTATAAGATAGGTATGTAATTTACAACCTGTCGCATATTCATCATTCATTTATCTATTCAAATGCACTTAAACGAATTCATTATCGGGTGGGTAGGTTGGTGTATACCATCCATATGTTAAAACATTAACGCCAAGTGAAGTCGTCACATGATTGAAATATGATATTGTAGCCCGGGTTTTTAGCCAAATAACCCACTGCAAAAGTTTTATTTGCAAAATATCATATTTCCCTAAAAAATTTGCTAAATAGTCTTGTTTTGTAAAATTTTGGTTAAATAGTCTATTAGCCTATACGAATTTCGACAAGTCACGTGACTGAATATGAAAAAAAGGTAACGCACGTGGAGTTTGTTTTCTTCTTACATGTAACAAAATGCTTACCAGTGGACAAAGCATAGAAGACAGATACCTCTATGTCGGTACATTTTGACTAGTGCGGGGATGTATACCCTAAATTAATCTGTATTTTTATTATACTTTAATAACAAAAAATAGTAGTCTAACAAATGTATGTTTTTCCAAACTGTCAATAAAACTACTTTGTAAATTTTATTTTTACTTTTATTAAATTATTGTTTAATCTAAATTAATTAAAAATAAAAATAAAAAATATATTTCATAAAATCACGATCATTGTACTATTATTTTAAAACAATTTTTTTGAATCATAATTATTTATTCCACAATCACCTCATATCACATTGGTCTCATCTCATTGTTATTTCATTCTGATCATTAATAAGGGAAGCCAATTCATTCAATTAAATGTCAAATCAAAGAATATGCTCAAACAAAAAAAAGCTTGAATTACCAAAATTAATAGAGATTATTTTAAATAAATTAATAAACATTGAATATTAGATATTCTTTGCTTCTATAAATAATATAATCGATTCTCTTTTGTATTATGTTGAATACGATTATTATATTGATTCTAATCAATAAATTATTTTCTATTCAATTTTCGTTATTGTTCAATCATCACATAAGAGTGAAGGAATCGGAAAATCCGAAAAATCGGCCCTATGCATTGTTTACCATTCCGATTGTTTTTTTCGTTATCTTTCTTTTGTTTATTGGATTTGTTAAATGAATATTTATTTTTTAGTGATTTTAGTTGACCATTTATTCGATTATATTTTTTAGAAACATTGGTTAATAATTTTGTTTTGCTGTCATTAACTAATAAAATTTAAAAATGTTTTTAAAACTCACAAAACCAAAGCTAATTTTATAAAACCTTTTCAAAATAACAACTTCCTTCATTTCCAACTTAAACTATAAATGAATTATANAGCAACAAAGTTGTTTAAGGTACTGTTGTTCTTTGTCCTGGTTATCTCATAAACTATGAAGTATAAATAAATATATGTTGAAATTATAGTGAGGATGGTGAAATGAAAGCGTGAACGAATTAGATCGGGGAGACCTCTCATCTTTATAAACATAATCTAACTCACTTGTATAACCAATGTGGAAAATTTTCAACCCTTCTCCTTAAGTTAAAACATTTGATAAGTTTGGATTTCAAATTGAAATTGAACTTTCTCGTAATGATAATCATAATTTTTTATAGAACCAGTTCTGATACTATTATAGACCCGAAGAGGGAAATGTCCTCGTGTAAAATCACCAAAGAAAGGTGAGGGGAAACGAAAAAACGAGGATTTGCAATTGAACTCCGAAAAAGTGATGAGAGTACATGGACAAATATAATGTAATCTAACGAACAAACTTGTATTGAAAAAACATGGTACCAATGGCCACTTATTCCATATATTGAGTTTGTTTTGTTCAACTTTTTAAAATTGGGGTGAGGTAAGGTAAGATGTGATGATTGTGAATTTTTATATATGTCTGGTAAAATTGCGATATTATGATATTGATTTATGTAAAAATACTAATATACCATTATATATAAAAAATCATAAATATAATTAATAAAAGTAATGATAAATTAGTTTTTTTCCAAATTCACGGTGATGTCACAATTGATTTTAACAACTGTGATGAAATCGTGATTTTTTATCGATTATCACATCGCAATTAAGCTTGTGTTTTGTGTACCACAAAAAAATCACGATTTGATGATCTCATTGCATCTCACAGTACTTTCTATCGTCGAACCAACTTGATGGTTTAACAATATTATGAGTTCTTCGTTACTTGAAATATTCACACTTTTGAAAGTTTGTGATGGAAATTTGAAAGTGTATGCTTGTTCAAGGGGCATGATCCCGTTGAGTTCTATTCTAGTTTTACGATTCAATCCCTTTGCGATAGATGATTTTCGTATCCCATTTACACTTATGAAACTCATCACAACAAGGAAATCTTAAGTTCATGTTCAAAACTCAACTTTTGAACATGAAAATCTTAAGGAAAACGGTACTTTTACTACAAAAATGTTCTTCTTGTCTTAAAATATGAATGACAACGAGTTGTTATTCCACTAATCACTACAGGGCGCATTTAACATATCGTCTACTCGTTTCTCACCCCATCATATTTTCTTTATACCCCGTCACCTACTACTAGTCAAAGTCAATGGTTAACGGTTGTTTTATAATTTACTAATTTAAAAAATCAATATTGTAATATACTTAAATATACATCATACAAAACACAAATTAACTATTTTAGAATCATGATTTTTAATACTTTTAACGAGATCAATTAAAAAATATCAATATCAAATTAAAGAAATTTTATATATCAAAATTTTTATATCGGACAAAAGAATAGATTTTTTGAAATATTAATATATTATAAAAATACAAAATTAACCTTCTCAAACTTGATAAATATTAGTTTAGCAAATAACATACATATTTGTAATGAATATTATTTAATATTTAATGCTTTTGCGTCTGAAAATGTAAAAACTAGAATTAAGACTTTTTTATCTAAGGTAGTCTTACATGTATATATAAAATTAAATGCAAATGAATAATTTATTTTGAAATCATGCGGGTAACGAGATAGATATATATAAAAACACTATGCGTCCCGTATAAGATAGGTATGTAATTTACAACCTGTCGCATATTCATCATTCATTTAACTATTGAAATACGTTTAAATGAATTCATTATCTGGTGGGTAGGTTGGTGTATATCATCCATATGTTAAAACATTAACGCCAACTGAAGCGTCACATGATTGAAATATGATATTGTAGCCCGGGTTTTTAGCCAAATAACCCACTGCAAAAGTTTTATTTGCAAAATATCATATTTCCCTAAAAAATTTGCTAAATAGCCTTGTTTTGAAAAATTTTGGTTAAATAGTCTATTAGCCAATACGAATTTCGACAAGTCACGTGACTGAATATGAAAAAAAGGTAACGCACGTGGAGTTTGTTTTCTTCTGACATGTAACAAAATGCTTACCAATGGACAAAGCATAGAAGACAGATACCTCTATGTCCGTACATTTTGACTAGTGCCGGGATGTATACCCTAAATTAATCTGTATTTTTATTATACTTTAATAACAAAAAATAGTAGTCTAACAAATGTATGTTTTTCCAAACTGTCAATAAAACTACTTTGTAAATTTTATTTTTACTTTTATTAAATTATTGTTTAATCTAAATTGATTAAAAATAAAAATAAAAAATATATTTCATGAAATCACGAGCATTGTACCATTATTTTAAAAAAAAAATTTTGAATCATAATTATTTATTCCACAATCACCTCATATCACATTGGTCTCATCTCATTGTATTTCATTCTGATTGATGTGAACTTTAGGATCGAGTACATTGTAATAGGCAAGACCCATTAATTATTGGGCTAATTCAAATGGTGGAAACGAATTCCTACAACCCATTTGCACACTTAAGGAAGAGGGGCCCGATGTTTAACAAGAGGACCGAGATGACCTTAGGTGAAATAAAGCGTTTTCTGGTAACTGGCTCCTTGGTTCGGTCCGAACGGTTACAAACTCACGTTTTCCACGCTTCGGGCCTCCACACGTTTACCACGCTTCGGGCCCGATCACGCAGACCACGCCTCGGTCCCAACCTCGTTTTACATCCCGCGATAACAACCTGTAACAAACCTGTCAGAGGCGGTTACGGAGCGTGATTTACACACGCTGAAAACTCTATAAATACAGGGCGCGATGACGGAAATAACAGGACCTTTTGGACGCGTAAGAACAGGCCGTTACCCTGCCGGAGTTCTTACTGCTTTCTTTTCCTTATCATTTTCATTAAGCCTCTGTTGTATTCGTTACGAATTATTTGATTAGTGAACAGGCTAAGAGTATAATCTACTCTTAGTCAAGTGGTTTTCACCCCAATTCCTAGGGTTTACACTATACATCGTTGTGCCATCGTTTATTTCCAGTTTTTAATCGTCTTCCACAACAAAAACAAATCAAAACCGAGTTCGTTTGCTAAACGAACCGGACGACTGTCGGTACCCCCTAAAAAGGGACCATAACACTTATCATTAATAAGGGAAGCCAATTCATTCAATTAAATGTCAAATCAAAGATTATGCTCAAACAAAAAAAAGCTTGAATTACCAAAATTAATAGAGATTATTTTAAATAAATTAATAAACATTGAATATTAGATATTCTTTGCTTATATAAATAATATAATCGATTCCCTTTTGTATTATGTTGAATACGATTATTATATTGATTCTAATTAATAAATTATTTTCTATTCAATTTTCGTTTTTTGTTCAATCATCACATAAGAGTGAAGGAATCGGAAAATCCGAAAAATCGGCCCTATGCATTGTTTACCATTCCGATTTGTTTTTTTCGTTATCTTTCTTTTGTTTATTGGATTTGCTAAATGAATATTTATTTTTTAGTGATTTTAGTTGACCATTTATTCGATTACATTTTTTAGAAACATTGGTTAATAATTTTGTTTTGCTGTCATTAACTAATAAAATTTAAAAATGTTTTAAAAACTCACAAAACCAAAGCTAATTTTATAAAACCTTTTCAAAATAACAACTTCCTTCATTTCCAACTTAAACTATAAATGAATTATAATTTATATTTTTATATTTGTATTTGTATTGTATTCTTTCTTGTATTATATTTTTAAATATATATTTGCATTTAAAAAAATTAAGAAAAATAATTGGTTAATCAGCTTGTTCAATCAATCAAGTACTAAATTGTATCAAATGTTTAATTCATAGCTTAACTAGTAGAAAACCGGGTTCAAAAACAAATTAATCCTACCAAATTGACCGTTCGATCAGTTAATCAAATTTAATAGATTGTTTACACCCCTAATTGAGATTTGGGATAAGCTAAAAGTAATTAAACAACGGAAATAATTTAATAATATTAATTAAATATGGACAATAAAATGACAAATGCAACAATCCCAGCTCCACTCCCTTTGAAGTTTGACCACGGGCTCTAAAACTAGCTATAATATTCTTTGATTGCACGAATATGTTATGACCCACTCTCGTCTTAAGGAGCGTGCATCCACGCCCCAAAAAGGAAAGAAACAAATTACTCTCTAATTTTACTTAATCAAAATCGGATCAATTAATCATTAATTTTATTCGATTTAGTTTACTCGATTTAATAGTTTTAGTTGGTTAGTAATTCAGTTTTTATCTGTACAAATTAGTTAAGAAAATATACTAACAAAATTTTCAAAATTCAAGAATATTTTACATTCTCAAAATAACAACAATCAATTCAACATATGAAAAAATATTTTTACAATAAAAATAATTAGCATATACATAAATAAATAAATGATAATTTAATGAATATAATAATATCTACTCTTGTAATACATGATTTTTGTGGTTATTCTCCATTAGATTTATTTTTGGAAGAATTTGAAATCACTTTTTCTTGGATTATGGTTTTATATTTTATTCCATTTGTATTTTATATTTGTATTTAAAAAGCTAATTTATTTTTTAAAAAACAATCAGTTAAAGAATTTGACCGATAACCCATGTGTTTAAACCATAATTGACCATTTAACTTGTTCATGCAAAATAATACACGATCGAAAACCGAGTTGGAAATCGATTAACCACAATCGAAATTACCAAAAACCATTCGATCCTATTAGTTAACCGACTTGACAGCCGTTTTCCAACCCTAGGCCCATGTCGTCTATTTGAAATATTATATATAAATAAATAAATATATATATATATATATTATTTATATTCATAACTATATGAAAAATAAATAGTTTTATCATTCTTTTAAATCACATTGATGAGAACTCTAGTATCAGGTACCCTACAATGGATGAGGCCCAATAAAGATTGAGTCGATCCATGTGGTAAAAGCGAACTTGTGCATATCAGTAGCATACTTAATATAAAATGGAACGGTCTTCAGCGATGGGACCGAAGATAACCTTAGCGAAATGAAATGGTTTCTGACAGCTGGCCCATTGGTTTGGTCCAAACGGTTACAAACTCACGCGTTCCACGCTTCGGTCTCGACCACGTTTTATATCGCGCGACAACAACCTCTAACAAACCTGTCAGAGGCAGTTACAGAGCGTGGATTACACACACCCTCAACTCTATAAATATAGAACAAAACGACGGAAAAATGACCTTCTTGACGCATAAGAACATGTCGTTACCCTGCCGGAGTTCTTATTGCTTTCTTATACCCTGTTATCTTCTTAAAGCTTTTGTTGTATTCTGTAATGAATCATTCGATTAGTGAACAGACTAAGAGCTTATCCCGCTCTTAGTCAAGTGGTATTTTCCCCAATTCTTGGGGTTTCCACTATAAATCGCCTTGCCTCGCTGTTATTTACATTTTTTAGATCGTCTTCCCACCAAAAAAAAATCATAACCGAGTTCGTTTGTTGACGAATCGGATGACTGTTGGTACCCCTAAAAAGAGACCATAACAGTTTGGCGCCGTCCGTGGGGACGATTCTCTAATTCCATTTCAGGTTTCTACCAGGGATAGATAATCAAAGGCATGGCGACTAGAACTTCGACGAGTGACAGTGATGTGCTTCCCGACAGTCTCCCAGCACCAACATTCACTTTACAGGATCTGGAAGCTGTCGACAGGAAGGTGGAACAAGAAATTACGTCGGAGAGAAGTGGAATAGAACCACCGGCTGTTTCAATCCCTGTTCCAAGAAGTAGAGGGTACGAGATCGACCCTGATGAGCGTAGCACTGATGATGAGGAAATCATCAGGAGCGGTGTAACAACGAGGAGGCCGAGGTATCGATCCACTCCTCCTCCTCCGACCAGGGCTCTAACTGTCGCTCCTATGAATGACCAGGAGCATATGCAGCGACCAATCGACGAGCTCACTAAGGAGTTGGAGAGAATGCGTGCGCTGAAGGATTGCGAACCTAATATGGGGCACAATCCCGGTTTATTCAACAGGGCCATGGATGCCCAAATTAGGCGAAATAAGGATGATGACTAGTGGCATAATCTGCATGTGGTCCAGACGTCATCACAACAATCTGAATGCGTGTCCGCCGTCTTGGGAGATTTGATGCTCCCCTTTTCCGAAGAGATCTGGGCGGAAGTCCCAGATTTACATTATCGCAACCCCGAGGGGTTGCCAACGTTTCACGGTGACGGTGATCCGATCGATCACGCTGCTGATTTTGAGTTACGCATGGGAACGGTTCGAGCCTCAGATTCACTGAAGTGCCGCATCTTCGCGGCAGGATTACAAGGTGACTCCCGAACTTGGTTCAAAAATTTTCCGGCCTGATCCATACAGTCGTTTGGCGGATTTATTTTGGCTTTCTCTGAGCAGTTCGCTCCAAATGTAGGACCGCCTCGAAGCACGCATGAACTATATCAGCTGAAATACATCCCGGAAAAAATGAGTCTTCGGTCCTTCATGGAGAAATTCAATAGGACCGTCCGGGGCATCAAGCTTGAGCTCCGGGAAAAGATTGATATTCTACAACAGGTCTTGGGACCGTGCGGCCTTTCGGTCAGTTTGGTAAAGAGCCCACCATCCACTTTGGGAAAACTTCTTCAGAAAATTAACAAATGTATTAAGGTGGATGAAGCGGTGGGGCTAGGCTATCGGAAGCCTAGCGGGAATTCTGAACTCGCAGGTGATCATAGGGTTTCCTACCCTAAGAAGCAACCGCGAGAAGTAGCGGCTGTAGCTGAAAAAGAGGTCCCCCGAAGTAGGAGGACAATCGGGTGTATTGCGAATTACATCATAACCTCGATCACCCGACCCTGAAGTGCCCGCTGTTGAAAGAGACAGTAGCGGCGATGAATAAAGAGAGGCCCGACAGGAACGGTCAGAAGGGCAAGCAAGCTGAATCCTCCCGAAAGGGCCATCAGGGTGACGATCGTCACAGGCCGTGGGGAAGGGATAATCGGGGACAACCCCGAAACTATAATGATCGGAGGGAGGACCGACGGTCTCCTCCTCCAGAACAAGACAGAGGCTAACACGGTCGAGAGAACCGTGGTCAGGGCCGAAGAAGAAGATGGCGGGGCCGAGGCTGCAGAGCCCAGCAAAACGAGGGTGGATGACAGGAGCAGGTCGCTCCTCCACCTGCTGAAACAGGTGCCCAACCTCCTCAAAATGAGGCGGCACCCAGGGAAGTAACCGGAAATATTTATGTTATCTCCAGTGGTTTGAGGATAAATGAATCGGTCCTGGACCGAAAGAGGACAGCGCGCGGAGACTCTGCTGAGAGCTCCGAATCTGTGGCGCTGGTTAAGTATGATCCAGCTGAGTGGTCCCCTCCCTTCGGGGAGGACATCACTTTTACTATGGCCGATCGGGAAGGGATTATCGATCCATGCGATGATCCCCTTACCATTACTGGAATCATTGGGAATCGTTGTGTCCACAGGATCTTAGTGGACACCGGGGCTTCGTGCAATTTGATTAAGCGCGAAGTTGCTGAAATGTTGGGAGCTGCTGCTCATGACCTCCCGATCGCTAATATAACTCTCTGTTCGTTCGACCAGAGAAGCGTCATTCCATGTGGGAAGATTTTATTCCCAGTTACCCTTGGAGAACCATCCAAGGATCGATCGGAGGATATGGAATTTATTGTTGTTGAAGTCGACTTGGCTTACAATGCCATTATCGGACGGACCGACCTCAGTAAGTTCAAGGTAGTCCCCTCTACTTATCATATGATGCTTAAATTCTCCTCCATTCAGAGAGTTATTTCTGTAAAGGGGGATCAAAAAGTAGCTAGACAATGCTACATGAGCTCTTGCCGAACATTGGCACCCGTCAAGAGGGTACGTGTGGATTTGCTAGAAGAACCGCCGCACCCGAGGCAAGCAATGTAACCCGTGGGGTTCAAGTTGATTAATCTGGTTGAGGATGACTCAACCAAAACTACTTGCATCGGGGCACACTTAGCTCCTACTTTTGAAAAGGAGCTGATCCACCTGCTGAGAAGCCATATGGATATATTCGCCTGGACCCCGGACGATGTTCCGGGGATTGACCGATCCGATAGTGAGCATCGGATCAACACCGAACCTGGAACAAAACCTATTAGGCAGAAGAGAAGACGTTATTCTCCCGAATAAATCGAGATCATCCAGGTTGAGGTGAACAAGTTGCTACGGTCAGAATTCATCAGAGAGATCCACTATACTGAATGGGTTGCAAACCCAGTAGTGGTCTCCAAACCGGATGGAAAATGGCGGGTGTGCATCGATTTCACCGATGTTAACAAAAGCTGTGAGTCGGATCCTTTCCCCTTGCCGCATATTGACCGACTGGTAGATGCTGTCTCTGGCAGCACCATGGATGCTTATTCTGGGTACCATCAGATCTTTCTGGCTGAGGAAGATCAGAAGAAGTCATCATTTATGACCGAAGATAGCGTTTATTGTTATGTGGTTATGCCGTTCGGTCTGAAGAATGCTGGAGCAACATATCAAATGTTGGTCAACAAAATCTTTAGAGAACTGATCGACCATATGATGGAAGTATATGTTGATGATATGATTATTAAATCTATGAATGATGAAGATCATATTTCTTATTTGTCTCATTGTTTCGAAGTATGCCGCAAATATAAGCTCAAACTAAATCCAAACAAATGCTGCTTCGGGATCCGAAGTGGAAAATTTTTAGGATATTACGTTTCAAAAAAAGACATAGATGTTAACCCTGAGAAAGTGCAGACTATCATTGATATGCAACCTCCAAGAAACAAAAGAGAATTTCAGAGGCTTACTGACCGACTCGCTGCGCTAAGTAGATTTATTTCAAAATCCACAGACCGGGCTCTGCCTTTTTTCTGAATGTTAAGAAAAGCAAGCCATCTAGACTGAACTGAAGAATGCGATCGTGCCTTTTCTGAGCTAAAGATGTATTTAAACACTCCCCCGGTGATGGTGAGTCCAACTTGTGATGAACTTTTGGGGTTGTATCTTGTTGTATCAGAAGTTGCCGTCAGCGCAGCTCTGGTGACCATCCGAGATGACATTCATAGACCCGTTTATTATGTAAGTCTCTGGTCTCTGCCGAAACCAGATATTCCACCTTGAAAAAATTCATGCTGGCTTTGAAGAAAGCTGTATCCAAGCTGAAACATTATTTTGAAGGCCGAACGGTTTATGTCTATACGGATCAACCTCTGAAAGTGGTCCTTAAACAAAATGATTTGAATGAGAGGTTAGCAAAATAGGCTATTAAACTCAGCGCTATGTATATGGTATTCTTGCTCCGAATGGCGATCAAAGCTCAGGTTCTAGCCAATTTTGTAGTTGAAATGACCCGATCGGCCATATATCTAAACCAAGAGGATGATCGTTGGACGATTCACGTGGATGGGTCGACCTTCGGAGGAAGAGGGACGGGCATTACCCTAACAATGGTACAAAGTGATCTTATTCATTCCGTAGTAAAATTATCCTTTGCTGGAACAAATAATGTGGTAGAATATGAGGCTGTATTATCGGGAATGACCCTGGCCCGAACGATGGGAGTTAGCATAGTGCGAATGTTTTCAAACTCAAAGTTAGTAGTGGAACAGTTCGCATGGAGATTTGAAACTCATGATCCGATGATAAAATTATATTGTGCCAAAGTCCTGGAATTATCCAAAAAGTTCAGTGAATTTTCTCTTGACCACTTGCCACGAGAACAGAATAAGGTTGCTGACGCACTTGCCAGATTGGCCGCGGGCATACCTGACATAGAGCCGAGCACTATTTCGATCTATATCCAGGACCGACATTCGGTCGAGATATCAGTGACCGAACAGTCAATTGGAGAAATCGGGGCTCAATGCCATGAACTCCATGGATTGAATATTAACGCTACTGAATCTCCTGGGGAACCCAATTGGATGGATCTCTTTATTAAATATCTTACAAACGGCTATCTTCCTGAAGACAAGTCTGAAGCCAGGAGAATAAAAGTCCGAGCTAAGAGATTTATCCTGGTTGACGGACGATTGTTTAAAAAGAGTTTTGAGGACCCGCTTCTGCGTTGCTTATCCCCTATTGAGGCTGAAGCCGCCATGATTTATGTTCATGAAGGGATATGCGGCATTCATTCAGGGGCTCGATTTTTATATTACCGCATTATCAGAGTTGGATATTTTTTGCCGACATTGCTTGGAGATGCCAAGAAATACATTAAACGTTGCGCCATATGTCAGTACCATGCTCCGATCCCACAGCTGCCTGAGGCTCCCTTTTCGGTCATCCCATTACCTTATCCGTTTGACAGATGGAGGATTGATATCCTTGGACCTTTTCCTCGCTCAATAGGGCAAAGAAAATTTTGTATTGTGGCGGTGGAGTATAATTCGAAGTGGATTGAAACATAAGCAGTAGCCATCATCTCAGAGAAGGTTGTGAAGCACTTCTTATGGAGAAATATTGTGAGTCGCTTCGGGGTTCCTCCAGCGCTCATATCAGATAATGGGACCCAGTTCCGTGGAAAAAGCATACGGGATTTATGCATCAAGTTGGGCATCGCCCAACATTTCTCATCAATGGCCCATCCCCAAACTAATGGACTTACAGAGGTATCTAACAATGTTATCCTGAAAGAATTGAAGACCAAGTTAGAGGATTTTGGAGGGAAATGACCTGAACACATCTATGAGGTCTTATAGGCATACCGAACTACATCTCGTTCAACAACCCAGAAATCACCTTTCTCATTGGTGTATGGGTCCGAAGCTGTTAGCCCGGTGGAGATTGCCATCCGATCACCCAGGATATCTCAGTATGATTAGCATATTAACGGTGAAAGGAGATTATTGGATCTTGAGATGATCGAAGAAAAAAGAGATGCAATTTACGCGCGGATGCGCGCTTACCAGCGAACTATGGAACGAGCCCATAACAAGCGAGTTCTCCCAAGGGAATTCTTTGAAGCCGACCTCGTCCTCAGAAGCATAAAGATGCAGAGGAACGTTGGAAAGCTGGACAGAAATTGAGAAGGACCGTATCAAATATCAAAGAAACTGGAATCAGGTGCGTATAAACTTGAAACATTGGATGGTATAGAGGTCCCCCGAACTTGGAATGTCATGAATTTAAGGCGGTATTTCTCGTGAACCTTCGATTAATATGTTGGACTCAATAAACATACATTCCTTTAAACGTAAGCAAAAAACAAGTAAGTACAAAACAAATTGTTTCTAATTGAGTGATGGACCGATCTTGAAGTTGGATAACTTAGGACGAATCTAGACTGGTGACCGAAGCTTCTTATCCGCAAAGCTCCCAAGTTGTAGTGATCGCTCTGACGAGTCAGATGCTCCTGCACTTGCCTAGTTCCATGGATGAGTTGTAATTCTCCTAGAACTCATTACGAACTAAGACACCCCCTTCAACGATATTCATTCTTGGGAAATGGCCCTTGTACTTACGAAATCCGCCACGAAAAGAGGAATGGGGGAGTCAACATATCGAAACACAAGTTCGGTCCAATATAACCTACGGGACTTCAGTAGAACCAAGGTTTGGCCGAAGCTTATATGGACTCATATTGAACCTGGACCGCGTTTTTCTAATTCAGTTGTGATCCCAAGGACGGAATAAGAGCGATCCGCATACAATGTAAAACGACCGATCCAGTCAAAATTGACATGAGTGAGCCAAACATAATATACGGGACCGATGGGTTGGCACCCTACAAGCATCCCCGATCTTACATTTGGTGGTTAAAACACTCTCGTTAATATGAAACATATTAGTTCACTTAAAATGTCAGTTACAATACTTTATTATGACGATTAAAAAGATAGGAATTGAGAGGAGAAAATCTTATATTGAGAATAAGGAACAAAACATGGACAAAATACAATTCAGATCTAACTACCCTGCCAATCTTCCTTATCTTCCACTGTCTGCTCTTGCGGTTTGGTCTGAGTCGCGAGCTGCCTCAACTCTTCTTCTTGATCGGCCACTTTCTGGTTGACCGCTTTCTCCATCTCCTCAAACAGACAGAAGAAAGGGTCATCTTCTAAGACATGTTCTTCCAAAAATGGAATTACCTGAAAGTTTTCATCTTTCTCAAGTGGCTCGATCGCCTTCAATCTTTCATCCGAAGGGGAAAGCCCGAATTGCTTAATGACCTGGTCTCGCATATTATCCAGGTACTTAGCAATATACATCACATGTATGTTATCCGCCAAAGCGAATAATAGAGGGGACCGAGCGAAGCATAGGACTGCCTCCCGGACAGAACATTCAGCCGAAGTGTGGGTTCTGGTTAATTCTTCTTCCAAGTTCGTCTTCTCTTCCTAGGTCTGAAAGAGAAGCTCGTTGAGCTTATTCATCTTCTCCTGGGCCCGACCCTGAACTTGGTTAACTTCTTCTTCCTTGGCCCACAGCTTGGCCTCTAGGTCAGAAATTTGGCCATGAGCTGTTTTTTTTGTCTTCTCGAGCTCATAGACTTTGTCTGCTAAGAGCGAAACTTCCGTCCCAGCTCTTAGGAATTCATTATCCAGTCGGTCCTGGTCCTCTCGTACCGTGACCAACTCACCATGCTTAATTTCAACTTGCCTTTTCGCAATGTCAAGTTGATCCTGGACTTGTTGGGACGCAACGTTGTCACCCTGATTCTTCTCCACGGTGATGGCAGTTGTGAAAGCCTTCCTCAACATCTACATAGGACAATAATGTCAGAACATAAAGCTTCGGGCCTTAATTTTGAATGAGATTACCTTAGTTGCGAGATCAAGGAAGCCTTCAATGATTTCTTCCCCAGACATGTCTGGTTGAATATTGTCTGGGTTCTACTCCCCGTAGAGGCGGAAGTCCTTTATTAAAGCACTTCTCCAGGAGGTCAGTTTCCTCCCTTTACTAAACCTGTCGAGCAGGCCTAAAGCAACACCCCAGTCAGAGTTGGTCTTAGGGCCCGATGCAGGTTCCTTCAAAACTATCCCCTTAGTGGGGATCGAAACATCCCCCCCTCTCTTCAGCCTTTTGAATTCCTTAGGGGCTTCTGCTTCGGTCGCCCTCTTCCCTTTGCCTAAGGAGATCGGCGGCAGGAAGACGTTTGCCTTAAGGGTGGGACCAGGGAGAACATTCTCCACGGGAACGGCTCCCTGCAGCAATAAAGTAATTGTATCAGCACTAATGAAGGAATTATATCCGATCTGGTAGAGGCTGGATAACCTCAAAGAACAAATCCGAGTCATTATCACCTCCTATACGACTCCAAACACCCGGAACGCAGGCCCCTCTCCCGTTGAAGGCTGCCCTGTGCAACGCAGGGTTAATGTGCCCGCGCTGATGGTTTGGATCGGGGGGTTCCCTGACCCCGATGGAGCCAGCACACCCCCTGTTGCCGATTCACTCTCCTCCGCACTACCCATTGCTTCACGTTGTCCCTCAGAAGGACGGACCAAAGCAGCAGCCATACGCTTGAACCTTGAGCTAGGCATTGTTTCAGTTGAATCTGCAAAATAAATATATAAGGATCAGGAAAGGACGGAATGAAAATGTTACTTCATACCCGATCCTTCTGACGGATCTGAACAAGAAAACATCCCTTTCAGGGCTGGGGCTTCGGTCCTACCCGCGACACCTATTTCTATCAACCTTTTCTCCCGAAGCAGTTTTGTTCGTTTATGGCGTGCTTCGGGAGGAGGGAACATCGCAAGTGTTTTTGCAGTGTCCGGACGGGAGGAGTTAAACCTAGTTCGGTCCAACTGGCCTATGCGTGGGTGAGTTATAAGTGGCCACACCTTTAACATATCCTCTTTTGGGACTGTTATCCACACATAACAAGATTCACGCATGGAGAGACTCTTCTTTATCAACTATAGCACACTCCTTGGTGCGCACTGCTATATAATATAATTTACGACATCCTAACAGACCCTTACCTCTTCGGGACCCTACCAAGAACAAGTTGAAATAATGTTCAAAGGTCGGGGCCCTGTTCTGTTGGTGGCAATAGAATATAAATGCCACTATATACACATAGCTACCCATAAATAACGCAAAAGTTAGACAGTGAATTTCCTTAAGTACGGCTGCTACAAAGGGATGCAGCAGAAAACGTAGCCTGCACTTTAAAGAAGCATAACTTACCGGAATAGCGGAAGCCGGCACATTCATTTCCGTCGGAAGGAAACATGGAATATCTTCCCGTCCCTTTCAGATTGAATAATGAGCCGGAATCGAAAACCTAGACCTAAACTCTTCAATATCCAACTCAGGCATGGCTGGGTATCTCATTTTATGAGGAGTCATGGTTTATACCTTAATGAAAATCGATAGGAAATAGGTTTGAATGCGAAACAGAACAAGGGCGCAGAAAGCTCAATTTGGGCGATTTCTTCCTTCGCGAAATGACGATGAGGAGAAACAATATCCAAAACTCTGATTTAAATAGTAATCTCCCGACAAATTATGAGCTACCACTTAATATTGTCACAGGCGGTTGTAGTATAAACACACTCATCACGCCTATTGAATAACTGAATGTGGAGAGGTGCAAGTATGGATATTAATATTTAAAAAATAACACAAATATACGTTATTGAATTTTAAATACAATTTCACTTCTCTAATTAACAAAGTGAAAGATCGGTCCCCTGGATGCTCACCACGAGCAGGTACGGTCCTATATTCTCCCGAATGTATGTAAACATTGTGTGATCGGCCTTGTATCACCTCTACGATGGCAATCAAGCCTGAGGGGCTAGTGATGAGAACTCTAGGACTAGGTACCTGCAATGAATGAGGTCCAATAACGATTGGGTCGATCCATGTGGTAAAAGCAAACTTGTGCAGATCAGTAGCATACTTAATATAAAATGGACCGATGTTCCGCGATGGGACCGAAGATAACTTTGGCAAAATAAAACGGTTTCTGACAGCTGGCCCCCTGGTTCGGTCCAAACGGTTACAAACCCACGTGTTCCATGCTTCGGGCCTCCACACGTTTACCACGCCTCGGGCCAGATCACGCAAACCACACTTCGGTCCCGACCACGTTTTACATCGCGCGACAACAAACATGTCAGAGGCAGTTACAGAGCGTGGATTACACACGCCCTCAACTCTATAAATACAGAGTACAACGACGGAAAAAGGACCTTCTGGACGCATAAGAACATGTCGTTACCCTGCCGGAGTTCTTATTGCTTTCTTATACCCTATTATCTTCTTAAAGCTTTGTTGTATTCTATAATGAATCATTCGATTAGTGAACAGGCTAAGAGCTTATCTCGCTCTTAGTCAAGTGGTTTTTTCCCCAATTCTTGGGGTTTCCACTATAAATCGCCTTGTCTCGCTGTTATTTACGTTTTTTAGATCGTCTTCCCACCAAAAACAAATCATAACCGAGTTCGTTTGTTGACGAACCGGATGACTGTTGGTACCCCTAAAAATGGACAATAACACACATGTTCAATTATTTTATTATAATTATGTTTTATTAAATACGATAATGTCATGTAAGAACCAATGTTTTAAATTTCCCGGTATACCGGAAATTTCAGGCGTACCGGCCGGAGAGTATTTTAGGGTCGGGTCTAGTTTTGTTTTAAAAAAATAAAATATGAATATTTTATAATTTAATTTATTTTAATATTCTCGTACGGATCCGATACATATATAGTATACCGATCCAATTAGCTTGTCCGGTATACCGGTCAGTACCGGTTTTTAAAACATTGGTAAGAACAATCTAGAAAAAAAACACAGATTCTCATTTACAAAGATGTGACATTGAACATTATTGTCCGTACAAGTTGCTCTCTGTAATGAATATTTAATGATATATCGGTATTATATTGTGGGCTTTTTTGTTCAAATAATACTAAAAATAATCAGATTTTTTTTAGTGTCAAACGCGTTTAGTATACGCAGTTGCGTATACTAAACGCAGCCGCATTTGGCGTCAAAAGCGGCTGCGTTCACCGAACGCGGCCGCAAGCCAATTATGGTTAATTACGTTTATATCTCTCCTCCAAATCTCCTATAAATAATCCTTCATTTCAATCCTCTTTACACTATCTTCCTTCTCATTCTCTCCATCATCCAACATATAATTATTAAGGTATAATTATATTTTTTTAAATTAAAATTATTGTATTATTTAATTTTTTTTTATTACGTATAATTTTATTTTTTCTAATTAATATTTGTTTTTAAATTATATTTGTTTATAATTATTAATAATTTTTTTTAAAGTTTTGTTTAATATGTTTATAATATTTTGTATACATTTCATTTCAATCTTTATTGTAATTATGATTTGTTTTTAATCATTTAAAATATTTAGTTTAGTATTTAGGATTAGGAAATTTTTTAAAAGAGTAGATTATTATGTTTAGAATATTTAGTATATAATTTAATTTGAGTATTTGTTTTAAAAAAAATTTTAATTAGTAATTGTTTATTTTAGTATTTACAAAAATTAGTTTTTTAAAGAGTATTATTTGTTTAAGAATATTTAGTATATTTGTTATAATTAGGATGTTTTTTTATCGTTTATAAATATTTAGTTTAGTGCTTAAAATTAATTTATGATTTTTAAAGAGTATAATTAATTTATGTTTAGAATGTTTAGTATATAATTTAATCGGAATATTTGTTTTAAATAATAAATTTATTGTAATTAGTAATATTTATTTAGTGTTTACAAAAATATTGTTTTATAGAGTAGTATTTGTTTAGAAATATTTAGTATATTTTTTATAATTAGGATGTTTTTTTATAGTTTAGAAATATTTTGTTTACTATTTTGGATTAGTTTATGATTTTTAAAGAGTAGATTATTATGTTTACAATATTTAGTATGTAATTTAATTGAAGTATTTGTTTTATAGAGTAGTATTTGTTTAGAAATATTTATTATATTTTTTATAATTAGGATGTTTTTTTATCGTTTAGAAATATTTTGTTTACTATTTAGGATTAGTTTATTATTTTTAAAGAGCTTATTATTATGTTTACAATGTTTAGTATGTAATTTAATTGGAATATTTGTTTTAAAGAGTAGTATTTGTTTAGAAATATTTAGTATATTTTTTATAATTAGAATGTTTTTTATCGTTTAGAAATATTTTGTTTACTATTTAGGATTAGTTTATGATTTTTAAAGAGTAGATTATTATTTTTATAATGTTTAGTATGTAATTTAATTGGAGTATTTGNTTACAATATTTAGTATATAATTTAATCGGAGTATTTGTTTTAAATAATAAATTTGTTGTAATTAGTAATATTTATTTATTATTTACAAAAATATTGTTTTAAAAAGTAGTATTTGTTTAGAAATATTTAGTATATTTTTTATAATTAGAATGTTTTTTTATCGTTTAGAAATATTTAGTTTACTATTTAGGATTACTTTATGATTTTTAAAGAGTATATTATTATATTTACAATGTTTAGTATATAATTTAATTGGAATATTTGTTTTAAATAGTAGTATTTGTAGTATAAAATTAGTTTTTATCCTAGAATATTTAGTATGTAATTTAATTAGAGTATTTGTTTTAAAGAGTAGTATTTATTTAGAAATATTTAGTTGTTTTTCTTATAATTAGGATGTTTTTTTATCGTTTAGAAATATTTAGTAGTATAATTTTACGTTTGTTGTTTAATGTTGGTGAAATTTTTTTGATGCAGATATGAGTCACCGTCGTTCTCGTACTCCAGCTACGACTACATTGTTGTATCGTCAAGAACAACATATTAGTAGCGAGATTATTCGAGGTGAAGCTTGAGGTGTTTTACAGTTCAAGCATGGAGAACATTACATGTACAGAATGGGGCAACTAAATAATAGAGTGACTGCATACTTGATTCAGTGGAGGTTCTATGGCGTTTTGAAGACCATTAGAATGAGATTAAACACTCATCTAATTACTGCACTTATTGAGCGTTGAAGACCAGAAACGCACACGTTATTTTTACCTTCTGGTGAAGGAGCGTTACTCTCCAGGACGTATCACTTATTTGGGGCCTACCTATTCAATGCGTTCCTATTACGGGTCCAAGAAACATTAGAAGTGAAGTGGACTGGATTTCGTTTTGTACCTCCACTTTCGGCTGGACTCCCGATACATCCGTATTTTGTTAGCAGTATTTCAGAGTACGATTTTTGGGAGAGTTTGTTGTTGCCCGGGCTGCATCACCCTTAGAAAGCGATGCGGAGATCCTCCAGTTCGCTCGTGCGGTTTCTCTTTTGATCGTAGTGAATGTCATGTTACCCGAAACAAATGGGGATAAGGCGAAGCTTATGTTGATGGATATCTTCGGAAATGTCGAAGAGTTCACATCGCTGAGCTGAGGATCTGCTGTGCTCGCGAATTTGTATCGTGAGTTGTGCAACAGGGCGATGGGTAGAGCCACGGTAGGTGGAGCCATTGGCTAGTTCAGGTATTTTTTATACAATATAACATTATTTAAACTTATATATGTTGTTAATATTTGTGTAATTTATTTCTTTTTACTTGTAGATTTTGGCATGGTCTCGTATACCATCGATCACCCCTTCGTTAAGGGGGCGATTTGTGGATGATGTTTACGATAATCGGTGTTTTCAGTATTATGGATGGAGGTAAATTTGATTGTTGATTTATTTGACCCAATGAAAAGTGATTTGATTATATTGATATTATGTTGTTGCAGAGTTTTCGGTGGTCGGTTGGACCACCATGACACAGGGAACAACTCTATACAGTTATGTAGAGATTCCATGGATCTTATTGGCCGTAGGGTGGTATGGTATGCAATTATGTTTTTTATATTTTAGGTTGTTTTCATTGTTCTTTTGTAGTTTGTATGGGTGTCGTACGAAGATGTAGACCTAGAGCAAGCTAACGAGGTCACTACCTCGATATGGTTGTACACCGGGTCGTTGATATACTTCGGTCGCGTAGAGCCACATCACCTTGACCGTATATTTCGGCAGTTTGGTCTGCCACTCTGCAATCCCCGGGCACCAGAACCTGCAGATGTCCTTCACCGGTTGCACTCATATCAGAGCGAGAAAGGGCAGGATTGGTGTACCATTCACGCACAGTGGATTTCTATATGGGAAAACTGCCACGAACATTTGTGTGGTGAGTTGGAAGGAATGAGCGAAGATACATACTTCGCATGGTACAAATCACACGGGGTCATGCATTTGGCGGTACGATCGGAGGAATGCAGCAGATGGAGGGGAGGATTTGCCGAGCCAATGGCTCAAATGATAATGTTTAATATGAGAAGTTTTTAACTAAGTTTCTTAACTAATTATTTGGAATGTTACTTTTGTAGGCGGCTGATTTAGAGGAGGTGGCTGAGACTCAATTAGGGGGAAACGTAGAAGCTTCACAAAGTGTGAGGGAAGCAGAAGCCACTGCATTTTCACAAGTGTATGGGTACTAGTCTTCCCCTCACTACACAGATCATGGTCATGGGTTTAGTCCACCTATGACTCAGCCTCCACATCATGAAACTCAGCCATCTTTCCCCCCATCCTATGGTGGAACAAGACAGGGATGACACTCGTATCAGGATCAGCGACCGAATCCTGAAGTTTGGCAGAGTTCGTGGCAACCTCAGTATGAAACGCCACAGAATGCCCCTCGGCCTGTTGATAGTGTCCTGCCTCCCTCGGTCGTCGCCCTCGCAGAAACGCGGTCGTCGCCCTCGTAGAACACAGAGGGGAGGATCTAGTAATGTACCGCCTTATGATGATACTATAGATTTTGATTTTATATGATTTTATACGATTAGTTATTATTGTTTCTAAATTTTACAATGTTATGTTTTACGGTTAAAAATATTTTTAAACGTGTAATTCGACACTGTAATTAAAAAATTAATTATGTAACCATGTCAGTTTGGATTCTTGTGCTTCGTCTTCGTCCTACTCTTCTTTTTTTTAAGCGCGAAGGGTCATGCCATAAAATCCATCTGGGGTTAGTCCACTCGTACTCTGGCCTTAAGGAGTCCAAAACTGCATGTTCATAGGTTGATCAGAGGGTCTCCAACATAGTGCTCTGTATGAACATGTTATCTGTTTGTCGACCTATTATTTTCGCGGCTCTGACTGCATAGGAGCAATGAAACCTATACGTGTGCCATTTGGAACACGTGCATGTTTGTCGCTGGAGGTCAACAGTGTGAATGTATGACGAACTGTTCCTTCCGCTTTCGACCTCTACTTGTGCTACGAGTCTATCAGGATCCCACATTACTATACCGTGGTAATCATATTTTCTTTTTGCTCGACGGTAGAAATTTTGAGCTGCAGGCGAGAGGACATCTGTGTTCGAAGTCATGCTTCCAATTTCACGCCGACGCTCCATAAATGTTCGATTGGACTGACAGAACGTAGCCATGACAATCTTATAAATTTGAAGACGTCGAACAGCTTTCAATGCCCTATTTATTGCTTCAACCTGGTTAGTGGTTAGTGTTCCATAACGCTTGCCCAGGTCGTGGGTCAGAGTCCACTTCACTTTGTCTTTCTCCTCTAACCATCGCCATGCATCAGGGTTCATATTTTGAATTTCCGTCATGTCATTTAGTCTTTTGTACACCTTGGATCTTGCTCCCGCTCTTTTCGCAATCCGTTTTAACTCGGAGTTTTTGAATGCGCTATATAGGTTGGAGCAAAAATGTCGGAGACACCACCGATGGTGCAAGTGCCCGTTCTGGAAACCTTCCAATTCATTCACCGCTTATAGAATACCTGCAACTCAATCGGATATCAGACATGTTTCTCGTTCCCTAATTACATAACGATCGAGGTTTTGCAAAAACCATTTCCAGACTCTGCAACTTTTGGTGTCTACCAATGCAAAGACAACGAGAATAACGTGTCCACCACCATCGCGACCGACAGCCACAAGCAATTTATGGTTGTACCTGACAAATGATGTTACTTAAACCAGCCATGATCTGTCAAAGTAAAAAACTAACTACACAATTTATCATACATTGAGTACAAGTGGGTGGCGTCAACGGAAAGAACTATATCACAGTATTGATAAGCGTCTATGCTAGGTCGGAAAGTCCAAAACACATAGTAAATCATGTAGTTAGGGGGGTCAAGCGTTGTTTCCTGCAAATTCCATTTTACAATAGTCCCATCATTCCTTAAAATCATCTCGTGGAACAACGATGGCAATTTTTTTCATTGAAGACTCCCACGAACCGTACACCATCTCAAAGCTATGCTGTAGTGCGTACCAAGCTTGCTCGTACTTTACAGTCAACCTATAGTTTACGTGAATATGGGTCTGGACCGTTTGCACTTTTATATCTATGAAAGAAGAAAAAAACTTTTTAAAAACTCATGATAATATTATTTCATACTAAGAACATTACATACCGTTATCATTTCTGATGAATGGCTTCATCTCGTAAGCAATAAAATTCAGTGAAAGATTGCGGTGACCTTCCTCCAACAATACATTATCACATGAATGACCATAAGCGTACATGGAAATATGCCACACGCGGTCACGAGCCGAACAGATCGCTCGTAGATGAAACGGACATGTACCGCTTACACATCTCATTACCCACTTCTCCAAATTGTTCTCTCTCTGTATTGCCACCGTATACAAATATGAAAATGAGCAATACAGTACTGCAAGTGAAACTTATCTTTGAATTTCATCCTAACAGCAAGATGGAGTTGGTCAACGTCGTATTTCGTGTACCGACGTTTTGAAGTGGGTATATCATTATCACCTCTTTCAAAAGTCGTTACCAGGTGAATGAACCTCATGTCTATTTCCTCCGATGAGCATTGCAATCGTCTAACTAAACCACTGACATTATGCACAAACCTAGCTGGCTGTAGGTCGTGCTCTAGTTCCAAATTCTCTGTTTCATCTTCGATTTCGATTTCCTGTTCTGGATCATCATCTAAACCATCCTCGTTATCTTCTGTCATACCTATATCACATAAGCATGAATACTACACAATAAGTATTTAGACAACTTGGTATTCTAGTACTTTGCGAAGTAGACGGATTCCCATTAGACAATGCATTGTCGGTGTTCCAATAGTTAAAGCTACTTAGGTTGTGAATGCTATCGTAGTCCGGGTAACTCGATCCATATTCAGAATTGTCAGCGGAAGGTGTTGATGACGGAGGATAATTCAGATCAAAATTAAACTAAGAATTGTTATAGAGATCCATGAAAAACTAAATATTATCGTGGAAATTGCAACTAAACTTTTGTAACCTCTACTGCAAATCGGTGTCGATTACTTCTCAGTGGTGAATTTCAAAATGATTCGAACGAGATATATATAGATATATTACCAAACGCGGCCGCCAACATGTTTTTGCGGCCGCGTTTAGTATACGCAGCTGCGTATACTAAACGCGTTTGACACTAAAAAAATCGGATTTTTTTTAATATTATTTGAACGAGAAAGCCTTATATTGTGATATATTTAAACTATTATTATAATAAGATTTTTTTAAGATAATGATGGTTTATTATTTTTAAATTGTAATATCAAAGTTAGACCCAAAGATTTGCTCCGATACACGCACATGTAGGAATGGTTTCGGCATTTGGTATACTCTTCTTATTGTAATGTATTATTTTTTTAAAAAATAATATCATTGATTTTAAATGGGGTGTTTAATCCCTAAAATTGTATGATTTTGATAAATTTAATCTTCAAACTTTAATTTGGTATCCATAGTTTCAATACTTCGATTATTTTGGGTAAAATAATCTCTAAAGTTTCCAAATTTTGCAAATTTGATCCCCTATGTCAAAACTAATCTCAAATATTGAGTTATGTTTGCCATTGGTCCATAAACTTTATAATAGTGTAAAGGCGGTGCCCCTAAAGTTTATAAATTGCATATAAAACCCCCGAAGTTGATATAATGTGCGTGATTGACCCCAAACTTTTAAATGCTGTTATTAACACTGTGCCCTCAAAGTTTAAGAATTGAAAAGTTGAACCCCGAAATTCCAAAATCGTTTATATTTGTCCCTTGTACTTGTTAATATTTTAAACATCCCAAGAGTTTGTATTTGACCCATTAACCTTAAAAAGATGTTATGATTATGACTCCAAACTTTTAAATTTTAAAAATAACGCATAAATTGTCAAAACAACTTATACGAAAAAATACGAAAACCAATATTATTCACTCGAGAGTCATTCTTGAACGGTTTTGAAACTTCGAGGGCTTCTCATGCAATTTACAAACTTTGGGGGTATCGCTTTAACACTATTTTAAACATTATGATCAATTACCCAATTTTCTCCCCAAAAATTTGATGATCAATTTTATTACACACATTAAACTTTGATGACTATATTTGCCAAAAATTCAAAGTTTGGGAATTAGTTTTGTCTTTTAAAAAATTTGAGCAGTACATTTGTCAAAATTAAGAAACTTTGGAGATCAAAATTATCAAATTATACAACATTTGAGGACCTTAAGGGCATGTTTGGAACAACGTTTGAGAAATAGTGGTGATGCGAAATGATTGTACCATGCTGTGAGGTGAACGTGATATAAGTGATCGTAATTTAAAAATATTGTTTTTGAAACAGCGGTGCAATGATCGTGATTTCATAAAATAATTTTTTTGCACTTACTTTTTATTAACGGTATATAACTGAAAATTTATATTTTATTTTATTTTATTATAAATACGTTATTTCAAAAATTATATTTTTAAATTGTTATATATATTTTTATAGTTGAATATGTAATTGTTAGAATATAAGAAGTTATTGATCAAAAGTGTCAAAACAAAACATTTAAACTCTAATTTACCAATGGTAAAATTAACATTTCACAAGTGCGTTTTGGTAGCCATTAGGTAAAATCAAATGTGAACTCACCGTTTTTTTTTGCGTTCGTACGAACATATTTATTATTGATGTTTGGTTAATTTAGAACATAACCACGATCAGGTCACCACACCGGGCGATAAAGCATGGTTCCAAACAATACCTAAATGTCATCAACCCATTTTACAACATTTGGATATACTAATGAAGATGAATGAATAATATTTGAGAAATTTAAATTACCTTTTAAAATTTGATTGCATTTACTATAAAACATTATATAGGGAATTATATTAAATATTTTCCACGTTTAAAGTCAAATTTAATAAATTAATTTAAAATTATGAAATTATATGGATAATTTTAATCACCTATATAATAAACGCAGTTAGGCACCGCACTACACTGTCCCACATCGAAACTAAATGCCGCCAAGTAACTACTCTCTTTTACAACATGATAGCATCTTATAAATTGTAATTAAATTATTAACCTTATGATATTTGATAACTAATAAATTCATGAGACTATTTTACCATTAATTTTAGTGTATTTAATATACTTATATTTATTTGATAAAAGTTTAAGTTGAAATTAAATAATTTTTTAATGATATTATTTAAATAGTTTTGTTATAGTTATTGAATTATCAAGAAATGTAGTTATCGCGATGGATAATTATATATTTAATTTATAGGGAGAAGTCTCATCATATAATAAATTTTCAAATATTTAAATATGTGTATTTCCTCCTTTTAATGTTTAGTTCTTCGCATTCTCCAATCGTAATTTTCACTATACTGTATAATTTCAACATGATATTGGAATTCATTTCAATTTGTAAGTCGAAACGTATCATATAGTTTAACTAAATAATATCATGCGAAAATTATAAAAAAATATAATTTTAAAAATAATGTAAAATTTATAATTAATATATAATATTGCGATTGCTATGTACTAATGGGAAAACGGTCGATTTACCAATTTATCTGCTTTAACCGGTTTGGTTAACTGATTTTTAATTGAGATTTTACTTAACAAAAACCAAATCAAATGGTCATCAATTTATTCGGTTTAGGTTATCGGGTTAGTGGTTCTAGTCGATAAGTTATTTAGTTTTTAACAATTGCTTACAATTTTAGTTTTGAAAATGTAATAACAAATAACCAAAATTCTAAAATGTTTTTCCTTAGTAAAAATTACAACTGTCAATGGATTTGTTTGGGATAGTGGTGGAAACTCAAATGTAGTAAACACAACATCTTAAAACGTACATAAGACAAATCGCGTTGCGTTCAACCTTATTTTTTAGCGTTTTCGTCATCGTTGCTAATAGCAGCTGTCATCCCAACGCGATTTTGTAAGACTAAAATATCTTTAATAATCCTAAATATTACTTAGGGTTTCATTCAATCACATTTATGCCATATTGTTATATCAATTGATATAACGCCGGTATACCGATCGATTCCATCCGGTATCATGTTTTAGGGTCGGATCCCGGGTTTTTCCAATGTTTTCATACCGTTCCGGACCGATATAAGCGGTACGATCGGTATACCGACTGGTAACAAATTTTATTTTTTTAATAAATAATATTTAATTAGTTTTTAGTGACGGATCCCAAAAAACCCGAAAATCGACCCTAATATCCGGTATCGGGCTATATCAAAAAAATACCGATACAAACCGAAATTTGACGTACCGATATATGAAAACATTGGGTTTTTCGTCCATTACTAATAAAATAAAATATTATTTTAAAATTTTGGTACAAATCGATATTCTAGATAAATGAAACATTGTATTTATCTTATTAAGATAGAATATCTCATTCTCAAAGATTTTCCTATGATTTTTGGTTTTTCGTGCATAACTCAAGAAATATCGATTTTATCTATAGTTTGATATTAATGTAAAATTGATTATATTTTGAATGTTAAGAAATATAAATTGATTAATTTGAGTAAATTATATTTCTTGATCTTAAGTGTAAATATGTATTTTTATTAAAATCACGTTGATCACACCACTGTTTTTTACAAAACAGTTTTTAAAATCATGTTATCATAAGTAAATTCAATTCACCACAGTTTATCATACCACAACTCACCACACCTCACCTCACCTCA
Organism: Utricularia reniformis; assembly: GCA_009725065.1. Classification (NCBI taxonomy): domain Eukaryota; kingdom Viridiplantae; phylum Streptophyta; class Magnoliopsida; order Lamiales; family Lentibulariaceae; genus Utricularia; species Utricularia reniformis. The sequence goes on along the minus strand of RWGZ01001273.1, from coordinate 123,607 downwards.
CTTTCCCACCACGTACTAAACAAGCCATACGACTCACCACACCTCACCTCTCATTCACCATATTAGAAATAATTTGTATTTAACTAATAAACAATGATATAATTGAAGATAGACTTATATAAATAGTCAAATGTCCTGGTAAGTAAAATGAGAGGTTTCCCGTAAAATAAGCGTTTTGCGTTCAGCGTCTCTACAAACGCGCCGCCATCCTCCTCCGTCTGCCGACAAAAAGATGATGAATTTACCGACCGTATGCTGTATGTGCGGCGACGTAGGTTTCCCGGAAAAGCTTTTCCGATGCTCAAAATGCCGCGAACGCTTCCAGCACTCGTACGTCTCCTTTTCCTTTAGTTTTCTAATATCTCATCGGAAAACCCAAAACCTAGAAAAACGTTCTCTTCTTCTTCATCGTTATATCTAATTTAATGCTTCAGTCTAGTTTTCCGATTTGAATTCTGAAATGGCGGTGGGTTCAAAACTTGGTAAAGGTACTGCAGTAACTACTACAGTGAAATCACAGAGGCGATTCAATTATGCGATTGGTGTAAGCGCGAAGAGAAGAATTCATTTTCTGGGAACAAGGGTTTTTGTTTTTCTCCTTCTTCTTCAAATAGTCATCTGAGATCCACTTACACGGTAGATAAAATCAAGCAGAATGATGGGCAAAGCTCCGCCGGAAAAACCAGTGCCCTCCGGCCCACAACTCGTAGGTACAAGCTTCTCAAGGATGTAATGTGCTGATTTATTATATTAAAATGGTAAATCATGTAGTATAAATGGCAACTATGATATTTTGTGTGGAATATGAAGCAATTGCAATGGTTTATAAAATTAAATGGGTTTATTTAGAACTCAAATTAAAACTGCTATGAGGTCCGGTACGATGTCTAGATCGTGATTTTTTTATGGTACACAAAACACAAGTTTAATTGCGATGTGATAATCGTTAAAAAATCACGATATCATCACCGCTACGAAAACCAGATGTGACATACTCGTGATTTTGGAAAATAACTAATTTACACTTACTTCTATTAATTGTAATATAATTATATTTATTATTTTTTATATATAATGGTATATTAGTATTTTTATATAAATCACGATCATAATATCGTAATTTTACCAAACATATTTAAAATTCACAATTATTACATCTAACCACACATCATCGCATCTCACTACACCACAAATTTAAAAAATTATATCAAACAAACCCATTTATTCAGATAGTAAATAATTTGTTCAAATATTTTATATTGTCATATGTTCTTATAGGATATATCTGAGCACACTCCCCACATGAAATTGATCCGATTTTAGAAATTTAATATTTTTTTTGGTTAACCAATTAATTATACTCGTAATCTTGAGATCTTTAATATAAATCGTAATTTATGATATCATATCATTAATTTATTAACTTGAGGGATATCTTTTTTGAGAGATTAGTACTAAAAATAGTAGTTTTGAGCAATGTTTTTATATCGGTCAATATACTACTGGTATACCGATTGATACATTAAATATCATGTAATTTTTTTGGTACAGTCCGATAACATGTTTTAGGGTCAGATTTCGGATTTTTATTGATCTAACCCTTTGTTTTAATTTTTTTTTTAAAGTTTGTATCACCCAATATATTGGTTGTACCGGTCCGGAATATTACAGAATTCCATATTCCGTTTAAAAATATTTTTTTATTAATACAATAATTATTTTGTAATAGTTATATTAAACAAGATCAATATTAATGATTGCTTTTTCATCGAAATTTAAAAAAATTTCTTTAAGTTTTGTAGTGAATTAAATAGTCATATTCATCAATACATGACAAAAATTTGGTTGGATAGGAAATAAATCGTGTGGTGTGCGAAATTAGAAAATATAGTTATTAAAATTATATATATATTATAAATTTTATAATGAACAAATTTGTTCGTGAAAATGTGTTAATAGATTATTATTTTGTAAAAAAAATGTTTTTTAAAAAATTATTATTGTATTTAGTACAAAGAATTAGTAAAATATATTATTCCAAATGTATGATTTTGTATAAAAATGTTATTTTTATTTGTCGAGATAAATTCATTTTCTGAAATTTAAGACTGGGTTCAGCTGGCTCGTCATAGGCCCATTACAAAGCCCAATACAATTTTACACAATAGAACGTTGATACCATTTATGCGCGTTTAAGCTTGTCTCGTCTAGTCTCTAGTCTCGATTCAGAGGACTTTGCTGCTATCCGGCGACCGTTTTTTGTTCCTGCAGCACCGCCATTTGATAGGCTACAAAACGCATAGCCTTTTTACGCTTTCTCTTAAAATTTCCAGGTAGGGTTTTTTCCCCTTTATTCTATTTTCAACGTTTTACAATTTGGGGAAAACTGCCGGTGCGGTGAATTTTTAGGTTTGGCTAACGATTTCTATATCTCAATTGCACTGATCACGTTCAGACTATTGATTCATGCTTGTTTAAAGTTATTCATTCACATTTCAGAATGGGACATTGATTTAGCGTTGAATATCAGGATTTGAGGTGCGAAGATGCAGAATATTGGAGATTTCAAGCTGCCGAATTTCTTTAATTACCCTCCTTATTTTACGTAATACTTTTCTATCTTTATCTATTTTTGTTGCTTTTTTGTACTATTTTATTAAGTGTTCTTCCCATTTTCTTGTAGCTTGCAACCAGTAAGAGACACAAGAGATAAGCAAATACAACTATGGAAGGAACTGATAATCGAATATTGCCGAACCCAAAAGATATTCGTCATCGGAATTGACGAAGATTTCCCGTTGTTTACCAATCCCATGATTGAAAGTATGCATCACTAATTTGATCATCCATAAACTCCTTCTTGCTGTACTTTGTTCCTTTTTTTGTTTCAATATACAGGATCTCTGAGCCACGAAGCTAGAGAAGCATTTCTCTCGGCCTTGGTTTCGGAAGGTAATTCGAATGTACACTCTCTTGACATAACTCTTATGATTTCGTTGTTCATTTGTCGACTTTTACCGAAAAGGGCGAGGAGAATGGTTAGACAAAGGCCACAAAAAATGCATGATCCTGTGGCATAGGATTCAAGATTGGGCCGACTTGATCATAAGCTTTGTAAGTCGGCTTTTCTGTATTGAAATAGTGACAATTACCCCACGTCGAAAGTGGGAAGTTGTTTGGGTTGGTTTATAAGAGAGAATATGGACCATAGTAAAAGGCTTGTTACATTGTGGTCTCCTCCCCTTATGCGCTATATTCGTGCACATGACCCGACTCTAGAAATTTAACCTGGTATCGGAGCAGATTTGGAAAAATCTTGAGTTACCTTGCTGGAGATTAGTCCGGTTTAATGATATTGATCGGGTGGTAAGCCACCGATTTGAATTGTCATGTGAATGGACTCGAGGGAATTGTATTGAAATAGTGATAATTATCCCAAATCGAAAGTGGAAAGTTATTTGGGTTGGTTTATAAGAAGTAATGTGGACCATAGTAATTGATTTGTTCAAGTCTTTTACGTTATGGTCTTTCCCCTTATGCGCTATATCCATGCACACTTTCCATGACCCAACTAGAAATTTAACATTCGGATGAATAAAAACAGCAAAAACAATTCTTTTTAAGTTTGAATCCTCTAGGGTTTGTAATCAGGTTAAAAACAATGGACTCGAAGACAGTGTGATGACAATCGAGGAAATCCGTTCTGGCGTCGAATCTCAAGGGACAGGTAACACATTTCACAACTCTGGATTTTTTTACATGGATATGAGTTCGATTCGAAAAGTCGAGTTTGACGTAATGTAAATTTATTCATCTTAAAGTTCGATTAATGTTTGCGAATTGTGAACAGAGCTTCATGGAATCGAAAGCACGATACTGATGCGCGCTCTGAAACTCCTGGAGAATAAAGGGAAGCTTGCAATTTTCAAAGGAACCTCTGCGGATGACCAAGGGATTAAATTCTCCCTCTAGTTAAGTTACCGTTTCACATTTCAAATTTTTATTTAATATCAAATAGCGGTTACTATATATTAAAATAATAACGATAAAAATAACACATTCATCCCTAATGTTTAAAATAGTGTAAATGTGATGTTCCTTAAGTTTGTAATTGTATAAGAAACTGAATTTTCAAAACCGTTCAAGAATGATCCTCGAGTAAATAGTATAAGTTTTTCTTTTTTTCGAATGAGAGGTTTTAATAATTTATGCGTTATTTTAAAATTCTCAAAGTTTAGAGATATAGTCAGCACATCTTTTAAAGTTAATGAGTTGAATACAAACTATAGACGTTTAAAATATCAACGAGTATTAGAGTCAAATATAAATGATTTTGTAAGTTTTGGTGTCACACAATTCTCAAATTTTAAAGGAATGATGTTTACAATTCTTAAAAATTGGGGACAACGCATGCATTGCATCAATTTTGTAGTTTTTTATGTAATTTACAAATTTTGGGTCATCGTCGTAGGCTAATGACAAATACTAGTCAAATAATAAGATATGTGATTTTTAGTTCATTATATACTTTTATATTATTAAATGAAATAATTTGATTTTAAATTTAATATAGATTTTTGTTATAATTTTTTATTAAAAACTCACTGCTATATAGATATATATTTCATCATTGGATTAGTACTTTAATTAAACTAAATGAAGTTGATTTTAAATTTAATAATGATTTATGTTAAATATTTTTTAAATAAAAATTCACTTAAAATATAGAATATCATTAACTTACTTTATATACTTCATATCCATCATTAAATTGTCATTTTAATGAACTATATAATATTGAATGGTACCTCCACACTGATTCGTTAGATTGACTTCGATTTGGCAAGATTGTAATAATAAGATTTTCGAAGATAAAATTTGAATACATAATATTAAATAAAGATAAATAAATGTTACAATTTGTATAAATTTCAAACCTACAACTACAAATCTTTTCTTCGTTTATTCTTTAAGAGGATCTAGCTTTACTAAAAAAGAATGCCGATGATAGACCCCATTGCCTCCCCAAAAAACATGCACCTTTCGTTCTAGCATTGCTTATACGAATAATTCACAAATATATCGACTACATAACAACATCATGAGAGTACATAAACCACTTCTCTAACGAAGAACAAATCAAATTAATGATGAAGTAAAAAAGACGTCATTTTGTGTCAATTGTCGGAGTAAGACGGAGAGTCCTATTAGATCTGAAACAAGTGCGTACAAAAAATTTGAGTATCAATGCCCTCCTAACATAGTGCTATACTTAGAGCGTGTTTTTTGTGTTTACTATACTAGTCTCCATTATTTAAAATTTGATTAAAATATTTTTTTCAAATTATATATTAAATCAATATATGCTATTTAAAATAAAAATTATAGGACTAAAAAAAAGTTTGTTCATTAAATAGCCAACAAGATTAGATAGCAGCATTGGTCCGACATTAATACTCCCTATGCTTTTTTACTACAACTGCAAACAAAATAATACACTCCCCCAGTTCTATAATTAATATTTATTTATAAGTCCCCCCAATTATTCATTTTCTCAATTATCACATATTTTCATATTCGGGTCGACCCATATTTTTAAAATATGGTAAAGGGACCCACATTCTACATTGAAGGAGACAGACTTCACTCCATGGAATCTTCCACTTGAAGTAAAAAATTACATTTTACCCCCTTGATTTTATCATTATTGTATTTTTTACCCATTTTTTAGATAGCATAAGACAAAGCAAAATAATGCAGCAGCTGTAAGTAGAAATGTCTACCATAATATCTCCTGCCACAACCCAACCCTTCTTCTCAAATGGAAATCACCTACTTTATTCATGATTTTTTTTTTCATAAATTCGAACAATTTTATTTAACTCGGTAATTTAATACCCAATTTTAATATATAAAATCGTAGAAGAGTGTCAATGTATAAGAGTAGCTAAACATATATTAAATAGAAAAAATTACCCCAAATTTTAAATAATGTGAAATGCATAGATCACAAAGTTTGTATGATTTAATAATTTTAATCCTTAAGGTTTCTTATTTTTGACAAATACGGTTTTCAAAGTTTATTGAAGACAAAAATAGCTTCAAAACTTCATAAAACTAGTTATCATACTTCGTAAATTTGACAAACTTAGTTCTCAAAGTTTAATCTATATAGCGAAATTGTTAGTCAAATTTTGGGGATTAGTTTTAACACACGAGGATTAAATTCACAAAATTTTGGAAACATATGAGATTATTTTTGTCAAAGTATGAGGATTACATATGTCAAATTCATGATTGGATACCAAATTTGTCGAAATCACGAAATTTTGAGAACCGAATACACCATTTTTCTCAATGTAAAATTGATGCTCCAAATTTTATTAATAGTTATTTAACATCAAGTATTTCAAAATTATTTAAGAATTACCATAGAGTAAATAGTAATGGTTTCCACAATTTTTTGTCAAAGAATTAATAATTTATATATTATTTTTGAAATTTCAAAATTTAGAGACATGGTCATTATATAATCAAATAACAAGTTAGAACCAATGTGGAATTATAAAACTTAGAGAATATTACATTTACAAATGTTTAAGTTTATATGTCAATATAATCAATTATTTTTGTAATTTTAAAGTTTATAATTGTACAATAATCTACCTTGAATTATTTAGGGTTATTTTTTCATTGTTGAATATTTGTGTCTATAATATTCTGTATTTACAAATTAAATTAATTTGTAAATATTGTCAAGTTTTAGCAAGGGGGAGGTACAATTTTTTTCAGAGAAGATTGTCGTACATGTAAGGTAAAAAACAGAGAAGTTGATCGGAAAATCTGGCACTGAAACTGAAATCCGGACAAAGAGGTTAAGGAAATTAATGCCGTTGATCATCAAAAGTGAACAAACTTCTTCACTCTCTTATTATTTTCTTAAGAAAACTCAACTACTTAGCCTTCTTTTTTCTGGGTTTGTTGCAGGATCAGCCGTAAAAAAGTGAGCTATTGGTAGGGGAGGCGGCGCCGCCGCCGTAGCTGAGATGATCGAGTGAAGAAATCGCGGCGGTTACGGAGGAGGAATGTTGATGGGATTCTGGCGGTGACCCTGATAAACGAGAAGATGTGAATTTGTTGTGTTTTTTTAGTGGTTTTTGCATGAGATTTTACTTACTTGAGAGATTTTCCGATGGGGAATTTGCGTCGGAAGTGTTTTCTAAGTGAGATTTGCTACTGGTTTCATCATTAGATCGTTGTGATTTCCGGCGCCGGCGGTTATGGTCTGCTAGCCTTTTCCGGCAGCTACGCTTCCCGTTGTCGAATTCTGACAGCACGTGGAATCTGAAAATAGAAACAGAAACAGAAACAAATATCATTCATCCCGGTAACTTGTACGAGGAATAAAAGAAAGCTTAGACCTTACAAAAGCTAAATTATAACCTGCTACATTGTTGACAGAACCGCTGTGTTAAACCGCCTGCGATGACGGTGGCGGCTTTTGAATGAAACTCACAGACCTTATGGCGGCGGTGATAGTGTTTAGCGTGACTGAGATCTGCATTACATCCTTCAGCTTGACATCTTGGGACGTTAACTGCACCGGAATCTAGAATTCTCGACCGGCGGTAGAGACGGCTGACGAAGTCATCTTCTGTGGAAGCGAAATAAGTCCGGCCACCGAGTCCAAGATTTAAACCTAATCTACTGTTAAACTCAAATCCAGCTCCGGTGGGCTCACTTTTCGGAACCACCATGTAACCCATCGGAATAGTGGGTTCTACGCTCAACATTGACCCACCTAACGGCTGCTGGTACGACGGAAAAGCGGCGGCGTAATCACGAGAGTCATAAAAACCCTGAAAATGGCTACTGCTAGGGTTTTCACTCGGCGGTTGATGAAAAGGAAGCTGGTTAGAAACACCACCGACGGTACCAAACTGAACATCAGGGATCACATAATTTGGAGCTTCTGAGTAACTTTGAACTCCATAAGGGTCATAAGCATGGTGGTTATCGGAATCTTGACCGGTTTCCTCGCCGGAGATAATCACCGATGAGGTGTTTCCCCATCCATAATCCAACATTTTAGACAATCTTTTCACTAAAACAAAACAACCCCAGTTCACTAAAAACCACAGATAACAAACTAAAAACACAGAAACAAAGCATATAACAAAATCTGAACAGAAGATAGAACTTTATAGAAAAATAAAAGGAAGAGAGAAATCCGTCAGCTTTAAACAAGGGAAGATAGTGGGAGTACAGAAAAAAGCCTGTGAAAAATGCTACCTTTCTCTTCTCTTTGTCTTCTCTCTCACTTTCAGTGTATCTCCTGTAAAACAAGTTTTGATTTGCGGGTTTTAAGAGAAATGAAAGCTTTTACAGATTGTTCGAGCCATTTGAGGTTAAACCCGACATGAACTGGGGCTAAGGCTAAGGAACAGAATGAAGATTGTCTGTTTTTTCTGTGAGTGAAGAGTATTCAAAACCCTAAAAGGAAGATGAAGCAGCCATTTATGACTTTTTTTTCAAATAAATTTACTTTTCTTTTTTGCTTCTCTACTGAATTTCAAGCTCAACGGCATCTTTATCCCTCTCTCTAAAAACCAGAGAGGAGTTAAGCCGATTTCGACAGGCTGTCCTTCATTTTGTTTGTTCTAAATTACCTAATTACCCTTTCTAAAACTCAAGAATTACAAAAACACCATTGCTATTTTCTACATTTGCTACTTATATAAACTTATTTGGTAATATATTCAATCATTATTATTATTATTATTCATTATATATGTTTAATTCTATTTTTCAAAACTATGTTATAACGAAAAATACACAAATCAAGACATTGTGTTACCGGTACCACCATAGAAAACGGATAATAAGATCGTTGCACTTGACTTTATCACATGTAGAATTATTTTAAACTTTTATGAATTAAACACAATGTTTAAGGCTAAAATTGTCTTTTACAAGTTGAACATTCGTGTAGTCATGAACTAAAAAAACAACATTCTTTATATTAAAATTTATAAACTACAATCCCAATATTACCCTTTTTGAAATAATTGTTTAATATGTAATTTTATATTAAATAGAATAATATTAACAACGCGTGAGAGTGCGTGCCATAAGAAATAAGACCAGGTAACAACGATACGCCGAATACAATTATTCTCCACGCGTCAAGGCGGCGCGTGGTAATATGCGGGGCCCGGGAAAAGTTCGGCACACCCCACTTCACCTGAATGATTTTTTTGCAATGTGGTCCTTCAGTTTTCAAATTTCATCAGCTAGTTGAAATTTTAATTTTTTTTATTTATTCACACAAATATAATTAACTTTTATTCAATTTTTTAAAATGTCATTTATTTAATATGTACACATTCTTTTTCTCATTCAACTTTGAATATTAATATATGATATTAACCTAAATCACATCACAAGAAAATTCTATGATCTTCTGGTTTTTTTCATGATTTGCTAAGTGTTGAATCGTGAGAAACTGTGTCTCATTCCGTATAAATACATCGTTTAAGTTATTGGCATGATTATAAATTTGGAAGGTATCACAATGCATAAAACTCGAGTTGTTTTGCTCTAATTCACGGGTTTGGTATTCTCTTCGTGTGTTTTGGTATTCTCGCGTTGTTTGGTTATGATTTTCATGATGTTTTATTACTCGGGATCATGTGGTTTCGGACAAGTTTACTCTTTATTCAAAATAAATGAAATTATGCACACAAATTTGACCACATTAAATTTATCTAACAATTGTTTAATGCCAATTAAACAATAATTAAAAAATAATTCGCAAAAATTATGAATCAATGAAAGATTCATATAGAAAACATCCACTAGAATAATGACAACTTGAGTTGAGGGAAATATAAATTACATGTCCACATCAAATATCAAACAAGACCTTCTTGTGTTATAAAATGAGTAATATAATTCTTAATATTTCTATTTTATATTTTAAAAGAGAAAATTATGAAGTTGGCCCCAATGTTTAAAATAGTGTAAATGCGATATCCCATAAATTTGTAAATTGTATGAGAAACTCCGAAATTTCAAAATCGTTCAAAAATGACTGTATGATGAATAGTAGTGCTTTTCCTCTTTTTCCAATGTTTTAAATTTCCGGTATACTGGAAATTTCGGGCGTATCGATTTCGGCCGATATTTTGGCAAAATACCAGCCAGTACAGGTCTTTTCCGGGTCGTGTCGGGTTTTGCGGGCCTGGTCGGATTTTTTAAAAAAAATAAAATATAAATATTTTATAATTTAATTTATTTTAATATTCCGGTACATATCCGGTATACCGATCCAATGAGCTTATCCGGTATACCGGCCGATACCGATTTTTAAAACATTGTTTTTTTCGTGAGAGTTGCTTTGCTAATTTATGTGTTATTTTTACAATTTTCAAAGTTATGAGAGATAGTAATTACAAATTTTTAAGATTAATTAGTCAAGTACAAATTATATAGACATTTAAAATATTAACGAGTATTATAGTGAAATATGAACAGTTTCGAAACTTCGGAACCAATAACAAAATTCTTAAATTTTTAAAGTATGATTACTAATTTAAAAAATGGGTGACAAACAACGTGCATGATATCAATTTCAGGAGTTTTGCATACAATTTAAAAATTTAAATGAATCACATTTATACTATTTTAAAATTGGAGTTACTCAACTACATCACTTTATTTTAAAATATAAAAGATTTCTTATAAATATTTTGAATTTATAGAGCGTGAGTTACACGCGTGAGATGGTAGGGGACGCAATTTTGAAAAAGGCTGACACAAACGTTGACTATGGATCTCTGCTGATGAATCAAAATCCCACGACTTCTAGAAGTTATTAAATTAATTAAATAATTATAATCTTTCCTTAATCACATTAAGTCAAAAAACATCCTTAACCAACACAAATTATAAATAATTATTTATTTAATTCAGACAACTTCATCATTTAATTTAAAAATTATACTACTCACAACAATCCTTTAATTTATTATTTGCTCCCCTTGTTATTTATCATATGACATTATATTTTCAATTTTTTAAGTAAATAGTAAATACACGTGGAACCCACTGCATTAATTTGCATTTATTTGATGCGAGAAATTGCTATCTGAGTTTTCACATAAATTATTAGATTCTTTTTTGCTTTTTTTTTGGATTTTATCAATTTACATAATAAGCTTCACTTCTTTCTATATTTTTTAGTTAAGAAGTTAAATTACATATTATAGTGTTGGTATTTTTATAGTAAAGAATGTACCTCAACCGTGTAAAATTAATCATATAACCTTCGATATACTATATAATCGAAAGCGAAAAGGACCTCTCGTTGCATCCCGAGTGTATGTTTCTGAGGGGGTTAGACGAGGAGTGTAAATGAACTGAATCGAACTTAAATAGTTTATAAGGTTCAAAATCAGTTCAAAGTAGGCAATATTAAGTTCATGTTCGAAATAATTTAAAATTATATATAGTAAAAATTTAATACTATTGCCTAGTTAACCCGAAACAAGTTGATACTCGAGCCTTGAACGACTCAGTACAGTTTGTTCACACCTCTTGTTTAGACATTCTATCGAAAATCATCTTCCAACTACTTGATCAGCATGCACATACATCTATTGTGATATCGTGCATGAATGGGTCGGGGGGCTGAGTTAATGTATAAAGAATGTGAATGGAGTTATTTTTAAAAATTTTAAAGTTTGGAAACATAGTTATTACATTATTTCAAGGTTAAGTGTCAAATACAAATGGATGAGCATTTAAAATATTAACGAGAGTTATGATTAAATATAAACAATTTTATAACTTCGATGGCCGACCACGAAATTTTTAAATTTTGAGAACATGTTGTTTACAACTTTAAAAATTTTGAAAATGAACAACATATATTATATCAAATTCAGTGGTTTTGTATGTAATTATACATTTTGGGGGCTTGTTGATTCGGTTTTGGTTAAGTTAAATCACAATTAAAAATCGATTAACCGAACTGATTAAAATCGGTAAATTGGTAACCGGGCATTTTACAATTAGGTCACGAACCAAATGATTTAATGAATAACAAATGTGAATATATTACAAAAAATATCCAACACAAGAGACAAAATTTGGGCTCAAGAATTGTGAAATTTGTCAGGTGTACAGCAACTTGGTGCACATGTTGATAGTCCTTTTTGGTGTATGCACAATCATTCTCATTCATGCATGCACGACCATTATCACTTGAAATTAGGGACCTTATTCGATTCGAACTAATCGAAATCTCTATGTTCATGTTCGTTCATATTTTTATTAGAACATATTTATGTTTGTTCATATTTTATTCACACATGAATTCATGTTCGAATATTGTTCAAATATTTACATGAATATTTATATTCGTTCAAATAACTTATTTGAATATGTTCTACGATACATTTAAATATTTTAATTTAATATTGAAATTCAATATATTAAACTTGATGTTTTAGATTAAATTGAAAATTAAAGAATATAATTTCATATTGAAAAAAAAATAGGAGAAAAATATTATAATACCTATAAAAAATATGGAGTGATAATGTTAAATACGATAAATTAGATTTTTTTAATTCTAATATTTAATAATATATTTTATATTAAATTTAAATAAAATAATATATTTGTTCACGAACGTTCATATTTGTTCACGAATATGTTCATATTCGTTCAAATTATAAACGAACATGAAATCATGTTCTAACAAAGTTCATATTTATATTCGAACGAACAAACACGATCATATACGAGCCGTACACATTTCGAACACAAATTGTTTGGATTGCATAACAACCCTACTTGAAATATGTAAATTTATCTAATGTCATTAAGTTTAATATCATTTGGATTGGTTTATAAGAGTTGTTGGGAATCATAATAATTGACTTGTTTAATTATTTTACGATGCGTTTTCTTCACACTTATACATTATATCTATGTAAATTGGTCTGACTAAAGAAATTTAACATGGTATCGGAGATGGTTCGGGAAATATTGAGTGACCTTACCCAGATTAGTCCAACTTAATGAAATGAGTCGGTTGGTAATCTAACGATTTAAGTTAGTCTTGGCATGTAGTTAGACTCAATGTTTTCGTACCAGATCGATATGAACGGTACGAACGATATTCCAGCAGTTACCAAATGTATTTTATTTTATTATTTTAAAAAATAATATTTAATTAATTTTTTAGTGTCGAACCCGAAATAATCCAAAAATTGACCCTAATACCCATTTCCGGACAGACAGTACAAAAAAATATGGTATTGCCATGTATTTGATGTATTGGCAGTTGTACCAGCAGTATACTTGCCGGTATGAAAACATTGGTTAGACTTGAAGGAGGTATGTTGAAATATATAAAATTGTCAAACATTGAAAGTGGGATATCATTTGAATTATTTTATAAGAAGTGTTGAGAGTTATAGTAATTGACTTATTTTTCTTATATATATCAATCTTATAAGATAGTAGTTTATTCAATCTTATAAGATAGTAGTTTATTCAATCTTATATGATATATCAATGCATACTTTTCTTATAAATTGACTTGTTCCTAGAACTTAAACAATATATATGTCAATAATTTTACAATAGCTTAAAATAATTTAGATTTAATCGTGTTTTATGCAATTTTGCTCAAGCTTTTCATTATTAAATAATAATTTAAAACCGTTTTAGATAAGAGATAGGAATATAAAATATTTTTTATAATTTAGTTCTTTTGGTCAAATTAGAGCATCTTTTAAACAATATTATATTTAACTAAACATATATTTTTGAGTCAAACTATTTTCAATAATATAAACGTAAATTGCTTCAATTAAAAACAAGCTTTTGACCGAACGATTCAAAGAAAAATATATAATATGAAGAAATTATGTATTATTTTTCTAAAATCTGTTGAAATAATAAAGAAATTGTCCCACATTGTAATTTAGATATAAATTTGATTGGTTTATAAGAGTGAATGTGGATCATAGTAAATAAATTGTTTAAGTCTTTTATGGTATGATCTTTTCCTCTTATACGTTATATCTGATCTCACTCTTTATATTAAATTGTCCCGACACTAGAAACTAAACAAAATCGTTAATCAATTATCTTTCATACTTTTCATTTGCAAATATATTTAATCAAAATATAAGTTTAATCTCTTAAGTTTCCTAATTCAATCCATCAAAATAGACAGAGATTTATCGTTTTAGTTATATAAAATGATGAGTGGTTCAATCACGATATATAATTTTAAATTATAACAGAATTGAATCACCGAGTTACTTTATGAAATCCGCATGAAAATCTATTGAGATGTCACAATCATTAATACTAATCAAACTTTTCATTTTATTCTTGGAGAAATGACAAAAACAACCATCCATCCCATACATATAGTGATTGACAATTGAATGAGTGGATGGTGGGTTAGTGTTCAAATTACACTAAAATACTAATACAAATTATTGTTGACTAAAATACCCTTTTAACAAAAATGGAATTTATTTCATTTTTTGGCAATTAAACTTTGAAGAAGAGTTTCGCATAAACTTAACGTAGAAGAGTGATGGATCACACATTCAAAGGCATGAAAAATCAATTATAGTATGCTTCACTCATCTTTGTTGCATTTTTTTGTATATATGGGATTCTGCCTGCATATTTCAATACTCTCCCACAAGACGTAGCAGAGTTGTTTATGTGATGTGTTGTTTTATATAGTTCGTGAACATTTGGAGTATTAGAATTGAGGTTTTGTTATTTCACCATTCATCGGCTCTGATACCATATAGAAATTTGTAGGAGAGTGTCGATTAAGTTCAACTTATAATAATGGCATACCACATATAAAAAGACTTGATAAAGAAATTGTAGTATAATCCACATGATATTATTTGGGGTATTGTTCGTAATTTTGACGCCTAGGGGTCGTCTGGTGTGATTCCCAAGATTTTATGTATTGAATGGATATCAAGTGAATATTTTCACAATTTTACATGACCATGGGTAGTTCGAGATACATCCCAATGTGTCTGAGGCGATCACGATGCTATGGTTTGAAAGGTGTTTTTAGAGGTCAAATGGGCTTAAGTGGGTTTTGTAATTGACTAATGAGCTTCGTTTTCTATAAATGCAAGCTCATGAGACAGAAAAATGGTTCGTGTTTTGGCACATGTCTCAAGAAAAAGCTCACAGTCTTATAAATTAGCGATGAATTTTCTTTTTTTTGGAGAAATACCTATTAATATAAAAATCGTGGAAATTGTATTATTTTCGCGAGGTATTTTTTTTGTCACGAGAAATCTCACATCATACATGACTTTCTCAGTTTCACATAAGAGAGTCAATAGCGACGAATTTACTTTTCTTCACAACAAATTATATACAAGTTGCAACGAATTTTTGCACAATTCATCGGGACCATGTTAGAATTCTCGTGAATTTCCGTTGTTTTCCCCGACTTTTGATATTTCAGTCTGACTCTCAATATTCAGACTCCTTCAGTTGCTTGGACATTTGATATATAGTTTAATTTTACATTTGAGTAATGCATTATACCATTTGAATATCATTATAGTGAATATCCATACAGAGTTTTGTTCGACGTAATCTCACACATTGTGGGTCAAACTTCATAATTCTTTGTGTCACACTAGTCAATACAATTCAAGCAACGAGCAAATTAAAAGAAGTTAATCACGGATAATATATACCATAAAATAATTTTATGTAAGCCATCATCAATTTTTATATATTGTACTTTCGCATGTCTTTTTTTTATATGTGAAATTTTATCCCTATATTTCAACACTTACTTTCATTAAAGATCTCACTATAGAAAAAACAATGATCAATTAAAAACATAATGATACAATAATAAAATTTGTGATGTGTTTAATATCACATACACAAAAGTTAAAACAATGATACTTCGATCACACCACATGGCACCGTTTAAGGATTGTAGAACCAAACAAATCATTATATACTTTTCATTTGGGGTATTTTGCAATTATATGGTTTTTACACCATTTAACAAAATATTCATCTGTCAGACATATCTGAAAAAAGTAAAAAAAAAAAGCTGTTTGATGCGCTTTTTGTTTTTAGACTCGATTTCGCAGCGTAATACGATAAGAAATTATCAATGTTACCACGATACGCGATATGATTCGTGATACGACACGATTTGCGATTCATAGTGCGCAATTTTTTAGAGAATCCGGGAAGATTCGTTAATGATTCGTTAATTTTATATTTATAATAATTATTTTAGTTATATAATTTATAATTTTTTATAAGTAAAAATAATCATAATTATTGATTAAATATATTTTAATCATTTTCAAATTATAAATATAAGATATAATAAATAATTTATCATCGAAATAAAAAACTAAAAATTGGTTAAAATTTAAAATTAATAAAATAATTAAAAATCGATAATAATTACATAACTTAGCAAATTTATGATATAATAATTTATATTTCTTATTTTTTTTTGATTTTTTCAATTTTGTCTTCTAAAAAAATCTGATTCGAGAATCGGGAGAGAATCACGAATCCGAGAGAATCTGATTCGTAAATTTTTATAAAAATAGAGAATCGTGGTAACATTGGAAATTATTGACTTTGCTTATTTTGTTATCTTTTTCTTGTTTCCCCCCTTTCTTGGAATCTAGGATTCCTTCCGAAGCCCTTTTACGGTCGTGATCAGTTGATTTAGCTTCGAATTTCTCAGTTCTTTTCGAAACTATAGAATCAGTTTTTTTGGGGAGGAGGGAGAGGTGGTCGGCGGCTCAGCGCCGAGTTTGTTGTTGTGAAAGTTTTAAGTTTGAAATGTTACAACGATTCTCGGGTTTCTGTATATTTGTATTCTTTCTAGTTCTTGTCTGATTTTTGTTTAGCTATGAATGTTAAGTGTTTGGTTTTTTGTTTGACTTAATCTATTATTGAGTTGCTTTGAGGGTTCTTAAAATTAACTTGTTCTAATTAACTCTCACTACATTAACTCAGATTTTATTAAATGGGTATTTTGTTAAATGGTGTAAAAACCAGTGGGTTTAATGGCAAAGCACCCTTTCATTTGATTGTTATTTTTCTATAATAAGTTCATCTATGAAAATAATAGCTTCGAGATCATTGCATTTTTATTTGCTTATCATTAGACTAAACAACCCCATTACCATGTTATACCATTTTTATTCACTTAGTTTAATCTCAAATACATTGATTTTGATCCCCTACATTTGACGCTTTTCCTTGATCTCATTTAGACTACATGTCTAGCATTGGCTGGGTTGGTTCGGGTCCGTTCGAAGTTCGAACCGAGATTCATATGTTAATCATATGTTCATGAGTTGTTGAAAATAATAAAACAAAGAATGTGATTTTTGGCATGTAGCATTTTGTTATGGTCCCTTTTTAAGGGTACCAACAGTCGTCCGGTTCGTTAAGAAACGAACTCGGTTTTAATTTGTTTGTTGTGAGGAAACAATTAGGTAATGCAGATAAAGAAACAGACAAGACAATTTAGAGTGGAAAACCCCGGGAAATGGAGAAAAAACAACTTGACTAAGAGCATGAAAAACTCTTAATCGATTTACTAATCAAACAGTTGTTCGTTACAAAAGATAGCAAAGGTTTACGAAGATGACGAGGTATAAGAAAGCGATAAGAATTCCGGTAGGGTAACAACATATTTTTACACGTCCAAAATGTCCTACTAATTCCATCGTCAAGCTATGTATTTATAGAGCTGAAGGCGTGTGTAATCCACGCATAGGGATGGCAAAAAAACCCAAACCGTGTGGATATCATATCATACCCTATCTTACCCTATCTATGAAGGTTGGATTTTTGATGGGTATTGGGAGGGTAAGTGTTTAAAAATGATAAACCCGTCGTGGGTGGGGTGGATGTGGATTTCTACTCAAACCCATCTTACCCACCAAACTTAATATAATATTTAAATTATCTATATATAATATTTTTAAAAAAATATCTTATATGTCAATATGTTGATATTCATGATATGTAATTATGATTAAATTTATTATATTTATAAATTATAATAATAAGAATTTATTTTATCAATTTTATAAAATTATGTTTATTTGAATGAATGCATTTTGGTGTTACCATAATATTTTCGTTTATTTTGAAACCAAGCATAATGTAAAATGGATGTTCAAAATTTAGAAATTGTGTATTTTACAAATGTTTATGAATGAACATCGACTATAAAATGACTATTTTCGTCTATTTTTTGGTAATCGATTTCGAAAAATTGAAGTGTTATTTATAAAATTTTTAATATATAAATATGTTATTTACACTATTTTAAAAAATATATATTTTTTTAAAGTTTTTAATGTTAAGTTATCAAATAAAACCTCTATTCATGTTTAAAACATTAACATATATTAAAATTAAACAACAATTACTTTTAATATTTTAGATTAAATATGAAATTATAAATATTTGTTTGTAATGAGTTTAGAATTGTTTTATTATAACAATTTTTGTACTTTTTTATCATTTTCAAAGTTTGATATTTCTTAATATTATTTTAAAATTTGGATATGTTTATAAATATCAGCCATAAATAAAAATAATATATTTTACAATATTTATTACTTTTTATTTAAAATATTTATAAAAAATAAAAAAATATTATCGAAAAAGTGAAAAAAATTATTAATATTTTTTATTATTTGAAATTCTTGGGTTGGATTATTCGCCATATGGAGGGTATTCACAAGGGTAGGGTACAAATGTGAATATTCAAACCCAATGTGCATTTGGGGCGGATATGAATTTGAAGTTATAAGTGGTGGGGTGGGCGTGGATTTGATCAAACCCGACCGAAATCTTACCCATTGACATCCCTATCCAGACACTGTAACTGTCTCTGATAAGTTTGTTGAAGGTTATTGTCACATGATGTAAAACGTGGTTGGGACCGAAGTGTGGCTTGCGTGATCTGGCCCGAAGCGTGGTAAACATTTGGAGGCCCGAAGCGTGGAACGCGTGGGCTGTAATCGTTTGGATCGAATCATGGGGCGACTTGTCAAACGCCATTTTATTTTGCCAAGTCCAGATTCGGTCCCATTGCGGAACATCGGGCCAATTATCTCAAATATGCTAAGCTGTGGACTTTGGGGCATGCGAGTTCGCCTTTTATTACCTGGGCCGGCTCAATCATAATTGGGCCTTACCCATTGCAGGGTACCTGGTCCTAGGATTCTCATCACTAGCCCATCGGGCTTGGTTGCAATCTCAGAGGTGACGCAAGGCCGACCACGCAACGTAATATGCATTCGGGAGAATATAGGACCGAGCCCTCTCGCAATGAGCGTCCAAGGGACCGATCCTTCACTTAGTCAATTTGAGATGTGGATTTTGAATTCAAAATATCATAACGTCTATTTTTGTGTCACTTTATTTAAATATTAACGTCCAGACCTGCGCATTTCCGTATTCTGTTACTCAATAGGCGTGATGAGTGCGTACAGACTGCAACCGCCTATGGTAATCCTACGTGGCAGCTCACAAATGGTCAGGAAATTACTATTTAAATCGGGGTTTCTGATACTGTTCATCCTCATCGTCATTTCGCGAAGAAAAAATCGCCCAAATCAAGCTCTCTGCGTCTTCGTTCTTGCCTACGTTTAAACTCTTTCCTACCGATTTTCATCAAGGTAATAGCCATGTCTCTTCGTAAAATGAGATACCCAACTATGTCTGAGCTGGATATCGAAGAGTTTAGGTCTAGGTTTTCGATTCCGGCTCATTACTCCATATAGAAGGGGCGGGAAGATATTCCATGCTTCCTTCAAGCGGAAATGAACGTTCCGGCTAGCGCTATTCCTGTCAGTTATGTCTCCCTGAAGTGCGGGTTACGTTTTTCGTTAAACCCGTTGATAGCGGTTGTACTTAAGGAAATCCATTGTCCGACCTTTACGTTATTTGCGGGTTGCTATGTGTATATAGTGGCGTTTATCTTTAATTGCCACCAACAAAAAATGGCCTCGACCTTATATGTTTTCTTGTTCAGATCCATCTGAAAGATCGGTATGAAGTTAAATCTTTATTTTGTCACTTCCTGATCCTTATATTTATCTTGCATATTCAAATGAAACGATGCCGAGCTCGAGATTCAAGCGTTTGGCTACCGCTTCGGCCCGTCCTTATGGAGGACGACACGAAACAACAAATAGTGCAGAGCCATCTGAATCAGCGACATGGGGTACGCTGATTCCATCGGGGTCGTCCACTAGAGGGAACCCCCCGAACCATGCCACTAGCGCAGACACATTAATCCTGCGTTGCTCAGGGCAGCCCTCAACGTGCAAAGGACCGCGCTTCGGGTATTTGGAGTGGTGGATGAGGTGATAATGGCTAGGATTCGCTCTTTGAGCCTATCCAGCCTTTACCAGATCGGAAATAGTTCTCTTATCAAAGCTAACACAATTGATTTGTTGCTGCAGGGAGCCGTTCCCATGGAGAAAGTTCTCCGCGACCCCAACCTTAAGGCGAACATCTCTCTGCCGCCGGTCCCCTAGGGCAAAGGGAAAAGAGTGACCGAAGCTAAAGCCTCGAGGGTTTTTAAAAGACTGAAGAAAGGAGGGGATGCTTCGGTCCGTACAAAGAGGATCGTTTTGAAGGATCCTGCCTTGCCCAAGACCAACTCCGACTGGGGGGTTGCCTTGGGCCTGCTGGACAGGTTTAAGAGAGGGAAGAAGTTGGCCTCTTGGAGAAGTGTCTTCATTGAAGACTTCCGCCCCTATGGGGAACAAAACCCAGACCAGGTTTATGTTCTGACCTTAATATCATATGCAGATGCTTCGGAAAGGTTTCACAATTGCGATCACTATGGAAAAGAACTAGGGGAACTAGGTTGTGTCCCAAAAAGTCTATGACCAACTTGACTTTGCAAAAGGACAATTTGAAATCAAACAAGATGAACTAGTCGCGGTACGAGAGGACCGAGACCGGTTAGATAATGAACTATTAAGAGTTGGAACGGAAATCTCACTCTTAACAGATCAAGTCTTTGAGCTGGATAAGAAAGGAAAAGTAGCTCAGGAGGAAAGGGAAGCCAAGCTGCGGGCCAAAGACGATGAAATCAACCAAGTCCAAGCTCTGGCTCAAGAGAAGAGGAATAAGCTCAACGAGCTTCTGCTTCGAGCCCTGGAAGAAAAAGCGAGCTTGGAGGAGGAGTTGGCTAGAACCCACACTTTGGCAGAAAGTTCAGTCCGGGAAGCAGTCTTGAGATTCGCTCGGTCCCATTTGTTATTCGCTTTGGCAGATAACATACATGAGATGTATATTGCTAAGAACCTGGATAACATGCGGGATTAGGTTACGAAACAATTCGGGCTTTCCCCTGAGGACGAGAAGTGGAAGATGATTGAACCTCTGGAGAATGATGAGAATTTTCATGTAATCCCAACTTTGGAGGAGCTCGTTCTGGAGGACGATCCATTCTTCTACCTCTTTGAAAAAATGGAAAGAACGATCAACCAACAGGTGCACGATCAAGAGGAAGAGATGAAGCAGCTCGCGTCCTGAACCAAACCGAAGGAACAAGGAATGGAGGATAAAGAAGATGGACAGAATAGTTAGAATTTACTTGTATTATTATCTCTGCTTCGTTTCTTATAATAAAAGTTTCTTTTCCTCTCAATTTCTTCTTTTTAAAGTCAGAATAAAGTTGTTATAACCGTGCTTTTAAAATAATTAAGTGTGTTTGGTATAAAGGAGTGTGTTCAACCACTAAGTGTAAGATCGGGGTTGGCTATAGAGTGCAAATTCATCGGTCCCGATTTTAACTGGATTGATCGTTTTACATTGTGTGTGGATCACCTTTATTCCGTCTTTGGGATCATAGTTGAATTGGAAAGGCGCGACCTGGGTTCATTATGAGGCCTGTAACAACCTTCGGCCAAACCTTGGTTCTATTGCAGTCCCGTAGGTTATATTGGCCGAGCTTTGGTTCTGCATATGTCCCATATTAGGTCCAAACTTGTATTTTGATAGGCTGACACTCATTCCTTCTTTTGTAACAAATTTGATAAGTACAAGGGCTGTTTCCGAAGATTGAAAGCCGTTGAAGAGGATGTTTAATTCGTAGTGAGTTCTGAGAGAATCGCAACTCATCCTTGGGACTGGGCAAGCACGGGAGCATCTGACTCGTCAGAGCGATCACTGCAACTTGGGAGCCTTGTAGATAAGTAGCTTCGATCACTAGTCCAAACTCGCCCTAAACGATCCTACTCCAGGGTCGGTCCATCATTTAATTAGAAACAGTTTGTATTATACTTATTTGTGCTTTGCTTACGTTTGGAGGAATTTGTATTTATTGAGTCAGAACTATTAATCAAAAATTTACAAGAAATACCACCTTAGATTCATGACGTTTCAAGTTCGGAGAATCTCATCACCATCTAATGTTTCTAGCTTATTCGCACCAGATTCCAGTTTCTTCAGTACCCGATACGGTCCTTCACAATTTCTGTCCAGCTTTTCTACGTTCCTCTGCATCTTTATGCTTCTAAGAACGATGTCGCCTTCAGAGAATTCCCTTGGGAGTACTCATTTGTTATGTGCCCGTTTCATAGTTCGCTGATAGGAACACATCCGCGCGTAAATCACATCTCTCTTTTCCTCGATCATCTCGAGATCCAATAATCTCCTTTCGTCGTTCATATGCTCGTTGTATTGAGATATTCAGGGCGATCGGATGGCTACCTCCACCGGGCTAACTGCTTTGGACCCATATACTAATGAGAATGGTGATTCATGGGTCGTTGAGCGAGGTGTAGTTCGGTACGCCCATAGGACCTCATAGATATATTCAGGCTATTTTCCTCAAAAATCTTCTAACTTGGTCTTCAATCCTTTCAGGATAACCTTGTTAGATACCTCCGTAAGTCCATTAGTTTGGGGATGTGCCACTGATGAGAAATGTTGGGCGATGCCCAACTTAATACAGAAATTCCGAACGTTTTTCCCGTGAAACTGGGTCCCATTGTCTGATATGAGCGCTCGGGGTACCCCGAAGCGGCTCACAATATTTATCCATAAGAAGAGCTTTACGACCTTCTCGGAGATAACGACCAATGCTTCTGCTTCAATCCACTTTAAATAATATTCAACTACCACAATACATAATTTTATTTGTCCTACTGATCGATGAAAAGGTCTGAGGATATCAATTCCCCATCTGTCAAATGGACAAGGCAACGAGGTCACCGATAAGGGAGCCCCAGGCAGTTGTGGGACCGGAGCATGATATTGACATATGACACATCGTTTGGTATACTTCTTGGCATCTCCAAGCAATGTCGGCCAAAAGTATCCGGCTCTGATGACGCGATGATATAAAGATCGAGTCCATGAGTGAATACCGCATATCCCTTTATGAACATAAATCATGACAACTTCATCCTCAATAGAGGATAGGCAACGTAACAGCGGCCCTCAAAACTCTTTTTAAACAATCGCCCGTCAATTAGAACATATCTCTTAGCATGGACTTCTATTTTTCTGGCTTCTGACTCGTCTTCAGGAAGATAGCCGTTTGTTAGATACTTAATAATGGGGTCCATAAAATTGAGTTCCCCAGGAGATTCACTGGCGCTAATATTGAAGCCCTGGAGTTCGTGGCATAAAGCTCCAATTTCTTTAACTGACTGCTCGGTCACTGATATCTCGACTGAAGGTCGGTCCTGGATATGAACCGAAATAGTGATCGGTCCCATGTCAGGTATGCCCGCGGCCAATCTGGCAAGTGCATCAGCAACCTTATTATGCTCCCGTGGCACATGGTCAAGAGAATATTCACTTAACTTTTTGGATAATTCCATGACTTTTGCGCAATATAATTTCATCATCAGATCATGAATTTCAAATCTCCCTGCGAACTGTTCCACCACCAACTTTGAGTCTGAAAACATTCGCACTCTGTTAACTCCCATCTTTCGGGCCAGGGTCATTCCCGATAATACAGCTTTATATTCCACCATATTATTTGTTCCAGCAATGGAAAATTTAACTGTGGAATGAATAAGATCACCTTGTAGCGTTGTGAGAGTAATGCCCGCCGCTTTTCCTCCGTAGGTCGATCCATCTACATGGACAGTCCAACGATCATCCTCTTGGTTTAGAAATATGGTTTATCGGGTCATTTCAACCACAAAATTAACGAGAACCTGAACCTTGATCGCTCTTCGGGGTAAGAATTCCAGATACATAGCGCTGAGTTTCATAGCCCATTTCGCTAATCTCTCATTTAGATCCGGTTGCTTAAGAACCACTTTCATAGGCTGGTCAGTGTAAACATAAACCGTTCGGCCTTCAAAATAATGCTTCACCTTAGATACAACCTTCTTCAAAGCCAACATGAACTTTTCCAAGATAGTATATCTAGTCTCGGCAGATACCAAAGAATGACTCACATAATAAACATGTTTGTGAACATCATCTTGGATGGTTACTAGAGATGTACTGATGGCAACTTCTTATACCGCTAGATATAGGTTCAAAGGTTTATCACAAGTTGGGCTCACCATCACTGGGGGAGTGCTTAATTAAGTCTTCAGATATGAGAATGCCCGATCGCACTCTTCGGTCCATTCTAGGTGACTTGCTTTTCTTAGCACTCTGAAAAAGGACAGAGCCTGATCTGTTGATCTAGAAATAAATCTGCTTAGCGCAGCAAGTCGGCCAATAAGCCTTTGAAATTCTCTCTTGTTTCTTGGAAGTTGCATATCAATAATAGCATGCACTTTCTCAGGGTTAACATCTTTGCCTTTTTCTGAAATATAGTATCCTAAAAATTTTCCACTTCGGATCCCGAAGCAGCATTTTTATGGATTTAGTTTGAGTTTATATTTGCGGCATACTTCGAAACAACGAGACAAATAAGAAATATGGTATTCATCATTCATAGACTTGACAATCATATCATTAACATAGACTTCGATCATATGGTCTATCATATGAGTAAATCGACTAAGAGCTTTACCTGCTCTTAGTCAAGTGGTTTTTTCTCTAAAGATTTTGTTGACCAACCTTTGGTATGTTGCTCCAGCTTTTTTCAGACCGAATGACATAACCACATAGCAATAAACTCTATCTTTATTCATAAATGATGACTTCTTCTGATCTTCCTTAACCAGGAAGATTTGATGGTACACGTTGTAAGCATCCATGGTACTCATCATCGTGCTGCCAGACACATCATCCACCAATCGGTCAATATGTGGCAGTGGTAACGGATCTGACTCATAGCTCTTGTTGACGTCGGTGAAGTCAGTACACATCCGCCATTTCCCATCTACCTTGGAGACCACTACTGGGTTCGCAACCCACTCAGTGTAGTTGATCTCTCTGATAAACCCCGACCGTAGCAGTTTGTTCACTTCAGCCCGGATAATCTCCATTTTTTCGGGAGACAAACGTCTTTTTTTCTGCCTAACAGGCTTTGTACCAGGCTCGGTGTTGATCCAATGCTCACTATCGGATTGGTCAATCCCCGGACATCGTGAGGGGTCTAGGCGAATATATCCACATGGCTTCTAAGCAAGTGGATCAGCTCTTCTTCAAAAGCAGGGGCCAGATGTGCCCCAATTCGAGTAGTTTTGGTTGAGTCATCCTCAACCAGATTGGGTTCCATGGCTTGCCTAGGGTGCGGCGGCTCTTCAAGCAAATCCACCGGGCCCTCTTAACAGGTACCAAAGTTCGGCACTAGCTCATGTAGCATTGCATTGCTACTTTCTGATCCCCTTTTACAGAAATGACTCCGTGAGCGGAGGGGAATCTGAACATCATATGGTAAGTAGAAGAGACCGCCTCAAACTTACTGAGGCCGGTCCGTCCGATAATGGCATTGTAAGCCAAGTCGACTTCAACGACGATGAATTCCAAGATTTCCGATCGGTCCCTGGATGGGTCTCCTAGGGTGACTGGGAATAAAATCTTCCCGCATTGAATAAAACTCCACTAGTCGAACGCCAGAGAGTTATATTAGCGATCGGGAGGTCGTGAGTAGCAGCTCCCAGCATCTCAGCAAATTCACGCTTCATCAGATTGCACGAAGCCTCGATGTCCACTAAGATCCTGTGGACCTGACGATTACCAATGATTCTAGTGATGGTGATGGGATCATCGCATGGATCGATAATCCCCTCCCGGTCGGCAATAGTGAAAGTAATATCCTCCCCGAAAGAAGGGGACCGCTCAGCTGGATCATAGTTAACCAGCACCACAGATTCGGAGCTCTCAAGGGAGTCTCCGCGCACAGTTCTCTTTCGGTCACGAGCCGATTCATTGATTCTCAAACCTCAAGAGATAACATAAATATCATCGGCTACTTCTCTGGGTGCCGCCTCGTTTTGAGGAGGTTGGGCACCCGTTTCGGCAGGTGGAGGAGCGGGTTGCTTCTGTCTTCCACCTTCATTTTGCGGGGCTTTGCCGCCACGGCCCCGCCACCTCTTCTCTAGCCCTGATCACAGTTCTCAGGACCGTGCTAGCCTCTATCTTGCTTTGGCGAAGGAGTCCTTCGGTCCTCCGTCCGATCATTATAAGTTCGAGGTTGTTCCCGATTATCCCTTCCCCGCGGTTTGTGACGATCGTCACCCTCATGGCCCCTTAGGGGAGATTCGGCTCGCTTACCCTTTTTATCGTTCTGATTGTATCTTTCTTTATTCATTGCCGCTACTGTGTCTTTCAATAGCGGGCACTTCAAGGTCGGGTGATCGCGGTTGTGATGTAGCTCGCAATACACCCGATTGTACTCCTGCTTCGGGGGAACGTTTTTTTCAGTTACAGCCGCTAATTCTCGTAGATGCTTCCTATGGTAGGAAACCCTATGATCACCTGCGGGTTCAGAATTCCTGCCAGGCTTCCGATAGCCCAATCACAGTGCTTCATCCACCTTGATATACTTATTGATTTTATGAAGAAGCTTTCCTAAGGTGGATGGTGGGCTCTTCACCAAACTGGCCGAAAGGCCGCACGGTCCCAAGACCTATTGTTGAATATCAATCTTGTCTCGGAGCTCCAGCTTGATTCCCCGAGCGGTCCTATTGAATTTTTCTATGAAGGACTGAAGACTCATTTTTGCCGGGATATACTTCAACTGATATAGTTCCTGCCTGCTTCGGGGCGGTCCTACATTTTGAGCGAACTGCTCAGAGAAAGCCAAAATAAATCCGCCATACGACTGTATGGATCGGGCCGGCAAATTTTTGAACCAGGTTAGAGCATCGCCTTGTAATCCTGCCACGAAGATGCGGCACTTCAGTGAATCTGATGCCCGAACCTTTCCCATGCATAACTCAAAATCAGCAACGTGATCGATTGGATCTCCGTCGCAGCGAAACGTTGGCAACCCCTCGGGGTTGCGATAGTGTCAATCTGGGAGTGCCTCCCAGATTTCTTCGGAAAAAAGGGAGCATCAAATCTCCCAAAGCAGCTGATACGCCTTCAGATTGATGTGATGACGTGTGGACCGCATGTAGATTATGCCACCAAAGGTCATCCTTGTTCCGCTTGATAGGGGCCTCCATAGCCCTGTAGAATAAACCAAGGTTGCGCCTCATATCGGGCCCACAGTCCCTCAGCGCGCGCATGCTCTCCAACTCCCTGGTGAGCTACTTAATACGTCTTTGCATCTGCTCCTCATCATTCCCAAGAGCGAGAATCGGAGCTCTAGTTGGGGTAGACCGATATCTCGGCCTCCTCATCGTTACACCGTGCCTGATAATTTCCTAATCATCGGAGCTATGCGTGTTAGGGTCGCTCTCGTACACTCTACTTCTCGAAACATGACTTGAAATAGTCGGTGATTCTGTTCCACTTCTCTCCAACGTAATCTCCAGTACCACCTTCGTTACAACAACTTCCAGATCATGTAGAGAGAATGTTGGGGCTGGGAAACTGTTGGGAATCACGTCACTATCGTTCGTCGAAGTTCCATTTGCCATGCATTTGATTATCATATCCCTGGTAGAAACCTCAAATGGGATTAGAGAATCGTCCCCACGGACGGCGCCAAACTGTTATGGTCTATTTTTAAGGGGTACTAATAGTCGTCCGGTTCGTTAAGAAACGAACTCGGTTTTAATTTATTTGTTGTGAGGAAACGATTAAGTAATGCAAATAAAGAAACAGAAACGACAATTTAGAGTGGAAAACCCCGGGAAATTGGGAAAAGACCACTTGACTAAGAGCAGGAAAGCTCTTAGTCGATTTACTAATCAAACAGTTGTTCATTACAAAAGACATCAAAGGCTTACGAAGATGACGAGATATAAGAAAGCGATATGAATTCCGGCAGGGTAAAAGCATGTTCTTACGCGTCCAAAAGGTCCTGCTAATTCCGTCGTCAAACTCTGTATTTATAGAGCTAAAGGCGTGTCTAATCCACGCTCTGTAACTGTTTCTGGCAAGTTTGTTGAAGGTTGTTGTCGCACGATGTAAAACGTTGTTGGGACCGAAGCGTGGCATGCATGATTTGGCCCGAAGCATGGTAAACATGTGGAGGACCGAAGTGTGGAACGCGTGGACTGTAACCGTTTGGAACGAATCATGGGGCCACTTGTCAAACGCCTTTTTATTTCGCCAAGTCCAGCTTCGGTCCCATTGCAGAATATCGGGTCAATTATCTCAAATATGCTAAGCTGTGGACTTTGGGCCACGCGAGTTCGTCTTCTATTACCTGGGTCGGCCTATAATAACTGAGTTTTACCCATTGCAGGGTATCTGGTTCTAGGATTCTCATCACATTTGAAATTCATTATAACACATCACACCACAATTTTATTCTTGGTTTAGCTAGTTAGGCATGAGAGTTTGATTCAAGTCATTTTCTCACTAAAAACAAAACCTAATAATAATAATAATAATAATAGATAAAATTACGAAGTTGGCCACCGATATAAAAAATTGTGTAAAAACAATGTCCCAAAGTTTATAAATTACATCAAAAGCTACCGAAGTTCAAAGCCGTTCAAGAATGACAAGCGAGTGAATATTAGCGATTTTCGTCTTTTTCGTATGAGTGTATTGAAACATGCTATTTTAAAATTTTCAAAGTTTGGAGGCATAGTTATTATATTTTTTCATGTTTAAGAAATCAAATACAAACTATTGATACATTTAAAGTACTAACGAGTATTAGGGTTTAGTTTGAAACTTTGAAGGCCAACCACTCATTTCATAGAATTCGACAGCATTACACTTACAACTTTAAAAATTTTGGTGGTTAACAGCACGCATTATATCAACTTCGGGAGTTTACATGTAATTTACATACTTTTGGGGCATCACCTTTAGACTATTTTAATGTTCGAGGTCTATTGACAAACACCACTCTATTATAAATATATTTGGCATAAGTGCCCCAACTTACAAGCTATGTAAAAATCATGCACATGAACTTACGAAATTGTAAGAATGACATCTCAAGTTATCAATATTGTTTATTTTTTACCCCTAATACTGTAGCACCCATTTTTTCCGTAACACTGTAGCACCCATAATTGCTTTAATTTGTGACTTGAAAACGGATTAATTTATTGGGTGACGTTTGCCCAATGGTTCAACATTTTGAAAGCCTATCGAAAATATTTAAGTTGTGCCCAATTTAAGAATGAGGCTCTTAGTATCACTGTGTCACGTTTGCAATAGCCTAAATAAATTCCATAAATACATTCAAATCCACTATATTTAACGTAAATATCCCCAAATAAAACACACAAAAATATTCAACCACATTGAAGATGAATTACTTAGACTTAAACCATAAAGCCCACAAAAATCCTCATATATAGAGCTTTAATGACATTGAAACCCCACAACCATCTTTGTAATAAAGTTATAATCCCAACTCCTTACTTGGATTTAGGAACCCTAACATTTAACTAATGAATTTCTCCCAAATCAATTTTTCTTCCCCAATAGAAATTTATTCCCAAAACTTGCATATCCTTAGTGAAACCCATAGCTATAGGCTCACTAACATCCATGTAGAAATTTAACAAGGTGCTAAAGGATCCCTTGTGAGAGACCTTTAGTCAAGAGTTAAACTTTACACCATTGTTTTTTAAACCAGATCGGATCAAAACAAATGTTAATATCGATCCGATCTACTTCGAAAAATTGTTTAATTTTGGAATCGGGCAAGTCAACAAAAACAAGTTCGGTCCTTGTATAAATCGGTCTCCTCCAACTAGAATTGGGTAATAATTTTTACCTAAGTGGCCATTATTTTGGTTAAGTTTTAATAAAATATGGGAAAAAGCAAAAATTTGATTCATTTATAATTAAATTAAGGGAAAAATTAGAGTTTAAAATAATATATTATGTCGTGTATATATATATTAAAACTGTCGGACCAATAGAATGGATTTTCTATTCATGAATAGAATCGGTTTGAATCGATTCAACCATCTCTTCAACCAAGAAGAGATTTTTGATTCACCAATTAAACCGATTTAAAAACATTGCATATTATTGCAAATGATAAATCACTAACATTAAAAATCATGTAAACTTATACATGAAGTGGTTGAAAATTAGTGAAACACGTTGATATTGCATGGGGTTATTTATGTAATTATGATACCCCGGGGCTCATCTGACGTGGCTAAAGGATATTTTTGATTTTCTATTATATTTATTGAGCGATGTGATTTCGGGGGAAATCTTGTAATTTGGGCATCCCGGGCATACTTACGAGGATTCTGATGGTGTTTTGAGCTATTTTGGATGATTTCGGTCGGAAATAATGCCAATGATATTTTCGTAATTTGGCACTCGAAAAGTTCGTTGGCGACCTAAGGCGATAGTTTTTGCTATCTCCTAAGCATTTGGAGACGATCAACTGGTGAAAGAGTATTCCCGGGTATTTTCTCGGCATTACTTGTTATTCATATTCGATCGGGGTGCATTTTTGAAGTTCCGGGACGCTGTGAAGCTTATTCCGGTTTCATTGGGTATTTTCTAGTAAGTTAGGCTAATTTGATTAGGACTGGTCTTTTGGACCTTGAGTTGACTTATTGGGCCGAGTTTTTCTATAAATACAAAACTATATGCCCTATAAAAGGGGTCAGACTCTTGGCACGCTTCTCAAAGCTCCCGGTTTAGCCAGTTTTTGACCTAGTCGCGACTTTTCGTACAAAAAGTTGCGAGACCCCATTGAACCCTATGACTCACGACTTTTCTCTCAAAAAGTCGCGAGATCATGCATCCGTACCCGTAGTCGCGAGATTTCACTGTCCATTCCCATACCCGTGACTTTCGTTCGAAAAGTAGCGAGTCGCTAGTTTCTGTTCCAAAACTCGCGACTCATTGCTTGGCCAGGGGACTCGCGAGATTTCGTTTGAAATCTCTCGAGCAGCACCACATCCGCGAGTTTTCGCTCACCATATCACTATTCGTGAGTTTTCGTACGAATCTTGCGGCAAGCCGTTCAGTTGCGAGTTTTCGGCAATTTCATCGTGTCGGAGCATATTTGATTGTTTTTCGTGCCGTTTTCGCCCGGATTACCCGTATTTCTTCATTGTAATTGTATTTCTTGATTATTATAGTGAAAACCAAGGTAAAGCTCCGCTCTCCTGATGACGTAAGCTCACACATTGTGGGCTCAATCTCGTATATCGCTCGTGTCCCCACAATAATTGAACTTAAAATTATATAATAAATTGTGTGATCATAAACGAACACTCTAAAATATTTTTAGACGAGATCAACGTGTATTTGGTATTTATATTGGAATTTAACTTTGCATCAAACTTAATTAAATACATCATTTAAATTCAAACGTATATGGGCTAAATATAAACCAACTTTCTTTTATTGGCTTCTTGGTTTGTTTCTAAAACCATTTCACTTACTTTATTATTTATAATATCATAAGTGTAAGAAGCACACAATAGTTTTTTGTATTTTATTATATTTAATCATTTGAAAATTATTATTTTATTAATAAATTACTAGAACATTAATTATGATTTCATTGAATAAATCATAGCTTTTGAAATCTATTTTTATCTGAAAAATTTTCTACTACTCTAATTGGATTATGGATGGTAACGAGACGTATATGGAGCAGTTACACAGCTCATTGTTACATGCAAGTTTAACCTACCACCTACCCGTTCCCCGCCCCGCCATATCACCTTCATACCTCGCCTAGTACTTGTCTCACCAAAGCCACTGGTTAATCGTTGGTTTTATAATTTTTTTAATATATTATTATTCTAAAAAAACAATATCATAATTGTTATGGTCCCTTTTTAGGGGGTACCAACAGTCGTCCAGTTTGCTCAACAAACGAACTTGGTTCTGATTTCTTTTAAGTGTGGAAGACGATCAAAAGCTAAAAACAAAGTAAGTGCACGGCGATATATAGTGGAAACCCCAAGAATTGGGGTGAAAACCACTCGACTAAGAGCTGATTATACTCTTAGCCTGCTCACTAATGAAATAACTCAGAGTTTATACAAGAAAGGCTAATGAAAATGACGAGGTAAAGAAAGCGGTAAGAATTCCGGCAGGGTAACAACATGTTCTTCCGCGTCCAAAGGGTTCTGCTATTTCCGTCGTCTGGCCCTGTATTTATAGAGTTCTTAGTGAGTGTAAATCACGCTCCGTAACCGCCTCTGACAGGTTTGTTAGAGGTTGTTATCGCGGGATGTAAAACGAGGTTGGGTCGGAAGCGTGGTAAACGTGATCGGGCCCGAAGCATGGTAAACGTGGGAAGGCCCGAAGCGTGGTAAACGTGAGTTGTAACTGCTCGGACCGATCCCAAGTGCCAGCTGGCCGATAATGCTTTATTTCACTAAGGTCATCTTCGGTCCTTCAGTTGAACATCGGGCCGCTCTTTATTGGAGGTGTGGAATGGGCTATAAAGATTCATTTTCGCTATTTGAATTGATCCAATCGTTGATGGGTCTTACCCATCACAAGGTACCCGATCCTAGAGTTCTCATCACTAGCCCCTCGGGCTTGATTGCCAATCGCAGAGGTGATACAAGACCGATCACATGATGTATGCACATTCATGAGAACAAGGGACCGTACCTGTAAGTAGTGAGAGTCTAGGGGACCGAAGTTTGCCTAGCGTATGGATCGATCTTGCTTAAGGGCTAGCAACGTATATTTAAATCATATTTTATTTTTTTTATTATTTAAATACTAATATCCCAACCCGCGCCTCTTCACCTTCGATAGTTCAAGAGGCGTGATGAGTGTGCTCCGTACCGCCACAGTCTAGGGCGGTATTACGTAGCGGCACGTCATTGGCTGGGAGATTAATATTTAAATCGGGATTTAGGGCACTGTTTCTCCTCATCGTCATTTTCGCGAGGAGAAAATCGCAGCAAATTCTTGTGCCAAAAATCGCTCTCTCGTCCAACCCTCTTCCAACTCGTTTTTGTTAAGGTATACTTTCATGGCTCCCCATAAAACGCGTTATCCTTCTATGTCATAATTAGACCTTGAGGAATTTAGGTCTAAGTTTTCAATCCCGGCACATTACTCCATCTGGAAGGGACGGGAAGACATTCCCTGTTTCCTTCCGGCGGAGATGAATGTGCCGGCGTCTGCTATTCCGGTTAGCTACGCCTCTTTAAAGTGCGGGCTTCGTTTTCCGCTACATCCTTTTGTAGCGGCCGTGCTTAAAGAAATCCACTGCCCCACTTTTGCGTTATTCCCGGGCAGTTATGTATATATTATAGCGTTCATTTTTTATTGTCACCAACAGAATCGGGCCCCAACCTTAGAACACTTCTTTAACATGTTCTTGGTTGGGTTCCGAAAGGGAAAAGGTCTGTTGGGGTGTCGTAAGTTGTACAATATAGCGGTGCGCACCAAAGAGTGCGCCATTGTAGATAAAGAGGAGTCTCTTCATGTGTGGGAGGCTTGTTATGTGTGGATGATAGTTCCGAAAGAGGATCTGTTGAAAGCATGGCCACGCGTAACTCACCCACACATAGGGCAATTGGACCGAAGCAGGTTCAACCCCTCCCACACGGATACCGAAAACACTCTTGCGTTGTTCCCCCCTCCCGAAGCACGCCTTAAGTGAATAGATCTGCTTCGGGAGAGAAGATTAATAGAGATGGGTGTTGCGGGTAGGATCGGAGCCCCAGCCCCGAAGGGGGTTGTATCTTCTAGTTCAGATTCAGATCCATCAGAAGGATCGGGTATGAAATAGTATTTATGTTTTAATCTTTCCTGATCCTTATGTATTTGTTTGCAGATTCAAATGAGACGATGCCGAGCGCCCGTTTTAAGCGTATGTCAGCTACTTCGGTCCGTCCTTCTGAGGGACAAAGGGAAGCATCGGGCAGCGCCGAAACAAGTGAATCGGCAACGGGGGGCACGGTGGTCCCTTCGGGGTCAGGGAACCCCCCGATCCAAACAACCAGCGCGGGCACATTGACCCTTCGCTGCACCGGGCAGTCCTCAAGCGGAGAGGGGCCTGTGTTTCGGGTATTTGGAGTTGTAGAGGAGGTGATAAAGACTCGGATTCGTTTTTTTGAGCTTATCCAACCTCTATCAAATCGGTAATAGCTCTTTTATTAACGCTAAGACTATTACTTTGTTGCTGCACGGAGCCGTTCCCGTGGAGAAGGTTCACCCCGGCCCTCAGCTTAAGCTGAACGTCTCCCTGCCACCGGTCCCCTTAAGAAAAGGGAAGAGGGTGACCGAAGCAGAAGCCTCGCATGAGCCGAAGAGGCTGAAGAAGGGAGGCCGCGCTCCGGTCCCCAACAAGGGGATTGTTTTGAAGGAACCTGGGCAGGGCCCGAAGACCAACTCCGATTGGGGAGTTGCTTTGGACCTGTTGAATAGGTTTAGCAAGGGGAGGAAGTTGTCCTCCTGGCGGAGTGCATTTGTGAAGAACTTCCGCCTTTTTGGAAAGCAGAACCCAGATAACGTCCAAGCGGACGTATCTGAGGAAGATATCATGGAAAGCTTCATTGACCTCACATCTAAGGTAAGTTTTAGTTAGCCTTGAGGCCCGAAGCTTTATTCTTAACCATGTATTGTCTTTTGCAGATGTTGAGGAAAGCTTTTACAACGGCTATCGCTATGGAGAAATACCAAGGTGATAGCGTTGTGTCCCAGAAAGTCCAAAACCAACTTGACCTTGCGAAAAGGCAAGTTGAGATCAAGCATGGGGAATTGGTCACGGTACGGGAGGACCGTGACCGATTGGACAATGAGCTGCTAAGAGCAGGGACGGAGGATTCGCTCTTAGCAGATAAAGTCACTGAGCTAGAGAAGGTGGGGGAAGTAGCTTAGGGGCGAATAAACGACCTGGAGGCCAAGCTGCGGGCCAAAGACGAAGATATTAACCAAGTCCAAGGTCAGGCCAAGGAGAAGAGGAATACGCTGAATGAGCTTCTCCTTCGGGCCCAAGAAGAAAAAGTGGCCTTGGATGAGGAGTTGACGAGGGCCCGCACTTCGTCTGAAAGTTCGGTTCGGGAGGCGGTTTTGGGGTTCGCTCAGTCCCCGTTGTTGTTCGCTTTAGCGGATAACATACATGGGGTTTACACTGCAAAGTATTTGGATAACATGCGAGAGCAGGTTATCCAGACGTTCGGGCTTTCCCCTTCGGACGAGCGATGGAAGATGATCGAGCCACTGGAGAAGGATGGCAAGTTCCAGGTCATTCCAACTTTGGAAGAGCCTGTGCTGGAGGAGGACCTTTTCTTCTATCTCTTTGAAGAGATGGAGAAAGCGGTCAACCAGAAGGTGGTTGATCAAGAGGAAGAGTTGAAGCGGCTCACCGAACGGACCGAACCCCAGGAGCCCGAAGCAGAGGACAAAGAAGAGGGGCAGATTAGTTAGATATTACTTTGTATCTACCATTCTTTTTTGTTTAATATAAAATTTTCCTCCATTTTCCTTCAGCTTTAGTTGTTTTGATTACCAGAGTGAACTGATATAACTAACTTCGGAATAAACTAATAAGTTTTAACTTAACGAAGTAGTTTATCTTAACTTCAGAATAAACTACTAAGTATACGATCGGGGACACTTACAGGGTGTCAACCATCGGTCCCAAGCGTTATATTTAGTTTATTCACGTCAATTTTGATTGGATCAGTCGTTTTACATGGTGTATGGGTCACTCTTATTCGGTCCTTGGAATAATTACTTAATTGAATAGGCGTAGTCTGCGTTGATTGTGAGTTTTTACTGGCTTTCGCCGAACCTTGGTTCTATTAAAGTCCCTTAGGTTTTCCTGGCTAAGCTTGGCTCACAATATGTCTTATGTTAGGACCGATCTTATGTTTCGATATGCTGACTATCATTCCTTTCGTTG
Source organism: Utricularia reniformis (assembly GCA_009725065.1). Classification (NCBI taxonomy): domain Eukaryota; kingdom Viridiplantae; phylum Streptophyta; class Magnoliopsida; order Lamiales; family Lentibulariaceae; genus Utricularia; species Utricularia reniformis. The sequence goes on along the minus strand of RWGZ01001273.1, from coordinate 87,198 downwards.
TAGCAGATTTCGCAGGTACAAAAAGCCATCCCTAAAGACTGAATGACGTTGGAGGGAATGTCTTAGTTCGTAATGAGTTCTGAGAGAATTACGACTCATCCATGGGGCTAGACAAGTGCAGGAGCATCTGACTCGTCAGAGCGGTCACTGCAACTTAGGAACCTTGCGGACAAGAAGCTTCGGTCACCAGTCCAGATTCGTCCTAAGCTTACACAACTCCAAGATCGGTCTATCATTCTATTAGAAATAGTTAACTTTTATACTTACTTGTTTGCCACTTACGTTTAATGGAATGTTTTTCATTGAGTCAAACACATTAATCGACAATTCATAAGAAGTATCGCCTTAAATTCATGATATTCCAAGTTCGGGGGACCTCTATACCATCCAATGTTTCAAGTTTATACGCACCTGACTCCAATTTCGCCGATATGCGATACGGTCCCTCCCAATTTTTGTCCAGCTTTCCAACATTCCTCTGCACCTTAATGCTTTTGAGGACGAGGTCGCCTTCAAAGAATTCCCTTGGGAGGACTCGTTTGTTATGGGTCCGTTCCATATTCCGCTGGTAAGCACGCATCCGTGCATAAACTGCATCTCTTTTTTCTTCGACCATCTCGAGGTCCAATAATCTCCTTTCACCGTTCATATGCTCATCGTATTGAGATATCCAAGGTGATCAGAAGGCAACCTCCACCGGGCTAACAGCTTCGGTCCCATACACCAATGAGAAGGGTGATTTCTGGGTTGTTGAGCGAGGTGTAGTTCGGTATGCCCATAGGACCTCATAGATGTGTTCATGCCATTTACCCCTGAAATCTTCCAACTTGGTTTTCAGTCCTTTTAGGATAACCTTATTAGATACCTCCGTAAGTTCGTTGGTTTGGGGATAAGCTACTGATGAGAAATGATGGGTGATGCCCAACTTGGTGCATAGATCCCGTATGTTCTTTCCGCGGAACTGAGTCCCATTATCAGATACGAGCGCTCGGGGAACCCCGAAGCGGCTCACAATATTTCGCCAGATAAAGTGCTTGACCACTTTGAATAGTATTCCACCGCTACGATACAAAATTTCCTTTGCCCTATGGACCGAGGAAAAGGTCCGAGGATATCNTTCTCACTATTCTTAACTGATATTGGGGCTATGGAGGTTAGGGCGAGCAACATGATTAAATTAAATGGAGCGAATTACTACATGTGGAAGAACAAGATGAAAGATCTTTTGTTCGTGACGAAGATGCATTTACCGGTGTTTGGGGAATCCATACCGGAGGGAAAGTCCGATACTGACTGGGCTTTCGAGCATCAACAAGTATGTAGTTTTATCCGACAGTATGTCGAAGAAAATGTGTACAATCACATTTGTGACGAAATCCAAGCGAAAAGTCTCTGGAAGAAACTTGAGGAATTATATGCCTCAAAGAGCGGCTACAACAAATTGTTCTATTTGAACAACTTGGTTCTTACGAAGTACCAGGAGGGTACTTTGATTGCTGATCACTTGAATAGTATTCAAGGAATATTGGCTCAACTCTCAACAATGGGTATTAAACTTGACGATGAATTAAACGCGCTGTTTATTCTGAGATCCTTACCGGAATCATGGGAGCCGTTGAAGGTATCACTTACTAGCTCTGGTAATATTACTGTTGAACTAGTTAAAAGTGGAATTCTGAACGAAGAAATGAGACGACGGACTCAAGAGACCTCACCGTCGCAGTCAGAGATTATGATTGCTGATTCTAGGGGAAGGAATACTAAACGGAGCTCTAGACCTGCGAAGCATGACAAGATCTGTGGAAAGTCAAACAAATACGCCAATGTTGAGTGCCATCATTGCAAGAAGAAAGGTCATATCAAGAGAAATTGCCGACTGTTCAAACAAGAACAAGCGGCAAAGGGAAAAGGATGTGATAGCAGTGATGATTATCAAGCCAATGTAGTCGGGGAATTCAACATCGTGTGTGACGATGATGTTGTGAATTCCACATCTCAAGAGACAAGCTGGATTATTGATAGTGGAGCTACTGTTCATGTGACGTCTCGTCGGGAATGCTTCTCATCCTACACACCTGGAGATTTTGGTGTGGTTAGAATGGGAAATGAAAACCTCTCCAAAGTTGTTGGCAAAGGAGATGTTTGTCTCGAGACGGAGAACGGTAACAAACTGATATTGAAGGAGGTTCGGCATGTTCCAGACTGTGCAACCCCAACACTAAGACCTGCTGTAGAATGTCGATTTTATCCCGGAGCTCGAGTTTGATGCCCCGGGCGGTCCTGTTGAATTTCTCCATAAAGGACCGAAAACTCATTTTCGCCGGGATATATTTTAGCTGGTATAGTTCCTGCCTGCTTCGAGGCGGTCCTACATTTGGAGCGAATTGCTCTAAGAAAGTCAAAATAAAGCCACAATACGACTGTATGGATCGGGCCGGCAAATTTTTGAACCATGTTCGGGCATCGCCTTGTAATCCTGCCGCAAAGATGCGGCACTTTGATGAATCCGAGGCCCGAACCGTTCCCATAAGTAACTCGAAATCAGCGACATGATCGATCGGATCACCATCGCCACGAAATGTTGGCAATCCCTCGGGGTTGCGATAATGTCGATCTGGGACTGCTGCCCAGATTTCCTCAGAAAAGGGGAGTATCAAATCTCCCAAGGCGGCTGATACGCCTTCAGATTGCTGGGATGACGCTTGGACAACATGCAAATTATGCCACCAATCGTCATCCTTACTCCGCCTGATAGGGGCCTCCATGGCCCTATTAAATAAACCACGATTGCGTCCCAGATTCGGTTTAAATCCTTTAATGCACGCATATTCTCTAACTCCCTGGTGAGCTCATCTATTCGTCGTTGCATCTGCTCCTGGTCATTTCCAGGAGCGGGAGTTAGAGCTCTGGCTGGAGGGGGATGAGTAGATCGATATCTAGGCCTCCTCATTGTGACGCCACGCCTGATGATTTCTTCATCATCAGTACTACGCTCGTCAGGATCACTCTCGTNCGCCACGGCCCCGCCATCTTCTTCTTCGGCCCTGTCCACGGTTCTCGCGACCGTGTTGGCCTCTTTCTTGCTCTGGCGGAGGAGACCTTCGGTCCTCCGTCCGATCATTATAGTTTCGGGGTTGTCCACGATTATCTCTTCCCCGCGGCCTGTGACGATCGTCACCTTGATGGCCCCTCCGGGGGGATTAGCACGTTTGCCCTTCTGACCGTTTCGGTCGGCCTTTTCTTTATCCATTGCTTCTACTGTCTCTTTCAACAGCGGCACTTCAAGGTTGGGTGATCGCGATTATGATGAAGCTCGCAATACACCCGATTGTCCTCCTGCTTCGGGGGGACGTCTTTTTCATTCACAGCCGCTACTTCTCGCGACTGTTTCTTCGGGTATGAAACCCTATGATCACCTGCGGGCTCAGAATTCCCGCTAGGCTTCCGATAACCAAGCCCCAGCGCTTCATCTACCTTAATATACTTGTTGATTTTCTGAAGCAGTTTTCCCAAGGTAGATGGTGGGCTCTTCACCAAACTGGCCGAAAGGCCGCATGGTTCTAAGACCTGCTGTAGAATGTCGATTTTATCCCGGAGCTCCAGTTTGATGCCCCTGGCGGTCCTGTTCAATTTCTCCATAAAGGACCGAAGACTCATTTTCGCCGGGATATATTTTAGCTGGTATAGTTCCTGCCTGCTTCGAGCCGGTCCTACATTTGGAGCGAATTGCTCTGAGAAAGCCAAAATAAAGCCACCATACGACTGTATGGATCGGGCCGGTAGATTTTTGAACCATGTTCGGGCATCGCCTTGTAATCCTGCCGCGAAGATGCGGCACTTTAATGAATCCGAGGCCCGAACCATTCCCATACGTAACTCGAAATCAACGACATGATCGATCAGATCACCATCGCCACGAAATGTTGGCAACCCCTTGGGGTTGCGATAATGTCGATCTGGGACTGCTGCCCAGATTTCCTCAGAAAAGGAGAGCATCAAATCTCCCAAGGCGGCTGACACGTCTTCAGATTGATGGGATGACGCTTGGACAGCATGTAAATTATGCCACCAATCGTCATCCTTACTCCGCCTGATAGGGGCCTCCATGGCCCTATTAAATAAACCACGATTGCGTCCCAGATTCGGTTCGCAATCCTTTAATACACGCATATTCTCTAACTCCCTGGTGAGCTCATCTATTCATCGATGCATCTGCTCCTGGTCATTTCCAGGAGCGAGAGTTAGAGCTCTGGCTGGAGGGGGATGAGTAGATCGATATCTAGGCCTCCTCATTGTGACGCCACGCCTGATGATTTCTTCATCATCAGTACTACGCTCGTCAGGATTACTCTCGTATCCTCGACTTCTGGGAACAGGGTTGGATACAGCCGGTGGTTCTGTTCCACTTTTCTCCGTCGTAATTTCCAATACCACCTTCCTTACGACAACTTCCAAATCCTGTAAAGTGAATGTTGGTGCTGGAAGACTGTCGGGAAGCACATCACTATCATTCGTCGGATTTCTAGTCGCCATGCCTTTGATTATCCTATCCCTGGTAGAAAACTCAAATGGGATTAGAGAATCGTCCCCACGGATGGCGCCAAACTGTTATGGTCCCTTTTTAGGGGGTACCAACAGTCGTCCGGTTCGTTCAACAAACGAACTCGGTTCTGATTTCTTTTAAGTGTGGAAGACGATCAAAAGCTAAAAACAAAGTAAGTGCACGGCGATATATAGTGGAAACCCCAAGAATTGGGGTGAAAACCACTCGACTAAGAGCTGATTATGCTCTTAGCCTGCTCACAAATGAAATAACTCAGAGTTTATACAAGAAAGGCTAATGAAAATGACGAGGTAAAGAAAGCGGTAAGAATTCCGGCAGGGTAACAGCATGTTCTTCCGCGTCCAAAAGGTCCTGCTATTTCCGTCGTCTGGCCTTGTATTTATAGAGTTCTTAGTGAGTGTAAATCACGCTCCGTAACTGCCTCTGACATTTTTGTTAGAGGTTGTTATCGCGGGATGTAAAACGAGGCTGGGACCGAAGCGTGGTAAACGTGATCGGGCCCAAAGCGTGGTAAATGTGGGAAGGCCCGAAGCGTGGTAAACGTGAGTTGTAACTGCTTGGACCGATCCCAAGTGCCAGCTGGCCGATAATGCTTTATTTCACTAAGGTCATCTTCGGTCCTTCAGTTGAACATCGGACCGCTCTTTATTGGAGGTGTGGAATGGGCTATAAGGATTCATTTTTGCCATTTGAATTGATCCAATCGTTGCTGGGCCTTACCCATCACAAGGTACCCGATCCTAGAGTTCTCATCAATAATAGTTAAATATACTTCATACAAAATATAAATTAATATTTTAGAACCATGAATCTTTAATATCATTAACGGGACAAATAAAAAATATGAATATCAAATTAAAGAAGTTTTACGGATCAAAAGTTTTTTTTGAATTATTAATATATTATAAAAATAAGGAATTAACCCTCTTAAATTTTATATAATACGAGTTTATCAAACAATATGGATATCCATAATGAAAATTATATAATATTCAATGATTTTTCATTTGAAAATGTAAAACTATAACTAAAATTATTTTTTAATCTAAGATAACTTTTACAATATATATAATTAAATATAAACGGGTAATTAATTTTGAATGCGGGTTAACTATACGAGTAGCGGAACAGATATATGTAAAACTACTACCGACCACGTTTAATACGGTAAATAATTTTACAACTCGTTGCACATCTATCACCGTTTAAATATCTAAATATCTGTTAAACAGAGAGATTATCCAACACGTAACTGGACGGACGACCCAAATTGCTATCCCTAAATTGGATTGTCGGATTGGGTCAAGTTGGTTTTTGAAAATATGTATTTACACTATTAGTATAATATTTAATAAAAAAAATTTAAAATCCTTTTATTTCTCTAATTTAATACAAATGATTTAAAAATATTATTTTTCAACAATTTAATTAAACATAGATCAACATTTAAGCCTCAATTAGACACAATAGATCTAATTATAGTTGATCAAATCGATTATTATCTTTTAAACCAGGATCGAATCATTTCAATAAAAGTGTCGATTCCGAGATGATACGATACAATTTTTAAAATGGAACAAAACAATATTAACAACGATTTACAGTCGAACCGATCCATTAATTTATTAGACCCTCTTACTAGGGTGGAAAGAGTAATTAAACAAAATGTAGGGAAAATGGAGAAAAAAAAAGAGGGAAAGGGGGAGAGACAAAATGTAGACAAATAAAGTGACAGGTGGATGTAATTATTACCTATATTTAATGAGGAGTGGGGACCACAAAATGTTGTAATGATTTGCTATTGAATTATTAAATTATTTGTACTGTTTTAGCCCTGCCCATCCCTATCATTTCTCAATCACCATTTCCTCCTCATCACCTAATTCAATTTCATTTCTTTTATTATTTTAATTCTATCTAAAATATAACATAATTCATGCGTACCGGTATTTTTATTCTGGCAATATATTTAATTACGAGAAAATGCTATTTTTTTGCCCAAATTTTTTATAATTTTAACATATTTAGTCCTACAATTTTACAATAATTAACAAATCAAATTCTCAAAGCTGCAAATAGGTACTAAAATTTGATTTTTGAGAGAAACATAATTACCAAAATTGAAAACTTTCGATCAAATATGTCATACATACTAAATTTTGTACATTGTTTATGCCAAACTTAGAAAATATAAAGATCGATTTTGTCATATTGTTACTTTGTGGATTACCATAGTCTCAATCATAAAAATGTAGATAAAAGCGTTAAATAATAAAACTATATGGATCAAATTTGTATTCCATATTTAATAACTAATAAGAATGTATTTATCCTAATAATAAAGTAAATTTTCAAAATTTAAATACAATACAAAAAATAATATCAACCTTACCATCCACACCTAAAACATTAATATAGTAACTAGATAGCTTTAAATTAAGCAAACTGCATATTTTTTTTATATAAAATAGTGATATAGTGTATTTATCTTTACGAGTAGGATATGACATTTTTTATTTTTTACTAATAAAATTGGAGAATATTAAAATTTCTTGAAAATATTAATATATTATTCTTCAAATTTTTTCAATAACCAATAATGTTAAACTATTTCATATCTATTTTTGGATTTTATAAACCATAAAAATAAATTAAAGTAAAATTAAACTTCTTTTATACTTTTTAAAAAAACGATATCGGGAAAAATGTATTGTAGCAGCGTCAGAATAAATTTATTTTACTAATACCATAGATTTGTATGTTCTTACTCTTTTAACACTAACATTGCTATAGTCCTCTTTTAATGCTCAATGTGATCTGGTTTTGAAATTCGCAGAGTTTAAAATAATCGGAATTGGAGTCAGCTCTCTCTTCTTTCACTTCTTTTCTTACTCTACTTCGAACTCATTCGCTTCTTCTCCCTAAGTTTCTCTCGGGAACAACCGACGCCTGTTTTGCCGCTGGTTTCACCGGTTCCGTCACCGCGCTCACCGCCGTCTGTCTCTTCTTCGCGGCGGGTAACTTTTTTTTACTCCGCCATCGTTCTACACTGGGAAATGTCTCAACGTATAGTTTCTTGTATTCCCAACTGGTATGCCGTTAAACACGCTCCGGACCTCGCTTATGAACGCGGCATTCTTTATGCATTTAACTAATTATACATTTACTTTATGTACTTTCATTATAAAAGAAAGTACAACAAAAAGTAAAACTAATATTATAATAAAATAAATTCAGTGTTATTTATGTAAAGAAAAAATAGTCACAGATAAATTAATAATATTATTACAAATATTCTTAATTTTAAGAGAAATTTGCTCTAACAATATCATCCTTTAAAAAAATTCCCATATGCATCCTCGTACACAATCTTCAAACCCGTTAAATTAAAATTAGTCTTGATGATAAATCACTTACATAATTTATTTTTTAACCCATTGTTTTATAAATATATTACGAGTATTTAATATTTGAAAATTTGATTTAGTTAGATTATATTTTAATTAAAATGATACATTATTATTAAAATAATTAATTACTTATTTTGAATATAAATTAATATTATTTTCTTTAATAAGGGAAAGGAGGCTTGTTGACCCAGCATTTATCTAATGATTGGGAAAGGATTGGATTTGTGTGTGTGAAAGGAGACAAGCAATAAAAATTGTGGACACTGTTGTTTCTTTCTTCTTTTCTATTGGTTTATTTTACATATTATAATTAGTTATTAATATTATTTTTAAAATAATATTCTGGGGCCCACTGTTTCACTTTCATATCACGTGATCATCACACCATTCACTTCTCCAGCTGTCTCCTTCTGTTCACATTTTATACCTACAAATTTTGTTTTTATTTATTTAATAATATATATTTTTGCATAAAATATGCTGTACATAGTAATATGATATGCATTAAATAATAATAATTTGGGAAATTTTACGAACAAAAAAATATATTTATTGTTTTTTTTAATTGGGGAGATAATGATTGCTTCCACGTGAACGTGAACCCCCACGCTGTTAATCCACGTGATCTGACCCCCTTTTTCTAGCAACTATGCCAATTACTCGTGAAAAACAAGGATACATTTAATGTTTTTGTATTATATATAATAAAATAAAAACCTCATTAAATCAATGTCTTAAAAATCAATATTTTAAAATATAATGTTTGTATTTAAACAATATTATCATAATACATTACATGATTCATACTATTCGTTATTTGAATGCGTTTTTATCATGTAAGTCGTCATAGAAGTGGTATACCGTCCGATATATCGATCATACGGTAAATATCGATTGTAATCGGTAAACCGATATATCACATGTATATCAACGATATATCTAAAAAATCGTTCATACCAATCGAGATCGGTATGACTTCCTTGATTTTTATAGAAACATGATAGATTTGTTACTATTCATAAAGTATAATATTTGTATAATTATTTTAGGTTTTTATAAGTTAAAATAACCATAATATATGATAAATATACTTTAGTCATTAATAAAATAATATGCATAAGACATAATACAAATTTTATCATAAACTTAAAAGAATAAAATTACGTTTAATCTAAAATCTTGAAAAGTTACAAGTTAACAGGAATAGCATAATTTAACAAGTTTGCTAACATAATAATTACCAGTGAAAATGAATGATTTTTTTGATTTTTCAATTTTATTTTTTTACTTAAAGCGATTCTAGAATCGTAAATCTTAGATAATTTTAATAAATATATTTCTATAAAAAATTAAGTTTTGGATATACATGATAACATGGAAAAATCAAATTTTCTGATATAACAGACCGGCATGACCGTTATACTGTCTGGTACGAAAAATATTTTTAAAATTTTTCTCGAATCCACTCGGAAAAACCTGGGTTCTAACTCGGAAACCTGATATCAAACGATATTGGTCCAAATATTGTCGACGTCCGGTTTTCATCACAATACATGATCATAATAGTACAGTTTTATTAAATATATTAAAAAATATACGATAATTATATTTTATCATATTTCATCACATTTAACCAAAACTCAATTTTCATATAAACGAACCAAACTAACCAATTATATCTCACAATACTTTAGTATTAAAAGGTTAAGTGGCCAATTACCTCATATATTTTGATGTACCTAACAATTAACTAAAACACTCTTACGAAATCTACTCCTAAGAAATGTACATGTATTTTATTATTTATTCAATAATAAATAATAAATTAATTTTTTGAATTTATAAAAAGTTGTAAAAATAAAGATTATTTTATTGGGGGGTTGAAAGGCAAAAGCTCATCATTTATGATTGAGAGAAAATGGCTGCATCATTCTGACAAACGCATCATTGAACATCTGCATTGTATCTATCTCTGTATCCCTCTACCCTCATCGTCTTTCTTCTTTCAAAAAAGCTGCCCTTCCCTCAAAAAACCCATTTCTCCCCTTCTTGTCCCCAATTCCCTTATTCTCTTCTCTGCTTCACATTCCTCAAAACCCTAAACCCCAAAAATGGCGAACGAAGAAGATGCTGGGGTTGGATTAGGCCTTAGTTTAAGTCTCGGTTTCAATGAAAACCCCCTTCCAACGCAACAGATGAATCGTAATGCTCCTATCCCTCATGCCCCTTTGAATCTATTTAGATCTCCGGTTTCTTTGGTGCGGTACTCTTCAATGGAGAAAGACCAGTTTCCCAGTAATGGAGTTGGTAAATTGCTGAAATGCGTATTCTTTTTTGTTTTTGATATGTGGGTTTTGAATTTTTGATGAATTGTTCAGGTGGGTGTTCGGAGAAGAGATCGGTGTTTCGAGGAATAGATATGAATAGAGCTGCGACGGTGATTGATTGTGATGAGGAAGCTATGGCTTCTTCTCCGAATAGTACTGTTTCTAGTCTTAGTGGTAAGAGAAGCGAGAGAGAAGAGAACGACGCCGAGAGAGCTTCAAGTTCTCTTGAAATTGACGACGATAACGATGCGGCGGCTAAGAAGAAGCTCCGGTTGTCTAAGGAACAGGCGGTGGTTTTAGAAGAGACGTTTAAAGAGCACAATACTTTAAATCCTGTAAGGGAAGGGGAATCTCGTTTTCTTAGATCGTAGAGGGGTTTTATGGTCATTTCATTGTCTCGTCGTTGTCTTTTTCCGGTCGTTGCAGAAGCAGAAGAAGGAGCTGGCGGTTCAGTTGAAGCTTCAGCCAAGGCAAGTAGAGGTCTGGTTTCAGAACCGAAGGGCAAGGTTTGTAATTACCTTCAGTTCTATGGGTGTTTTAGTAAATTGCGTATACTTTTGTTTAATTTCATAAAGGTCGACAACTTTTTTTCTCTAAAAGTTTTCGGGTTTGGACCCTGCACTGACCCGANTTTACGGATCAAAAGTTTTTTTTGAATTATTAATATATTATAAAAATAAGGAATTAACCCTCTTAAATTTTATATAATACGAGTTTATCAAACAATATGGATATCCATAATGAAAATTATATAATATTCAATGATTTTTCATTTGAAAATGTAAAACTATAACTAAAATTATTTTTTAATCTAAGATAACTTTTACAATATATATAATTAAATATAAACGGGTAATTAATTTTGAATGCGGGTTAACTATACGAGTAGCGGAACAGATATATGTAAAACTACTACCGACCACGTTTAATACGGTAAATAATTTTACAACTCGTTGCACATCTATCACCGTTTAAATATCTAAATATCTGTTAAACAGAGAGATTATCCAACACGTAACTGGACGGACGACCCAAATTGCTATCCCTAAATTGGATTGTCGGATTGGGTCAAGTTGGTTTTTGAAAATATGTATTTACACTATTAGTATAATATTTAATAAAAAAAATTTAAAATCCTTTTATTTCTCTAATTTAATACAAATGATTTAAAAATATTATTTTTCAACAATTTAATTAAACATAGATCAACATTTAAGCCTCAATTAGACACAATAGATCTAATTATAGTTGATCAAATCGATTATTATCTTTTAAACCAGGATCGAATCATTTCAATGAAAGTGTCGATTCCGAGATGATACGATACAATTTTTAAAATGGAACGAAACAATATTAACAACGATTTACAGTCGAACCGATCCATTAATTTATTAGACCCTCTTACTAGGGTGGAAAGAGTAATTAAACAAAATGTAGGGAAAATGGAGAAAAAAAAAGAGGGAAAGGGGGAGAGACAAAATGTAGACAAATAAAGTGACAGGTGGATGTAATTATTACCTATATTTAATGAGGAGTGGGGACCACAAAATGTTGTAATGATTTGCTATTGAATTATTAAATTATTTGTACTGTTTTAGCCCTGCCCATCCCTATCATTTCTCAATCACCATTTCCTCTCATCACCTAATTCAATTTCATTTCTTTTGTTATTTTAATTCTATCTAAAATATAACATAATTCATGCGTACCAGTATTTTTATTCTGGCAATATATTTAATTACGAGAAAATGCTATTTTTTTGCCCAAATTATTTATAATTTTAGCATATTTAGTCCTCCAATTTCACAATAATTAACAAATCAAATTCTCAAAGCTGCAAATAGGTACTAAAATTTGATTTTTGAGAAAAACTCAATTACCAAAATCGAAAACTTTGGATTAATTATATCATACATACTAAACTTTGAAAATTTTTTATACCAAACTTAGAAAATATAAAGATCGATTTTGTCATATTGTTACTTTGTGGATTATCATTGTCTCAATCATAAAAATGTAGATAAAAGCATTAAATAATAAAACTATATGGATCAAATTTGTATTCCATATTTAATAACTAATAAGAATGTAATTATCCTAATAATAAAGTAAATTTTTAAAATTTTAATACAATACAAAAATTAATATCAACCTTACCATCCACACCTAAAACATTAATATAGTAACTAGATAGCTTTAAATTAAGCAAACTGCATATTTTTTTTATATAAAATAGTGATATAGTGTATTTATTTTTACGAGTAGGATATGACATTTTTTATTTTTTACTAATACAATTGGAGAATATTAAAATTTCTTGAAAAATATTAATATATTATTCTTCAAATACTAATACTGACATTTTATTCTTCAATTGGAGAAAAAATGTATTGTAGCAGCGTCGGAATAAATTTATTTAACTAATACTATAACTTTTTATGTTCTTACTCTTTTAACACTGACATTACTATAGTCCTCTTTTAATGCTCATTGTTATATGTTTTTGGAATTCGCATAGTTTAAAATAATCGGAATCGGAGTCAGCTCTCTCTTCTTTCACTACTTTTCTTACTCTACTTCGAGCTCATTTGCTTCTTCTCCCTGAGTTTCTCCCGGGAACAACTGCCGCCCGTTTTGCCCACTGGTTTCATCGGTTCCGTCACCGCGCTCACCGCCGTCTGTCTCTTCTTCACGGCGGGTAACTTTTTTTACTCCGCCATCGCTCTACACTGGGAAATGTCTCAACGTATAGTTTCTTCTATTCCCAATTGGTATGCCGTTAAACACGCTCCGGACCTCGCCTGTGAACGCTTGTATGCATTTAACTAATTATGCATTTACTTTATGTACTTTCATTATAAAAGAAAGTACAACAAAAAGTAAAACTAGTATTATAATAAAGTAAATTCACTGTTATTTACCGTAAAGAAAAAATAGTTAGAGATAAACTAATAATATTATTAAAAATATTCTTAATTTTAAGAGAAATTTGCTCTAACAATATCATCCTTTAAAAAAATTCCCATATGCACCCTCGTACACAATCTTCAAACCCGTTAAATTAAAATTAGTCTTGATGATAAATCACTTACATAATTTATTTTTTAACCCATTGTTTTATAAATATATTACGAGTATTTAATATTTGAAAACTTGATTTAGTTAGATTATATTTAATTAAAATGATACATTATTATTAAAATAATTAATTACTTATTTTAAATATAAATTAATATTATTTTCTTTAATAAGGGAATGGAGGCTTGTTGACCCAGCATTTATCTAATGATTGGGAAAGGATTGGATTTGTGTGTGTGAAAGGAGACAAGCAATAAAAATTGTGGACACTGTTGTTTCTTTCTTCTTTTCTATTGGTTTATTTTACATATTATAATTAGTTATTAATATTATTTTTAAAATAATATTCTGGGGCCCACTGTTTCACTTTCATATCACGTGATCATCACACCATTCACTTCTCCAGCTGTCTCCCTCTGTTCACATTTTATACCTTCAAATTTTGTTTTTATTTATTTAATAATATATATTTTTGCATAAATTATGCTGTACATAGTAATATGATATGCATTAAATAATAATAATTTGGGAAATTTTACGAATAAAAAAATATATTTATTGTTTTTTTTAATTGGGGAGATAATGATTGCTTCCACGTGAACGTGAACCCCCACGCTGTTAATCCACGTGATCTGACCCCCTTTTTCTAGCAACTATGCCAATTACTCGTGAAAAACAAGGATACATTTAATGTTTTTGTATTATATATAATAAAATAAAAACCTCATTAAATCAATGTCTTAAAAATCAATTTTTTAAAATATAATGTTTGTATTTAAACAATATTATCATAATACATTACATGATTCATACTATTCGTTATTTGAATGCGTTTTTATCATGTAAGTTGTCATAGAAGTGTTATACCGTCCGATATATCGGTCCTACCGATAAATATCGGTTGTGATCGATAAACCGATATATCACATGTATATCAACGATATATCTAAAAAATCGTTCATATCAATCGAGACCGGTATGACTTCCTTGATTTTTATAGAAACATGATAGATTTGTTACTATTCATAAAGTATAATATTCTTATAATTATTTTAGGTTTTTATAAGTTAAAATAACCATAATATATGATAAATATACTTTAGTCATTAATAAAATAATATGCATAAGACATAATACAAATTTTATCATAAACTTAAAAGAATAAAATTACGTTTAATCTAAAATCTTGAAAAGTTACAAGTTAACAGGAATAGCATAATTTAACAAGTTTGCTAACATAATAATTACCAGTGAAAATGAATGATTTTTTTGATTTTTCAATTTTATTTTTTTACTTAAAGCGATTCTAGAATCGTAAATCTTAGATAATTTTAATAAATATATTTCTATAAAAAATTAAGTTTTGGATATACATGATAACATGGAAAAATCAAATTTTCTGATATAACAGACCGGCATGACCGTTATACTGTCTGGTACGAAAAATATTTTTAAAATTTTTCTCGAATCCACTCGGAAAAACCTGGGTTCTAACTCGGAAACCTGATATCAAACGATATTGGTCCAAATATTGTCGACGTCCGGTTTTCATCACAATACATGATCATAATAGTACAGTTTTATTAAATATATTAAAAAATATACGATAATTATATTTTATCATATTTCATCACATTTAACCAAAACTCAATTTTCATATAAACGAACCAAACTAACCAATTATATCTCACAATACTTTAGTATTAAAAGGTTAAGTGGCCAATTACCTCATATATTTTGATGTACCTAACAATTAACTAAAACACTCTTACGAAATCTACTCCTAAGAAATGTACATGTATTTTATTATTTATTCAATAATAAATAATAAATTAATTTTTTGAATTTATAAAAAGTTGTAAAAATAAAGATTATTTTATTGGGGGGTTGAAAGGCAAAAGCTCATCATTTATGATTGAGAGAAAATGGCTGCATCATTCTGACAAACGCATCATTGAACATCTGCATTGTATCTATCTCTGTATCCCTCTACCCTCATCGTCTTTCTTCTTTCAAAAAAGCTGCCCTTCCCTCAAAAAACCCATTTCTCCCCTTCTTGTCCCCAATTCCCTTATTCTCTTCTCTGCTTCACATTCCTCAAAACCCTAAACCCCAAAAATGGCGAACGAAGAAGATGCTGGGGTTGGATTAGGCCTTAGTTTAAGTCTCGGTTTCAATGAAAACCCCCTTCCAACGCAACAGATGAATCGTAATGCTCCTATCCCTCATGCCCCTTTGAATCTATTTAGATCTCCGGTTTCTTTGGTGCGGTACTCTTCAATGGAGAAAGACCAGTTTCCCAGTAATGGAGTTGGTAAATTGCTGAAATGCGTATTCTTTTTTGTTTTTGATATGTGGGTTTTGAATTTTTGATGAATTGTTCAGGTGGGTGTTCGGAGAAGAGATCGGTGTTTCGAGGAATAGATATGAATAGAGCTGCGACGGTGATTGATTGTGATGAGGAAGCTATGGCTTCTTCTCCGAATAGTACTGTTTCTAGTCTTAGTGGTAAGAGAAGCGAGAGAGAAGAGAACGACGCCGAGAGAGCTTCAAGTTCTCTTGAAATTGACGACGATAACGATGCGGCGGCTAAGAAGAAGCTCCGGTTGTCTAAGGAACAGGCGGTGGTTTTAGAAGAGACGTTTAAAGAGCACAATACTTTAAATCCTGTAAGGGAAGGGGAATCTCGTTTTCTTAGATCGTAGAGGGGTTTTATGGTCATTTCATTGTCTCGTCGTTGTCTTTTTCCGGTCGTTGCAGAAGCAGAAGAAGGAGCTGGCGGTTCAGTTGAAGCTTCAGCCAAGGCAAGTAGAGGTCTGGTTTCAGAACCGAAGGGCAAGGTTTGTAGTTACCTTCTGTTCTATGGGTGTTTTAGTAAATTGCGTATACTTTTGTTTAATTTCATAAAGGTCGACAACTTTTTTTCTCTAAAAGTTTTCGGGTTTGGACCCTGCACTGACCCGATTCCGACAGAAACTGGATCCTTATTTGTTGTTTCAGAACCCAAGGCCACGGTTCGTAAATACCTTATGTTCTATGGGCGTTCTAGTAAATTGCACACACCTTTATTCTCTAAAAGTTTTCGGGTCCGACATGCCTTGACCCATTTCCAAAAGTAATTAGATCATTATTAGATAATGTTTTTTCTAAGATGATTACAGAACCCAAGGCCAAGGTTCGTAAATACCTTATGTTCTATGGGCGTTTTAGTAAATTGCACACACCATTATTTTCTAAAAGTATTCGGGTCCGGATCCGGACCTGACCTGTTCACACAGTAACTGAATTCTTATTTGATCATCGCAGAACAAAACTAAAGCAAACGGAAGTAGATTGCGAGTATCTCCGGCATTGCTGTGACAATTTAACGGAAGAGAATCGCCGTCTGCAGAAGGAGTTAACGGAGTTACGAGCACTGAAGCGTTCGCCTCAATTTTACACGAACATGAGCCCTCCGACAACACTTATCATGTGCCCACAATGTGAGCGTGTAAATGTTTCATCCGCGTCGGTCGGAACCACAACCGTGCGCCAAATCGAGCAGAATCAGAGGGCATTGCCGGTAAACTCATGGGCCGCTGCTATCTTTAAGCCAGATGCAAATCGCCCATGAACATAGCAAATGATGAGATATTAGCATAGTGTTTCATTATTTAAATCTTTGTTTCTGAACATTGCTTATGTATTATCTTGAAATTATAGAGNGGCGGTTCAGTTGAAGCTTCAGCCAAGGCAAGTAGAGGTCTGGTTTCAGAACCGAAGGGCAAGGTTTGTAATTACCTTCAGTTCTATGGGTGTTTTAGTAAATTGCGTATACTTTTGTTTAATTTCATAAAGGTCGACAACTTTTTTTCTCTAAAAGTTTTCGGGTTTGGACCCTGCACTGACCCGTTTCCGACAGAAACTGGATCCTTATTTGTTGTTTCAAAACCCAAGGCCAAGGTTCGTAAATACCTTATGTTCTATGGGCGTTTTAGTAAATTGCACACACCTTTATTCTCTAAAAGTTTTCGGTTCTGACATGCTTTGACCCATTTCCGAAAGTAACTAATTCCTTATTAGATAATGTTTTTTCTAAGATGGTTTCAGAACCCAAGGCCAAGGTTCGTAAATACCTTATGTTCTATGGGCGTTTTAGTAAATTGCACACACCTTTATTCTCTACAAGTTTTCGGGTCCGACCCTGCGCTGACGCGTTCCGAAAGTAACTGGATCCCTATTTCATAATGTTTTTGTAAGATAGTTTTCGTAAATACCTTATGTTCTATGGGCGTTTTAGTAAATTGCACACACCTTTATTTTCTAAAAGTATTCGGGTCCGGATCCGGACCTGACCCGTTTCATACAGTAACTGAATTCTCATTTGATCATCGCAGAACAAAACTAAAGCAAACGGAAGTAGATTGCGAGTATCTCCGGCATTGCTGTGACAATTTAACGGAAGAGAATCGCCGTCTGCAGAAGGAGTTATCGGAGTTACGAGCATTGAAGCGTTCGCCTCAATTTTACACGAACATGAGCCCTCCGACAACACTTATCATGTGCCCACAATGTGAGCGTGTAAATGTTTCATCCGCGTCGGTCGGAACCACAACCGTGCGCCAAATCGAGCAGAATCAGAGGGCATTGCCGGTAAACTCATGGGCCGCTGCTATCTTTAAGCCAGATGCAAATCGCCCATGAACATAGCAAATGATGAGATATTAGCATAGTGTTTCATTATTTAAATCTTTGTTTCTGAACATTGCTTATGTATTATCTTGAAATTATAGAGTGAGTTTGGTCGAAATTAAGATCCTTGAACAATTCATTATTATGGTATTCATTTTCTTATAAACTAATTTAATCCACATCAAATTTTCGATGTAGGACAATGTAGTATTTCAATGCACTATCTCAAATGCAAATACCTAACATATTTGGATTTGCGAATACAAGTGAACCGGTTTTCCCTAATATTGATAATTGAATTTTGATCGAATAAATTATGATAATATGTTGAAATTATAGAGTTTTTTCTAGATTTAATGTATAAATGAATGAGACCACACTTGAATAAAACATTTACTATGGTATCATTCGTTCTTATAAACCAGTCCTCATCCAATTTCCGATGTGGACAATGTCGTATTTCATACACATGACATATTCGGACTCCCGAATTGAAATGAATCGAATTTTCATGGTAATGATAATCATGATTTTAACCGAATGAACTAGGATATCATGTTGAAAATTATAGAATATGACGAAAGTGTGTACATATATAACGTATAAGGAGAAGAAATCACATCATAAAATACTTGAATAAATTATTTAATATGACACTCATTTTCCTCTTATAAATCAATCAAATACATATCCAATTCCCGATGTTAGACAATGCCATATTTCAACATATAAGAACGGTTTATCATCATAATCAACACAATCATAATAGAAAACATTTCTTCAGGCAAAGGACCAGAGAATGTCTTATACGGTATTGATCTTGTCGGCAAGTGACCGGAGAATGCATCCTAAGCCGGCTCGTTGAGTTAACTTTTCGTGAATTCTCAAACATTGATCACAAGTCGGCCTATCTCCGGTCGATAAACCTCTGTATAAGTACCTGTGAAAGAGCCAAATGAACGAAATGTGCCATCAAAGATGCCAAAAACACATAAGATCGAGCAGATAACGAGCAAATATTCGTGTTACGAGCATATAAAAAATGCAAATGATCATTTAAACCAATCAAGAAATGAGATGAAACAGTAGTGATGAAAAGTATAAGGGATTAAAGAACTGAATGGATAAATTTCTCAAAGATGCAAAGGAAGATTCTTATGAAGAATTTGTTAAATTTCTAGAGTGATCGTATATAATGTATAAGAGGGAAGAAATCACGACATAAAAAACTTGAACATATCATTTATAATGATCCACATTCTCTTTTATAAATCAATCCAAACAAATGAACAACTTTTCATTTTCAATGTAGGATAATTATAATTATTTCAACACACATCCCTCAAGTCTAACCACCTAATAAATTGGACTTGACAATTCCAATCTATGGATTATTAACAGATTAATCTCATTAAACCAGACTATCACCGACAGGGTCACTAAGGATTTTCCTAACCTACTCCGATACCATCTTAAATTTCTAGAGTCATTCAATTTATGTTAGGAGTACCATACAACACTTGAACAAGTAATTTACAATTGTTTACATTCCCTCTTATAAACCAATCAAAAGAACTTCTACGTAGGATAATTGTCACTATTTCAACACACATCTCCCAAGTCCAACCACCTAATAAATTGAACTTGACAATTCGAATCGATGGATTATCAACCGATCAATCTCATTGAACCAGACTAGCACCGATAGGGCTACTAAGGATTTTTCTAACCTACTCTGATACCTTGTTAAATTTCTACGGTCATTCAATTTATGTTAGGAGTACCGTACAAGTAATTTACGATAGTTTACATTCCCTCTTATAAATCAATCAAAAGAACTTCTACGTAGGATAATAATTGTCACTATTTCAATAGAATTCTCAGCATAATTCTCGATATCAATGATAAAGACTCTCCAGCAAGCCAAATGCTTAAAGAAATAAAAGGAACTTACTTCATTAGAACATCATAGTATTCGGGATCAAGAGAGGATAACAAACTGTCGATATCTTTAATCGCCATTATCGCTCTATGTACCACAATCCAGTTCGCTGACTTCCATAAAAAATCAACATCCCAGTAACGCAAATTCAGCGCATAAAAAAGGAGAAAAATCATGATTACAAATACACGAAAAAACGAAATTAATCACCTTACAACGCTCGTCTTTGGTCATCGGAGGAGATCCTTCGAGGGCTGTTTTCAGTGCTTCCACTGGCTTGTACCTGAATTGCAATCCACGAAGACAAGAGCCCATTAATTTGGGTAGTAGAAGAAACTGTAATTGAGATCTGGACAGAGCAATCATACTGCTTAAGCAAGCTCTCGATTTTGCGAGACTTGTGCTCGATTCTACTGAAAATTGCTTCTGCATTTTCCGCTTCTTCGAATTCTGCAGCCATTACTCAATTTCTGAATTTAGGGCAGAAAAAAAACGGATGAAATTGGGAGAAATTGATGAATTGAAGAAGTCCATAATATAATAAATCGACTTTAATTCCAAATTAATCGGATGATCCATAAGCTATCAGATCGATCGGACCGTCCATCTTACGATTTGTGAACGGTAATGTTTTTCAGCGTTTTGCCATATTCTTGACCGTAGCCACCTCACCCTCGAAATTTAAGTTTTAAAAAAACACAACCAAATTTGTGGTGTAGTGAACCTAAAAAAAATACAGTGAAATGAAAGCTAGATTTAACAGATGTCCTTACAACATCATTCTAAAAAAACAAATATATCAAATGCACTTCAATACCTACAACTCACCTCAAGACCAAAAATTTTTTTGTTTCCAGAAATTCCCCAGTTAAATTTCTTATTTTAGAAAAGCATTTTTCTACCTGTCAAGTAATTCCCCTTGATTGAATTTTGTAAGGATGTTAGGGGTTGAGGGAGGCGATACAAACCCAGAAATTGCGTAACCTATAGAATAAAGTAAAAGAATTGGGCACTTTCCGCACGATAAGTGTGTCAGCTTTCCCCGGTATTTGATAAATAACAAATATGTTAATTTTTATGGTTTGGATTAAATTGAAAAAATTAAATTTTTTATATTAAAGATAAATATGTATTTTTACTAAAATCAAGTTCATCGTACCACAATTTTTTACCAAACATCTTTTTAAGTTGAAGGGGTTGGCTTTGACACATCCTACAATATGTGTTTGGTAAGAAATTATGTACGATAAACTTGATTTTAGTAAAAATACATATTTATCCTTACCATAAAAAAATTAATTTTTTCAAATTAATCAAAACCATAAAAATTAATATATTTGTTATTTATCAAATACCATAAAATAACAAAAAGTTGAGTTTGTTAAGAGATAGATGATTTTTTACCAAACACATCTTTTTACCAAACTTCTTTTACCAAACACATCTTTTTCATCCTTTTATCATAATATGTGTCAGAGGCGGTTAAAGAACGTTTTCCATGCATGATCCACCTCTTATAAATACCAGATAAAGGGGTTGGCTCAAGAGGACCTTTTGGATACGAAAATCGTCGTTACTTGCTGTTTTCTCCCATGCACAATGTAGTTTGTCTTAATCATCTTCTTAAACATCTACTGTTTGTAATCTGAACTGTTTCATTAATATATTGACTAAGATCATTTCAAGCTATTATTCTAGTGGTTTTTTTTTCCTTTTTTCTAAGAGTTTTTCTACTTTAAATCGCTGGTTGAT
This sequence comes from Utricularia reniformis, assembly GCA_009725065.1. NCBI lineage: Eukaryota > Viridiplantae > Streptophyta > Magnoliopsida > Lamiales > Lentibulariaceae > Utricularia > Utricularia reniformis. The sequence goes on along the minus strand of RWGZ01001273.1, from coordinate 65,454 downwards.
TGCTTATCTGTATTTTGATTATCGTTTCCTATTTAAAACAAATAAAAAACATGTTCAATCTATTGTAAACCTGTCAACTATTGATACCTGAATTTTTTAGACCACAACAGCGTGATTCAAGTTCATTGTAAAAAACTCTTCATTGCAATAAAGTGGTACAAAATCGTGTATGAAATGGTCTAAATATCTATTTCCAAGATTCTTCATTCCTCAACCATGTAAGCCAACGATTATGATTATATATAGCATACTCATCTTAGCACTTTCGCCAACAATCTCTTGTATATGCTGCAATTTTCTTATGTAATTTAACATCAAATTAGTGCAATAAGCTACACACAGCAGTCAGGACCATGTTGCTATAAATTATAATGTAACCCAATAAGGTAATCAGTGACAACATAGTTAGATGCATTATCAAAAATCATATGCACAACATTTTCGGGATCAATCCATTTAATGATCTCTTGAAATAATTAGAAAGGTGACTTTGTATATGATAAAAAGTATAAACAAATCTATACAGAAATTATTCTATGTGGACTGAATACTAAATTGTACAATTGATTTTAAGTCAATTTACTCGAACACAATCAATAAATAATTACAACACATCTTTTGATTCTTCAATAAGATAAAACGTAACTAGTCCATTGTAGGTAGGGATGATAATTTGGGATATTCGTCCTGCTACCCGTCGGATAATCGCCCAGTTTAGAGTGTATTTAGATAATTAAACGGTTATGATTGTGGGACGGGTTTTAAAATTGCTTACCCGTCTTAAACGGGACGGTTAGTTGTTTTATATATATCCGTCCCGCTACCATAATATTAACCCGCTTACAAAACCAATTACCCGTTTAAAAATAATATGTATTTCTAAAACTACCTTAGATAGAAAAAATTATAGTTTACGTTTTCTCATGCTTTTAAATTTAATATTGAATCATTTTCATTACGAATATGCATGTTGTTTTATAAACTCATATTTTATTGAATTTGAGAGTGTATTACTTGTTAATTTTTCTAATGTATTAATATTTCAAAAAAATTTATAATATTGTCCGATATAAAAATTTAATATGTGAAATTTCTTTAATTTGATATTAATATTTTTTAGTTGTCTCGAGAAAGATATTAAAAGTTATGATTCTAAAATAATTAATTTATGTTTTGTATAAAATACATTTAACTATTACTATATTGATTTTTTATATTAATAAATTTTAGAAAAATAAATTTATAAACAACGGTTAACCGTTAAGTTAACGGTTAACCATTGGATTTGGCGGGGCAGATAGTGGACGGGTTATGAAGGGGTATCACAGGGCGGATATGAAAACGGTTGTGGTATGTTAAATGTGGCAGTAGTGGTTACTGGTGTAACCGCCCCACATCCGCCCGTCCCACATCTATCCCGTTGACATCCCTAATTATAGGATGTTTTAATAAATCTCTCAATTTAGAAATAATTTGAATAATACTTTTTAATTATTTATAATTTGCATTAGAAGGGAACGGGTGCTACATTAAAATAATTTGTTATAATTCTATGCATGAGTAATCATCTCTTTTCTAACCCAAAACCTTTTTAATATGGGTTAAACTTGAGTACTACTTCAACTACCAATATCATCTTGAAATTTAGTATTCAATGGACATGAATAGTGTTTGTGAGCCCAGTACATAAGAGAAGTGAATCACATTGAATAAAGTTTGGGTCAAGTTAATTACCCATGATATTACTCCCCTTATAAACTAGAACTTTACTATTTCCATATCCGATGTGTGATATATTTCAACACTCTCCCTCAAGTCGAACTAGCCTTGGTCTGGTTCAGACAGATTTCATGCTCGGTAGTGCTCGAATCAAAGGTCGTTCTATTTTTGTCGCCTAAATTCGATGCGTTTTTCCACTCGAGTTTTTTGTTTTTTGTTTTATGTATAAACCGGTACGGACCAGCCCGAATCTAACCCTACAGCTCCGATTCCATCTTGAAATTTAGGATTCAATGGGTCGGAAGAGTGTTTGTGTAACTCAGTACATAAGAGAAGTGAATTACATTGAAAAAACTTGGATCAAGTCAATTAACCATTATATCACTCCTTTTATAAACTAGAACTTTACTATTTCCACATAAGATGTGGGATATATTTCAACATATCATTGCCGGTATTGGTAGTTAAGCGTGCTCACTCTGTCATTTGCTTTCACATTCCTTTCTTTATGACAAGATATTAATTTATCATATGTGATGAGAACTCTAGGACCAGGTACCCTGCAATGGATGAGACCCAATAACGATTGGGTCAATCCATATGGTAGAAGCGAACTTGTGCAGCCCAGTAGTATACTTAAGATAAAATGACCCGATGTTCCGCGACGGGACCGAAGATAACCTTGGCGAAATAATACGGTTTCTGACAGCTGGCCCCATGGTTCGGTCCAAACGGTTACAAACCCAAGCGTTCCACGCTTCGGGCCTCCACACGTTTACCACGCCTCGGACCAGATCACGCAGACCACGCCTCGGTCCCGGCCTCGTTTTACATCGCGCGACAACAACCTCTAACAAACATGTTAGAGGCAGTTAAAGAGTGTGGATTACACACATCCTCAACTCTATAAATACATAGCACAACGACGGAAAAAGCATGACCCTTTGGACGCATAAGAACAGACCGTTATCCTGCCGGAGTTCTTATTGCTTTCTTATACCCTGTTATCTTCTTAAAACCTTTGATGTATTCTATAATGAATCATTCAGTTAGTGAACATGCTAAGAGTTTATTTCACTCTTAGTCAAGTGGTTTTTTTCCCCAATTCCTAGGTTTCCACTATAAATTATTTTGCCTCGTTATTACTTACAGTTTCTTAATCGTTCTCCCACCAAATATAAATCAAACCGAGTTCGTTTCCTAACGAACCGGACGACTGTTGGTACCCCCTAAAAAGGGACCATAACAGTTTGGCGCCGTCCGTGGGGACGATTCTCTAATCCCATTTGAGGTTTCTACCAGACATAGGATAATCAAACGCATAACAACTGAAACTTCGACAAATGATAGTGACATGCTTCCCGACAGTCTCCCAGCACCAACATTCACTTTATAGGATCTGAAGGCTGTCGTCAGGAAGGTGGTACTAGAAATTGCGTCGGAGAGAAGTGGGACAGAACCACCGGCTGTTTCAATCCCTGTTCCAAGAAGCATAGGGTATGAGAGAGACCCTGATGGACGTAGCACTTATGATGAGGAGATCATCAGGCGTGGCGTAACAACGAGGAGGCCTAGATATCGATCCACTCCTCCTCCCCCGGCCAGGGCTCCAACTCCCGCTCCTAGGAATGACCAGGAGCAGATGCATCGACGAATCGACGAGCTCACTAAGGAGTTGGAGAGTATGCGTGCGTTGAAGGATTGCGAACCTAATCTGGGACGCAATCCTGGTTTATTCAATAGGGCCATGCAGACCCCAATCAGGCGAAATAAGGATGATAACTAGTGGCATAATCTGCATGCCACCAGTATTATCGGGCATTAACCTAACAATGGTACAAGGTGACCTTATTCATTTCGCAGTAAAATTTTCCTTTGCTGGAACAAATAATGTAGTAGAATATGAGGTTGTATTATCGAAATGACCCTGGCCCGAAAGATGAGAGTTAGCAGAGTGCGAATATTTTCAGACTCAAAGTTAGTAGTGGAATAGTTCGCAGAGAGATTTGAAACCCATGATCCGATGATGAAATTATATTGTGCCAAAGTCCTGGAATTATCCAAAAAGTTCAATGAATTTTCTCTTGACCACGTGCCACGAGAACAGAATAATGTTGCCGACGCACTTGCCAGATTGGCCGCAGGCATACCTGACATAGAGCCGAGCACTATTTCGGTTCATATCCAGAACCGACCTTCAGTCGAGATATCAGTGACCGAACAATCAATTGAAGAAATCGGAGCTCTATGCCATGAACTCCAATGCTTGAATATTAATGCTACTGAATCTTCTGGGAACCCAATTGGATGGACCCCTTTATTAAACATCTTGCAAATGGCTATCTTCCTGAAGACAAGTCTGAAGCTAGAAAAATAGAAGTCCGGGCTAAGAGATTTATCCTGGTTGACGGACGGTTGTTTAAAAAGAGTTTTGAGGGCCTGCTTCCTCGCTGCTTATCCCCTATTGAGGCTGAAGCCGTCATGATTTATGTTCATGAATGGATATGCGGCATTCATTCAGGGGCTCGATCTTTATATCACCGCATCATTAGAGATGGATATTTTTGGCCGACGTTACATAGAGATGCCAAGAAATACACTAAACGTTGTGACGTATGTCAATACCATGCTCCAATCCCACAGCTGCCTGGGGCTCCCTTATCGGTCACCCCATTGCCTTGTCCGTTTGACAGATGGGGGAATGATATCCTTGGACCTTTTCCTCGGTCAATATGGCAAATAAAATTTTGCATTGTGGCGGTTGAGTATTACTCGAAGTGGATTGAAGCAGAAGTAGTAGTCATCATCTCAGAGAAGGTTGTGAAACACTTCTTATGGAGAAATATTGTGAGCCGCTTCGGGGTTCCCCGAGCACTCATATCAGATAATGAGACCCAGTTCCGTGGAAAAAGCATACAGGATTTATGCATCAAATTGGGCATCGCCCAGCATTTCTCGTCAATGGTCATCCCCAATATAATTGACTTACGGAGGTATCTAATAAGGTTATCCTGAAAGGATTGAAGACCAAGTTAGAGGATTTTGGAGGGATATTTCCTGAACACATCTATGAGGTCTTGTGGGCATACCGAACTACACCTCGTTCAAAAACCCAGAAATCACCTTTCTTATTGGTGTATGGGTCCGAAGCTGTCAGCCCGGTGGAGATTGTGATCCGATCACCCAGGATATCTCAGTATGATGAGCATATGAACGTTGAAAGGAGATTATTGGATCTCGAGATAATCGAAGAAAAGATAGATGTGATTTATGCGCGAATGAGTGCTTATCAGCGAACTATGAAACGAGCCCATAACAAGCGAGTCCTCCCAAGGGAATTCTTTGAAGGCGACCTCGTCCTCAGAAGCATAAAAGTGCAGAGGAGCGTTGGAAAGCTGGACAGAAATTGGGAAGGACCGTATTGAATATCAAAGAAATTGGAATCAGGTGCGTATAAACTTGAAACATTGGATGGTATAGAGGTCCCCCGAACTTGGAATGTCATGAATTTAACGCGGTATTTCTTGTGAATCTTAGATTAATATGTTTGACTCAATAAACATACATTCTTTTAAACGTAAGCTGAAAACAAGTAAGTACAAAACAAATTCTTTCTAATTGAGTGATGGACCGATCTTGAAGTTGGATAACTTAGGACGAATCTGGACTGATGACCGAAGCTTCTTATCCACAAGGCTCCGAATTTGTAGTGATCGCTCTGACGAGTTAGATGCTCCTGCACTTGCCTAGTCCCATGGATGAGTTGTGATTCTCCCAGAACTCATTACGAACTAAAACACCCCCTTCAACGGCATTCATTCTTGGGAAATGGTCATTGTACTTACGAAATCCCCCACGAAAAGAGGAATGGGGGAGTTAACATATCGAAACACAAGTTCGGTCCTATTATGGGACATGTGATGAACAAAAGCTTGGCCAATATAACCTATGAGACTTCAGTAGAACCAAGGTTTGACCGAAGTTTATATGGACTCATATTGAACCTTGACCGCGTCTTTCTAATTAAGTTGTGATTCCAATGACAGAATAAGAGTGATCCGCATACAATGTAAATCGACCGATCCAATCAAAATTAACATGAGTGAACCAAACATAATATCCGGGACCGATATGTTGACACCCTATAAGCATCCTCAATCTTACACTTGGTGGTTAAAACACTCTCGTTAATATGAAACATATTAGTTCACTTAAAATGTCAGTTACAATACTTTACTCTGACGATTGAAAAGACAAGAATTGAGAGGAAAAAATCTTATATTGAGAATAAGGAACAAAGCAAGGACAAAATACAACTTAGATCTAACTACCCTGCCCATCTTCCTTATCTTCCACTATCTGCTCCTACGGTTCGGTCTGAGCCGCGAGCTGCTTCAACTCTTCTTCTTGATCGGCTACCTTCTGGTTGACCGCTTTCTCCATCTCCTCAAAGAGATAGAAGAAATGGTCATCTTCTAAAACATGTTCTTCCAAAGATGGAATTACCTGAAAGTTGCCATCTTTCTCAAGTGGCTCGATCGCCTTCCATCATTCGTACGAAGGGGAAAGCCCGAATTGTTTCATAATCTGGTCTCTCAAGTTATCCAGGTACTTAGCAGTGTACATCCCATGTATGTTATCCACCAAAGCGAATATCAAAGGGGACCGAGAGAAGCCAAGGACTGCTTCCCGGACCAAACCTTCAGCCGAGGTGAGGGTTCTTGTCAATTCTTCTTCCAAGTTCGCCTTCTCTTCTTGGGCCTGAAGGAGAAGCTCGTTGAGTTTATTCCTCTTCTCCTAGGCTCGACCCTGAACTTGGTTAACTTCTTCTTCCTTGGCCTGCAGCTTGGCCTCTAGGTTAGAAATTCGGCCCTGAGCTGTTTTTTCTGCCTTCTCCAGCTCAGAGACTTTGTCTGCTAAGAGCGAAACCTCTGTCCTAGCTCTTAGCAGTTCATTATCCAGTCGGTCCCGGTCCTCTCATACCGCGACCAACTCACCATGTTTGATCTCAACTTGTCTTTTCGCAAGGTCAAGTTGATCTTGGACTTGTTGGGACACAGCGTTGCCACCCTGGTTCTTCTCCACGGTGATGGCAGTTGTGAAAGTCTTCCTCAGCATCTGCATATGACAATAATGTCAAAACATAAAGCTTCGGGCCTTAATGTAAAAAGAGATTACCTTGGTTGCGAGGTCGAAGAAGCCCTCAATAATTTCTTCCCCAGACATGTCCGGTTGAACATTGTCTGGGTTTTGCTCCCCATAAAGGTAGAAGTTCTTTATGAAGGCCCTCCTCCAGGAGGTCAATTTCCTCCCTTTACTAAACCTGTCCAACAGGCCTAAGGCAACACTCCAGTCGGAGTTGGTCTTAGGGCCCGAGGCAGGTTCCTTCAAAACGATCCCTTTAGTGGGGACCGAAGCACTCCCCCCTCTCTTCAGCCTTTTGAATTCCTTAGGGGCTTCTGCTTCGGTCGCCCTCTTCCCTTTGCCTAAGGGGATCGGCGGCAAGGAGACGCTCGCCTTAAGATTGGGACAGAAGAGAACTTTCTCCACGGGAACAGCTCCCTGAAGCAATAAAGTAACTGTATTAGCACTAATGAAAGAATTATTTCCGATTTGGTAGAGGCTAGATAAGCTCAAAGAACTAATCCGAACCATTATCACCTCCTCTACCACTCCAAATACCCGAAACGCAGGCCCCTCTCCCGTGGAGGGATGCCCTGTGCAACGTAGGGTTAGTGTGCCCGCGCTGGTGGTCTGAATAGGGGGGTTCCCGGACCCCGATGGAACCAGCATACCCCCCGTTGCTGATTCACTCTCCTCAGCACTACATGTTGCTTCGCGTTGTCCTTCAGAAGGATGGACCGAAACAGCAACCATACGCTTAAACCGTGAGCTAGCCATTGTCTTAGTTGAGTCTGCAAAATAAATGTATAAGGATCAGGAAAAGACGGAATGAAAATATTACTTCATACCCGATCCTTCTGACGGATCTGAACAAGAAAACACCTCCTTCGGGGCTGGGGCTCCGGTCCTACCTACGACACCTATTTCTATCAACCTTTTCTCCCGAAGCAGTTCTGTTCGTTTAAGGCGTGCTTCGGGAGGGGGGAACATCGCAAGTGTGTTTGCGATGTCCGGACGGGAGGGGTTGAACATGGTTCAATCCAACTGGCCTATGCGTGGGTGAGTTATGAGTGACCACACCTTTAACATATCTTCTTTTGGGACTGTTATCCACACATAACAAGATTCTCACGCATTGAGAGACTCTTCTTTATCAACTATAGCGCACTCCTTGGTGCGCACCGCTATATAATATAACTTGCGACATCCTAACAGACTCTTACCCCTTCGGGACCCTACCAAGAACAAGTTAAAAAAATGTTCCAAGGTCGGGACCCTGTTCTGTTGGTGGCAATAGAATATAAACGCCACTATATACACATAACTACCCGGATATAACGCAAAAGTCGGACAGTGAATTTCCTTAAGTACGGCCGCTACAAAGGGATGCAGCGGAAAACGTAGCCCGCACTTTAAAGAAGCATAACTAACCGGAATAGCGGAAGCTGGCACATTCATTTCCCCCGGAAGGAAACAGAGAATATCTTCCCGTCCCTTCCAGATAGAATAATGAGCCGGAATCGAAAACCTAGACCTAAACTCCTCAATATCCAACTCAGACATTGCTGGGTATCTCATTTTATAAGGAGCCATAGTTTATACCTTAACGAAAATCGGTACGAAATGGGTTTGAACGTGAAACAGAACAAGGGCGCAGAGAGCTCAATTTGGGCGATTTCTTCCTTCGCGAAATGACGATGAGGAGAAACTGTATCCAAAACCCCGATTTAAATAGTAATCTCCCGACCAATGGTGAGCTGCCACGTAATATTATCACAGGCGATTGCAGTACAAACACACTCATCACGCCTGCTGAAAAATCGAATGTGAAGAGGCGCAACTCTGGATATTAATATTTAAAAATAACCTAAACGTACATTATTGAACTTTAAATATAAATTCACTCATTCACTGATAAACATAAGTGAAAGATCGGTTCCCTGGACTCTCACCACGAGCAGGTACGGTCCTATATTCTCCCGAATGTATAAATATTGCGTGATCGGCCTTGTATCACCTCTACGATGGCAATCAAGCCCGAGGGGCTAGTGATGAGAACTCTATGATCAGGTATCCTGCAATAGATGAGACCCAATAACGATTGGACCAATCCATATGGTAGAAGCAAACTTGTGCAGCCCAGTAGTATACTTAAGATAAAATGGCCCGATGTTCCGCAACGGGGCCGAAGATAACCTTGGCGAAATAAAACGGTTTCTGACAGTTGGCACCATGGTTCGGTCCAAACGGTTACAAACCCACGCGTTCCACGCTTCGGGCCTCCACACGTTTACCACGCCTCGGGTCAGATCACGCAAACTGCGCCTCAGTCCCGGCCTCGTTTTACATCGCACGACAACAACTTTTAACAAACCTGTCAGATGCAGTTACAGAGCGTGGATTACACACGTCCTCAACTCTATAAATACATAGCACAACGACGGAAAAAGTAGGACCCTTTGGACGCATAAGAACAGGCTGTTACCCTGCCGGAGTTCTTATTGCTTTCTTATACCCTTTTATTTTCTTAAAACCTTTACTGTATTCTGTAATGAATCATTCAGTTAGTGAACAGGCTAAGAACTTATTTCGCTCTTAGTCAAATGGTTTTTTTCCCCAATTCCTGGGGTTTCCACTATAAATTGTTTTGCCTCATTATTACTTACAGTTTCTTAGTCGTTCTCCCACCAAATATAAATCAAAACCGAGTTCGTTTCCTAACAAACCGGACGACTGTTGGTACTCCCTAAAAAGGGACCATAACAATATGTATCCAATATTTGTTATCACAAAAATAAAAATGGTTCTCTTTTTTATGATCAACTTGTTTCAACACACTATCCCAAGCGACATCACCCTTAAATCTTATACGTCAAAAGCAATAGAGTTTGAGGTATCACTACTTCTATTTTATTCATCTTCGATTGTTTCGAATTTTAAAGTAATTGATCTATCCAAGAAAATATTTCACATTAATAATTCCAAATAAGAAATTGTAAAATAAGGATATCCGGAGAGATTACGATAACCACACACATAAGCAATACATAGAACAAAGTATAACAACTCGCCTCCCACTTATACGATATTGCTCTAGGGTGAACACGTTTAACTTTCAGATTCTACTAAGATCATTGTCACTTTGCTATGGAAAATGTTCCGTCAAGTGATGATCAAATCAGTACACTTAACATATGATCATTAACCATCTATGGCCGATGCTGAGATTCGTCTAAGATGTCTGGTACCCTCGATGGGTCTTCCATTTAACCATCCTTATTGGACTCACCGTCATCGCTAAAATTTGCCCCACATACCGACTATAACATGCTCTGATACCAAATGTAACGATCAATCACCCACTTATACGATATTGTAAGTTTTGTACTACGCTAGTCATAATGATTCCTACTTAGTCTCCACATCTTCACTTTTTCTCTAGATTTAAACTTCTCAATGGATCATCCGTCATATCTTTACTTCAGGGTGAACTCAACCATAGTTGTCAATAAACAATCTATGCGAAATTGTTTTTACAAAATCGGTTTCACTAACACTTTCCAAGCCCCGTGGTTGTCTATACTTAGGGTGCTTGAGTGATGATTTTGAACCACAAAATACATACTGTTGAAAATCTATCGTTATTAAGACCTTCGAGTAGGATAATTTTTTGATTGGGTAGGGGATTTAGACAAGAAAATCCATCTTGACCACTTTGGCCAATATTTTCAAATTATTATTAATTGAACAATGAGAATATTAAGACTTTGATGACATATATGTAGAACATGTTTTTATGAATTCTACTTCGTTAAATTAAAATTTGAAAATTATAACTATAAGAAAAGAATAATATTTATAAAAATATTGATATTATTATTAAGTAAATAAAAAAATTATGTGTATGAATTGAAAGCTGACATAAATATATAAGATAAAGTTTTCGAGTATATTAATTGGAGATGACCTAACAGCCAACCCATTAAACAATATTGTAAAAAACCTATAATTTGTAAGGTATAGAGTTTGTTATAACCATTAATAATTTTTTGAATAAAATACTGAATATTAATTGTTTAATAAATTAACAGTGATTTGATAGCAATTTGATAGGTAGATTGATAATTTTTATATTATTTAATTGTCTTATTATAATAATACATTTATAGGTGAAATATTTATAAATTAAAATATAAGAATGCATTTCATTATTATGTACATGATATATCAAATATGATAAAATTAAATTACTTTATTTCACTAAATTTGTAAACAAATTATATCATATCATTTATATTTTCATAGAATCAGCTAATGAATTATTAATTATGTTAGAATACAAATAAAATATAATAAAATTGAAACTTTCTCGGAGAAAATAATGGTTCTTTTTTGTTTTTATTAGTTTATATATACTTATTTTATAGTATATGTTGAATACATTTAATAGTTAATATCGTTTTTCATAATATATAATAATTTAATAAAATATAAGTTTATTAAATAATAAGCTATTTAAATATAATTTTACTGATTTAATTATTTATTGTTAGATGATATAATATATGATAACTTAATAAAACATTCATTATTTCTAAGAATTTATCAATTTTTTTTTATTTTCTGTCATTTAGTATTTAAAAATATTTAATAAAATAAATGAAAATGAAATCAAGCAGATTAATTTTATCATATTTTGTATGTTATTTACAATAAATAAAATGTATTTTAAATATTTAATGAATATATATATAAATAATACCTCTTTTATTAATGAATTGATGGGTTTTTTACTTTTCTTTTGGGGTAAATTAGTAAATTATAGTTGGGGATCGTCTTAGAGCGCATAAACTTGGCGAGAAAACCCAACGATACAGACCATTGAAAAAGGCGTCTTGGAATGCTTCGAGAATTCGCCTTTCTTCATCTTTGAAGAGCGTCTCTTAATTTAGGGTTTTGGAATTTGGGGTTCAATTGAGATCGGGAGCATGCCTAGTCAGGATCCTGGAGAATAAATTTCCGTTTTGTTGGAGGTGAGATTCCGCCCGTGGGGCTTTTACGGTTTTGTTGGTTGATAATTATTGGGCAAATCTGATCCTTTCAATTCTCTGAGAAAAATTAGTCATAAAAGTCTAGAGAAATGTATATCGAGGAGCTGAAAGACGGAGACGTAGAATCTGCTGTACAGCAACATCCCGGTGATGTTTCTAAAGGTGTTCTTGTTGTTGGTAACCCTAAATTTGCGTTGGTTGGAGTTGGATCTCGAGGACTTTTCTATCCTACCTTACTGTATAACGTCATCAGAAACATGATCCAGCCTGATTTTCGTTGGTGGGATTGGGTTGATGAGGTATATTTAGATAATTCGATTTGCAACCTTTATTTACGTGATAAGCTGATGTAGTTATTTCTTATGATTTTTTGTTTATTTGGTTTATAAACTATGAACCAAATTGTTTTTTTCTTGATGAACAACTATTCAAATTCTGCACCAAAATATTTATTTTGAATTGAAAATAAATTTAGCAATTTGATTGTAAAATGGGCCTCGTGCAGAGTTATTTATTGTGCTGTGCTATTTGCCTTACTTTGTACATTATCACGTTTCTCTATTTACCTTCACTGGCTGTTTAGATGAACTTGAAACTTTTCATAGCACCTTTTGCTTGGAGCTGTTCCCTTTCCCAGTGATGTACCTCGCTTGAAGGCTCTTGGTGTATGTGGAGTTGTTACCTTGAACGAACCTTATGAGACACTGGTTCCACCTTCACTCTATCGTGTAAGATGTAGTTTATGCATTTGTATTTCATTTATGCAAATCCTTATGCTATACAATGTTTGCTGTATTGGACTAGTGCATATTCGGGTGCGTTTTTCTGGTTCCCTTTGTGACTTTGCAATCAAAGGAAATTATGGCATAAAAAATGGGGCCATTAGTTTATTGATCTGAAACCTTGAGTGATTTTTTTCCTCTAGTTTCATTAAATTCTAGCACATCAGAAGAGTTGCGGATATTCGAAAATTCGTTCTTTATGAATTTGTATTTCATTTATGAAAGTCCCTCTGCTATACAATGTTTGATGTATTGGATTAGTGCATATTCGGGTGCTTATTTCCGATAATGAAACAGGTTTCCTTGTGACTTTACAATCCCAGGAAATTATGGCATAAAAACGGGGCCATTAGTTTATTGATCTGAAACCTTGAGTATTTTTTTCCCTCTAGTTTCATTAAATTCTAGCACATCAGAAGAGTTGCGCATATTCGGAAATTCGTGCTTTATGTAATGTTTGTTGCTAAGTGTGTATGTTTACATTACAGGCATTATCCATCTTGTTTCATATTTTTTATACTCCATTTTTACGTTTATTTCTAAACAAGCAAGTTTGTTGAAAGAAGGCTTGGTGTTTTCTCAAGTACATACTGATCAAACTTTGGTTTGTATTGTAGCACCATAACATTGATCACTTGGTAATCCCTACTAGAGATTATCTTTTTGCTCCATTGCCACAAGATATTAATCAAGCTATCGAATTTATTCACAGTAAGCAATTTATATTGTAACATTATACGTTTTTATTCGGCTTTTTACATATATTCGGTTCGATTATCTTTTGTTATGCTTGTAGGGAATTCACTCTCAGGAAGAATTACTTATGTTCATTGTAAGGCTGGTCGTGGACGTAGCACTACAATCGTTCTGTGTTATTTGGTAATGAAACATATCGAATTTTTAACTGGTTTTCTTCTTTGCGAGTATTTACCATCTCAGAGTATGAATCGCAGATCAAACACAAGCAAATGACCCCCGAATCTGCTTACGAGTACGTGAGGTCCATTAGGCCGAGAGTATTGCTAGCTTCCACGCAGTGGAAGGTACGATCAAGATCCCTGAATTTGAATTTTTTGCTGAGTTCGAACTATATTTCTCGTTTCTTTGAAACTTAGGCGGTTCGAGATTATTACAACGAGTTAAACAATCCCGTATCTTCTCGAAGGTTCCAAGTGATCACAGATGATCTAGATTACAATTCTCTAGTCTTGATCACGGAATCGGACCTAATCGGCTATCACGAAGAGAACTGCAGATCTCTTGTAGCTTGCAGGGTTCAATTTGCTCGTCAAGTAGCTAGTTCCCGGCTTTCGTTTCTATGGCTTAGAGGCCAAACTGGGCAGAAATCGCAGAATAAAATGATCACGATCCCGATCCCGGGTGTCGAGATCGATGTGTGTTGAATGAATGCAAAAACTTTGATGGTTGTTTGAGGTCTTTTATGCACATAGAATTCCCAAACAAGTGAAGTGAAGTCAGAGTTGAGTTGTTAACTAAATTGTGAAACTCTTGTAAGGATATGAATGTGCTTTTATGTAATTGTTTCTATTTCCTATGTTTTCGCTAAAAATGATATTTTGCCTTGTACAATCTTATGTGGTAGAATTATATTTAATAATATAAAATAATTATTATTCGAGTTATTTTAATATAATGAGTAATATATTTACGTTGAGTTTGTAGTGTAGTGATAAATGATTGTGAATTTATAAATATATTTAGTAAAATAGTGATATTATGGTCGTAATTTATGTAAAAATATTAATATACTCTTATATATACATAAATAAATATAATCATATTATAATTATTGTAAGTAATGACAAATTAGTCATTTTTAAACATGATGATGTCACAATTAATTTTAATGATGGTGATGAAATCATGATTTTTTTAGCGATAAACATACCATAATTTTGTTTTTGTTTTGTGTTCATTAAAAATCACAATTTGGTGATCTTACCGTATCTTGCTGCTTTTTTTATCGGGAACCAAACAAACTTATTGCATCGAAATTTACGGAATATAATGAAAGTTTTGAATCGGTAAGAAAATATTCGATGAATTAGACTTGTTAAATATAATTTAAATATATAATAAAATTATAAAATTTTATTTTAAATTATTAGATTATATATATTTGAAAATCAATATAGTTAATAAAAAATATATAATTAATTAATTAAAATAATATTCAATTGTCTACTTGAATAAAATAGTTAATAAATCTAATGAAATGAACGTTTATAACCTAAAATGACTATATACCCTTCAAATGGAGCTTTGAATTGAATTGAAACATATCATAAGGGCCCGTCTATTTAATTTGGGTCAAGCGGCCCAATTCGACTCTTCATATTAGGCTGACATTTTATTTTAATCCCTTCGCTTCCGCGTCTGCGTCGTCTAGGGTTTCTTGTTTTGATGTGTTTTTGCCTGCAACAGAGTCATCGCTTACTGGTTGATTATTTTGATAATCTTGTGTTGTGACTTCTTCGGATTAGCTATGGCGGACGTTATGTCGATAGAGGATATTCAAGCTACAGCGGCGCGTCTTAATGTTGATTTGTCGTCACTTGACCTTGATTCCATTAAACTGCCACCTGGAGAGAATTTCGGCATCGTTAGGTACTGTTCCGTGAGTCGGTTTGGGTTTTATTCTTGTTTCTGTGTTGTTGTTTAATTATTTTTAATGTTGGTAGTGATAACGAGGATTTGAATGAAGGGGAGTCTTTGGAGTTCGAGGAGGGTTTTGGTTGCATAATTGTAGTTGATAACTTGCCAGTGGTTCCAAGGGAGAAATTTGATAAATTGGAAGGTGTTGTTAGGAAAATTTACAGTCAGATTGGTGTTATTAAGGAGGATGGACTCTGGATGCCGGTTGATCCAGAAACTAACAAAACTTTGGGTTTTTGCTTCATTGAATATAACACTGCTCAGGTATTTCTTGGCGTTATGATTTCCTGCTTCACTAAATTTGTTATGGGTTGTGTTTATATGTAATGGAAGTGTAGGAAGCTGAATTGGCTAAGGAAAAAACCCACGGATACAAGCTTGACAGAGCTCACATATTTGCAGTCAACATGTTCAATGAAATTGACAAATTCATGAAAGTTCCAGAGGAGTGGGCGCCTCCAGAAACTGAGCCTTATACACCAGGGGTTGGTGCCTCGGTTTTTTTCTTCCTGTTTTCAATATAAATGTTTCAGCTAATTTCTTGCTTTTTACAGGAGAATCTGCAAAAGTGGCTAATGGATGAGAAAGCCAGAGATCAGTTTGTGATCCGTTCTGGATCTGACACTGAGGTTTTGTGGAATGATGCAAGGCACTTGAAGCCTGACCCAGTTTACAAAAGAGCAGTAAGTGAACTCATAACTGCTTCTATTAAAATAGTTAAATTGCTGTTTATTGCCTGCGATTTCATAATTCGATTATTTGCATTTGATATCGTCTTGGTGCAGTACTGGACGGACAGCTTTGTACAGTGGTCACCACTTGGAACATACTTGGCTACAGTACACAGACAGGGTGCTGCAATTTGGGGCGGTGCAACAAGCTTTAACCGCCTTATGCGATATGCTCACCCCCAGGTTTTTCTTACACTGACTAGAAGCTTTGTCTTAATTGTAGTTATATATTTAACTTTGAGAATCTTCAGGTTAAATTAATTGATTTTTCCCCTGATGAGAGATATTTAGTCACTTACAGTAGCCATGAGCCCAGTAATCCTCGTGATACTCATGTATGGATCTAGTTTTGTTTTTTTATTTATTTAAATTGATCACTTGTGAGAGGCTCAAGTTGAATTTTATTGCAGAGGGTTGTCATGAATTTATTTGATGTTAGAACTGGAAAACTGATGAGAGATTTCAAGGGAAGTGCTGATGAATTTGCCGTAGGAGGCACTGGAGGAGTAAGTGGTGTATCTTGGCCTGTTTTCAGGTGATTTCCCGTGCAATTTCCTTTTCCTGTTCCCAGTTACTGCTATTTTTCATAAAGCGGGCATATCGTGATTTAGTTGTTTTCGTGTAGATGGGGTGGTGGAAAAGATGACATGTACTTCGCCAGGATTGGAAAAAACGTCATCTCCGTATACGAAACTCAGACATTTAGCCTGATTGACAAGAAATCTATGAAAGTTGATAATGTCGTGGATTTTATCTGGTCACCTACTGATCCTATTATCGCACTTTATGTTCCAGAACTTGGCGGAGGAAATCAGCCTGCAAGGGTAAAATCTCTTACCGGTAAAACTGATTCTAAACATATCCTTAATTCCATTGTTTTTTCTAGGTGAGTCTTGTCCAAATCCCAAGCAAGGAAGAATTAAGGCAGAAGAATCTTTTTAGTGTAAGTGATTGCAAAATGTACTGGCAAAGCAACGGTGAATACCTTGCTGTAAAGGTCGATCGGTACACGAAGACAAAAAAAAGTACGTATACCGGTTTCGAGCTATTCAGAATCAAAGAACGGGACATTCCTATCGAAGTTCTTGAGCTTGAAAATAAGAATGACAAGATTATTGCCTTCGCCTGGGAACCAAAAGGTCACAGATTCGCCGTTATTCACGGTGATAACCCGAGGCCGGATGTTAGTTTCTACTCAATGCGAAGCGGTAGTAATACAGTTAAAGTTTCGAAGCTCATTACCCTCAAGACGAAACAAGCAAATGCTCTTTACTGGTCTCCGTCGGGTCGATTTATTTTACTAGCTGGCTTAAAGGGCTTCAATGGCCAGTTAGAGTTCTACAATGTCGATGATCTTGAAACAATGGCTCAAGCAGAGCATTTCATGGCAACTGATGTCGAATGGGATCCTACCGGAAGGTCAGAATCCTCGATACCAATCCATTTCTCGCGTTTTATGAGTTTATTCGATTCTATTAACCGGGATAGTACTCGTTAGGTACGTTGTCACGGCAGTGACTTCCGTTCATGAGATGGAAAACGGATTTAACGTCTGGTCCTTCAACGGAAAACTTCTCTACAGAATACTCAAAGACCATTTCTTCCAAGTAAGTATTGTGTTATCATTTTAGCCTTTAGTTATAAGCCTTCACAACCAGGGGTGGGTATAGGCCAACTCAACCCGAGTCAACATGTGGGTTGATCCATCAAATATTAGTGTATGGGTTGGACCGTTGAAATTCTATCCGTCAACCCATACAGGTTTTAGTGTTTAGGCCTTTTTTAAAATTTTGGGTTAAAATTAAAGGTTTTTTTGTTTTGGTTATGTCAACCCGTTGATGTGATGGTCCATATTCTCAAGCCGTTGGGTCAAATCGTTGACATGTCAAGATAATTTTTCAACCTGTTGGGTTAACCCGTACATGGATTGATTTTTTGACATTGCAGTTCTTATGGCGTCCAAGGCCTCCGTCTTTCTTGAGCCCCGAAAAGGAGGAAGAAATTGCAAAGAATCTCAAGAAGTACAGTAAGAAATACGAGGCCGAGGATCAAGACGTGTCTCAACTATTAAGCGAGCAGGATCGTGAGAAACGAAAGATGCTAAAAGAAGAATGGGATCAATGGATCTCTGAGTGGAGGCGACTCCACGACGAAGAGAAACTCATTCGGCAGAAGCTGAAAGACGGTGAGGTTAGCGACGATGATGATGAAGAATACGAAGCTCAAGAAGTCGAGATCGAAGAGGTTATCGATGTCACGGAAGAGATCATTAATTTCGACTGATATTTAACAAAACAGCTTCAGTTTTTTTCAGGCATTGAGTTGTTTTTGGTGTAAAATTTTTATCTTCTCTTATCAGAAATGACAAAGAAACATTGTACTCCACATTTTTTAGTTTTGGTTTTGTTTTATTCAGTGGAATATGTTTTATTCTACTTATTTGTTCATAAATATTGAAAATAAAATTGTATTTCTTTTTCTCCATAAAGTCCTGGGAATTTGTTCATTTTAGCCCATCTTTTCATATGGGTTGATAAAGTAAAAATAAGGTGACATCAATAGTGGTATCTGGTGGTTTAATAAGTAAAATTTTAGATCGGTATGAAAACATTTATTTCAGCAAAGGATATTGTCCATTTGTTTTGGAAAAAACCGTATTTTTGTAATGTTCTATATTATAAGATGACATATAAGTCATAGCGTCTGACATCGTGGTTACAAAAATGAGAAAATTGTATAGGTAGCTCCCAACTTACGACTTTACAACATGTGTAAAGAGCACGTCTCAAAACTTACGAAATTACAAGAATGACATTTAAAGTTATCAATATCATTTGTTTATTATCTATGACATTCTAGCACCCGATTTTCCGTTAAGTTGACAAACATTTTTCCGTTAGCATGAGTAATCTTCAAAGTACAGAAATAAGACATGTTTGAAAAATAATACAAAATTGGCCCCTGATATTCGAGAATTATGCATAAAATATAAAATATTAACGATTTTGTTAGAGTGTTAATGATAAACGTTATTGAAAATTTGAAATATTTTATGTGCATTTAATTGAAGTTAGATGACTACAAACGCATATTTTTGCTCAAAATGATATCATATTTGCAATTCGGATGACATGTCCTTTACACAAACGTAAATTAAGGGGCCGTAGATAAACTTCAACTGTATAAAATATTGGCTGAAACTCGTTTTTCACTAAGAAAATTGGAACCACTCATTATTCTAATCAATTTATACATACCTATGGTATGGCTTTGGCTCTTAAGAAAATTCAAGTTGAGGAATGTACATGGTTATATTTGTTTCTTTAAATTAAAATATGGACAAATGCTCAAACAGCAAAACGAGTTCGAATAAAAATTACAACGAACACGAATATGTTCATGAATGTACGAATATGAGTATTTTTATTCTATTTCTACATTAACATGAACGATGGATTTGAACATGAAGTCGAACTCACAGCAAAAATATCCAAACACAAATAAAAATGAATACGAACATCAACACAAACACGAAAAAGAACACATATATGAACAAAATTTTAGAAATATGAACAATGTTCAAAAATTTTTTTTTTGTTTTTATTAATCCTATTAGTACTAGTATTCGTAAAGTAATAAAAACACAAAGATTTTTGAATGATATCCGATATCGATTCTTATCTTAGAATCGATAGTCTCGGCAATCCACTATTTTTCCATGTGATATTATTACTAATTAGCAAACCAGAAACGTTCCAAAACACATAAGTTTCACACACTGCTAATAACATAATCAACTAATATCGCATCTTAGTAAAGTAAAAGTAGGGTTAAGAAATGCCCAGTTTCGTCCCCGTTAGTTCACTAGGACAACCAGTCCGACTCAAGAGTTCTAGTTTCATATCTGAAGTATTTTACTACCAGACTAGGTTGTTGGAAACGTAAAATGCTAGAACGTGGAAACGAAGAACGCTTAATAAAAAGTTTCCCCAGATGAAACGTTATACTAATAAAAAATAACATGATTACTATCAAATTTGGTTGCTAAAATGAGAAACGAAAAATCATGCTAAAATGTTTCGAAGGCATCTAAAGGGTATATCCGGAATTTGGTTGAAATTCCTTGTATCTTCAACACCTAAAATCTTGAAGTTGTTTGAATTTATGTTCACCGAAAATAAAAAAACAACACAAAGTATGTAAGCTAAAATTATTCTTTAGAGTACTCTTGACAAAGAATGAAATTAAAGTATTCAAAAACCAATTACAACAGCCTCTTCTAATTTGCATAGCAGATTTTAGGTTCTCGTCTATCAGGAAATAAACTAGCAACTCACAACATCTCTCATATTACATAAAAAAATACCCCCAACTTGGGAGAAGAACTCTTTGCCGGCTTCCTTGAAGCCTCAAGATCGGGTCTCGGCTGTCCCAAAAACCTGAGGGAGAGAATTAATATCAATTGTCTTGGCTTTTTGGAGTTTGTCATTCAAATTTTTTACAAGCCCTTTTCTTCCATTCTAACACAAACACAAACACAAACTAGGGTTTTGATTAAAACTGAAACACAATTTTTTTTGAAAAACGTTTCAGTACAACTTAGCTATCATATATGATCCTTAAGATACTCTTGTATGAAGCTTTCAGTTTGTGATAGACTGAACCGATTAATTTCCTGTAAACTTCAATACACATTTAGTAGATAAGATGTGAAAATGAAGCAAGTCTAATCGTAATACTTAGACTGTACCGTAAGTAAAAATAAGCCGTTGTATCATGATTCACAAGAAGTCTCAGATGTACGCAAAATATTGTAGATCTAAAATCACAGTAGCAAGATCTCAAATCAGAAGTTCAAGAATCTTTTAGATATGAAACCAGGCTCTGTTTTGAACTTAAACTCCTAATCCGCGGTAAATGATACTCAACAAGTGAGTATATAGCGGCCACAAAATCAAGAAAAAACACAGTAATACGTGGTTCACTCTTCACAGTAGATAGTACCCACAAGTGAGTGACAAAATGGACCATGAGTGTTAACAACCACAAATCTATACACATAAGTAATATTCAAAACGTAACGAAGCCAAAGTAGGTTGTCACATGCAAAAGAACGATATAGAGTCAGCTATCAACAACTAGAAGAAGCCACTGCGTCACAGACGCTCTAAACTCATATCTATATCACATATATTGCAAAGACAAGGCGGCAAACCTTTTATGCAAAGAGTGTTTGAAAGCCGTAAAGATACGAAATCGCACAACCTCTAACTAGCACAAAAGAAGCTATCACTTAACAATATCAAAACACTAGGCATATTATCACACAATAGCAGTAGTAATCGCTCAAGAATGCAAGAAAGCTAGAGAGCAAAAATAAGCATAAACCCTAAACGCAAAAATGGAAAGTGAGGTCAATTCAAGCGACACGATCTATTTATACCATGGGCTAACCGCCTCTCAACCCAGTAAGGGAGCGGTTATTGCATGTCCAATAACAATTAGATTAATCCAATTATCAAGTCTATCTCCCAGTCCAATGGCTTTTGGTTGTAGCCCAACAAGGGCTCAGCCCAGTAACAATAATAATAATCAAGGCCCAACAATCGGATGAATATTACGATCCACAAAAATTGGCGATATTCTACAGTTTTACCGTTGGAATTAATATGATGAACACAAACAAATCAAACTCGGCTCGTTTGGATCGAATAGCAACCGTTGTTATGAGTCACCCCAAAACGAATATATTCAACAAAACGTATTAAATGATGAACATGATATAATGAAGGAGCACTGTCATTTTTATAATTCTCAACCGTGCGATAAGTTGGATTTGACCATTCAAACCGTAGAATTACCAATCGTTCTATTTCATTAAGTAGGACAAACACATGCCAATGTCACTCAAGATGTTCCAAACCCGATCGTACTAAACAAGGCACTAGGATTAGGACAAGTAAATGAGCTCAACCCAAGATTTGACACGGGCCCAATAAGAGTAGTGCTAGGATGACATGATGCGGCTAAGGCAAACATGTTCCATCTAACATGGATTAATATCCACCATGTGGCTCATTCTAGAAACACTAAACAAGGAGTAGATAATCATTCAAGTAATAGAACGGTCTTCGCAGTTTGTCGAATTGGGGCTGGAGCCTGAAAAGTAGATCGGTCCTTATAGACTCATAGCGAGCTTGACTATGTCAATGGGACATGCATATCTTAAGGAAACTTAAGACATTTACGATAAATACAAACTCATGGAGGATGTTTTCCAATTTGGTGGGTCTAACTATAATTAGTGTCAATAAATGAGGAAGAATTAAAATATCTTTCGACCTTAGGTGAATCTATAAATATAAAATCGTGAGGGTGGAATAAAGATCTTAAATTTTAATCTAAAGGCTCTCTAAGCTCGGATTTTTTGCCATACATTCATTTTTCTTTGGTTTTGTTGTTTGATCTTTATTAATCTTTTCATTCCAGTGTAATCTTTCGTTCTTGTACTTTATCATTATAGTACAGTCGCAACAACAAAACCTAAAATGCATGTAACAATTGATACATATAAAAATGAATCATAATAAATATCATGTAAAAATTCAGGATTAAATGTACATACAAAATATTATTGTAGCTCAATCTATAATTGAAATGAATCATATTATAAATGTTATATCAATCTAATTACTTATAATATCATTTTCTTATAAATTAGAATAACCAATAGGACAATCTAAATAAACTAGATAATAAGTTAATAAAACAATAAATAAAAGTCTCCAACTACAAAACGTGTTGACTTTTGTTTATAGTATTTGTACACTAAACTGATGTACCATGATGCATGCCGTATATGTCGACAAATATAACATGTGATGTTACATCCAATGACTCACCATCTTTTATTGTAATAAATTAATAATTGTAATTAAATAATACAGTATATAGATTTTATTTTTACCATACTTTAAATACCTATAAAAATTAAAAATTTGTGTATTCATAGAGTAGGGTAGAATTGCCCGGAGAATTTCTAAAATACGCACTATTCAAGTTCCAAATTACCAAACAAAGCATCATTTTAAAACATTACACAATTAAACATCTTTAATTATTTTATTGATATATCTATTAATTATTTATAAGTTATATCTATTATTAAAAAATAAAAAGTCTATGGAGTTAATTGCAATTTTTCAAAATATTATAAAAGTAAACTTATTTTGTAACACAAATATATGTATGGATTCGATTAAAATGACTCGATTATGTGATCTTGAGTCAGGTTAATTGAGTTCGGGTTTTGTACGGGTTCAAATTAAAATGAATATTGGATTGTTTGGTTTAGCTTTTCAAAATCACGGTGAGGTGCGATGATCGTATCATGCGTTGAGATGACCGTGATAATTATGATTAAGATTTAGAAAATTGTTTTGCAAAAACTACGGTGATTGTATCTTGATTTTATTAAAATGTCTTTTTTAACATTTATATTAATATATTTATTATATATGAATATAAGCTAAATAAAAAACAATCGAACTCTGAAATAGTCAACAAAAATAAACAATCGGAAGAACAACTGAAAAGAAAAAATCGGAAGAAAAACCGAAAAAAAATCCATACAATCGAATACGTATCTTGCAAAAAAAACCTAAAAATCTAGAACCACAACTTTGGTTTGGTTTTAAATTAATTAATTGAACTTTGAAAGGTAATTTTGTAATTTACCAAATCACGGTAGATTGACCATACGTATCAACGTGTGACCACATGACCTCCAAAAACTCCAGTACGATCACCGCAATTGCCCAGACTGTTTGGTTGTGTAAAATACAATCACGGTGCGGTGACCGTATCGCACTGGCCACCGTGAAACCAAACAATCTATATATCTTCATAATAAACTAGATAGAAAATACAATAATTTTTTTATTTAGTTGCAGTATTGTAAAGTCAGATTGGTATTCAGATATATCGGGTCTATTTAATATTTGGATTAAGATTTTAGCTAGAATGATATATTGTTCTTTGGGCTAAACATTAATAATATTGTCTCACTCTATATTAATGGAACAAAATAAAATAAGATTTTAAATTCTATATATTTCTGATGAAAATATATCGGGTTTAATTTCTCGATCTAATATATACATGAACACGATTAATCGGATTCATATAGACGTAATCAGGTCAGGTCTTGGTAGCTTCAAAATAAGTTTATTTTTTAATATTTTGAAAAATTACAATTAACTCTTTAGACTTTTTATTTTTAAATAATATATTTAAAATATAAACAATTAATAGATATATCAATAAAATAATGAATGATATGTGTAATGGTTTTAAAAAGATGTTTAGTTTGATAATTTGGAACTTGAATGATGTGTATTTTAGAAATTCTCTCTAGAATTGCCTTTTAATTTCCTAGAATAGGTATGTTTACAAAGATAATTCTGTATAATCGAAAGATTTCACACGTATCGTTAATTGAAGTACACATGAAAATTCAATGGATTCGTACCACGTAAAATGAAGTTTTTTCGTTCACAAATCTAACGATAATCAACACAATGTTTTAAAAAATATTTATTCTTTTGAAGGTTAGATCATTTAAAATTATTTATAAAATGTTTAAAACGGTTAATATCAAAGAAAATTTAAATTAAAAAAACATGAAATTAACGTTTAAAAAAATTAATATTTTTTTTAAAAAGAAACGATCTACACAATAGTCAAAGTTTTTAGTCGATTGGACAANCATTTACGATAAATACAAACTCATGGAGGATGTTTTCCAATTTGGTGGGTCTAACTATAATTAGTGTCAATAAATGAGGAAGAATTAAAATATCTTTCGACCTTAGGTGAATCTATAAATATAAAATCGTGAGGGTGAAATAAAGATCTTAAATTTTAATCTAAAGGCTCTCTAAGCTCGGATTTTTTGCCATACATTCATTTTTCTTTGGTTTTGTTGTTTGATCTTTATTAATCTTTTCATTCCAGTGTAATCTTTCGTTCTTGTACTTTATCATTATAGTACAGTCGCAACAACAAAACCTAAAATGCATGTAACAATTGATACATATAAAAATGAATCATAATAAATATCATGTAAAAATTCAGGATTAAATGTACATACAAAATATTATTGTAGCTCAATCTATATTATAAATGTTATATCAATCTAATTACTTATAATATCATTTTCTTATAAATTAGAATAACCCAATAGGACAATCTTAATAAACTAGATAATAAGTTAATAAAACAATAAATAAAAGTCTCCAACTACAAAACGTGTTGACTTTTGTTTATAGTATTTGTACACTAAACTGATGTATCATGATGCATGTCGTATATGTCGACAAATATAACATGTGATGTTACGTCCAATGACTCACCATCTTTTATTGTAATAAATTAATAATTGTAATTAAATAATACAATATATAGATTTTATTTTTACCATACTTTGAATACCTATAAAAATTGAAAATTTGTGTATTCATAGAGTAGGGTAGAATTGCCTTTTAATTTCTTAGAATAGGTTTGCTTACAAAGATAATTATGTATATTCGAAAGATTTCTCACGTATCGTTAATTGAAGTACACATGAAAATTCAATGGATTCGTAACACGTAAAATGAAGTTTTTTCGTTCACAAATCTAACGATAATCAACACAATGTTTTAAAAAATATTTATTCTTTTGAAGGTTAGATCGTTTAAAATTATTGATAAAATGTTTAAAACGGTTAATATCAAAGAAAATTTAAATTAAAAAAACATGAAATTAACGTTTAAAAAAATTAATATTTTTTTAAAAAGAAACGATCTACACAATAGTCAAAGTTTTTAGTCGATTGGACAACTATTTTTCAAAAAGGTTAGTTTCATTTTGATTCTTCAACTTATACTTAATTATTTTATATGGATTATTCATATTATCTTTATAATTGAACCATTAATCTTTTGAAATATTGAAATTGTCTATATTGTGTAAATTGAACGTGTATGAATTGATTTATAAGAGAGAATATAAATCATAATTATTAATTTGTTCAAATCTTTTATAATATTATATTTTTTTTTACATTATATTCAAGCAAAAATTGATATGATTATAGAAATTTAATATAATCCATTATATCTATTATTATTTTGAAATGAGATATAACTAAACTATTAGTATGTTATAAAGTTAGTTATTACGTTTAAAAGTTTGATAAAGTAAGAAAATTATTTATTATTGTTATTAATATTAAAATGTTATCACGTATTAAAATTTTTAATAATTGTGTTAAATAATAGAGTGGAAAGTGCAATAAATAATAATACTACTAAATTACTAATACGACTTCTTACTTTTCTCTTCATTTCTAACTTCTAAGCGCTTCTGGTTTTTGTTCGCTTTAAGAACTTGAATACAAAAGCGAAAGGAGACGACAAAATCGAATCTAGTCGGATTCTCCGGTACTCCGCACACGCATGCCTGATTCCGATTCACTGCGGCGGCGATCGGAGGTTTCTTTTTTTAGAAAGGCGGTAGAATAATTGAATTTGAAGAATCACAATCGTTTGGAAATGAGGTGCAAGAAGCACCTCGGCGACCTAACCAGCAATATCGGCGTCTGCGCTTCGTGTCTCCGGGAGCGTCTTTTCTCGGTAATGGTAGCGCAGGAGGAACTGAGGCAGGAACACCGGAGAAAAGATATCAAACAGCAGGACTATCCGTCTTTTCCGCAGTCAATCTCACCGTATGTCTCAGGGACGCAACTCAGCCGCCACCAAAGATTTTTCAGTACTCCTCAGGTACGGGCCACGGCGGCGGAAGTGATTAGGGAGGAGGAGGAAAGAAGGAAGAGCAAAGGAGGAAAACTTTCTCTGCTTTTTAAGATTTTTAGATCGAAATCAGATCAGCAAGATCGGATTTCGGGTCGGGTCACAGATCCACCGAATCGCAAACCCCACCGCAATCGCGATCGTGGAATGTCGCCGGTTAGGAATCCCGATGAGGTAGAAAACGGAGTCTCCGCCGGTTACTCATCGGAATCACCACATAGCTTGAGACATACGCCGCGAAGGACGCCAATCGTTACCCGCCGTCGTATCGGGGGCAAAGTTCCGGCTGTCGCCGGCGTGTCTTTCTGCCTGAGTCCTGTAGTCCGACCCAGCCCTAGCCGCCAGTGGAATCATAAAGGTCTACTTCTCCCTGATATGTTCACCGGAGTTGAGTCTAGGACTCCGGCAAGAGGGCGCCTCTCCTCCGCCGCCACATCGTTTTGCAAAAGCCGGTCCCGGAAACTCGCTGATTTTGGGAGAAATATCTAATTACGCAACAACTAATTCTTCCGGCGCAATAATTACAGTTATACCTGTTAACAACCTCTTAACAATGAAGAAAATTAAGTGATTTCAAAAGTTTCAATATTTTGGCAAACTTGGTACCTAAACTTTAATTTGTTATTCATAATCGCAATACCTTAAATATTTTGACAAAAATAATTTTCAAAATTTTCATATATAACAAATTTGATCCCCATGTACTAAAACTAATCTCCAAATTTCATGACCAATTTTTCCATAGATATATTTTGATGACTAGATTTACCAAAATTTAAGAGAATTAATTTTCTCAGAAATTGAAAGTTTGTGTTATAGTTTTGTTTTCAAAAACATTGAAAATTAGATTTATCAAAATAAATAAACATGATATCATATTTATCAAATGATACAAATTTTGGGGAGGTTAAATTTCATTCACCTTTTAAATTTTTATTAAAATAGATTCAAATTTCATACCAATTTTTTCTCTTTGAAATAGTCACGTCA
The DNA here is from genome assembly GCA_009725065.1 of Utricularia reniformis. Taxonomy (NCBI): domain Eukaryota; kingdom Viridiplantae; phylum Streptophyta; class Magnoliopsida; order Lamiales; family Lentibulariaceae; genus Utricularia; species Utricularia reniformis. Next base: position 37,528 of record RWGZ01001273.1, on the reverse strand, counting down.
CGTGTAACATATTTTTCATGGGAATTTATTGTCTTTTGAAATAATTATCAAAGTTTCTAAAAATCGGATTAGTTATGATCTTATCATAAATCAAACTCGTACTACATTTTCAAAATAAAATTTAATGCATTTCAACGTTCACTTTATATTATTTGATTTTTTGTATGTTCGGATAGGCTGTAAACAAATGGATCAAACCGAACTTGAGTGTTTTTACAAGGTTCCGTTAAAAAAGCACTATATTCGGTTTAAGGTTTTTATTGACTTCAAAAAATAATGCATTGATGATTCGAGTTTGAGTTGGGCTCATATTCGACTTTGAGATTTGAATTTTTTGGAATCTATGTAATATAATATTAGAATATTATTGACTCGTAAATTATACAACAAATTAAAATAATTTGAGGTTCGTTTTTTTTGTAAATGGATTAGCGTGCACTAATCTTGATTATAATTCATATCAAAGTTATATGTATTATTTTTAAATTTAGATATATATTTTAAAAAGAATAATATAATAGAGAAATAAAATAAAATAAATATTACAACTGTACAAAAGTTGAAATTGAGATTTTAATTAATTATGAATGTAAAAAACACCAACTATTTTTTTGTCTGGTTGTAAGAAAATGAGAGTAACTACATGACTTGTTGTTGCTGTTAAATTCTCTCCACTGTCGATTTTCGATAATTAATCGAGACCGTCCAGAGCCAACTGTTTTTTTGCCGGTTGTATTAAAAAAACAAAGAGGTCGTACATGAATTGCATGTGTTAAAGACAAAGTTAAATTATTTCCACTATCGAAATTATAATTAATCGTGACCGTCAAAATCCAACTGCTTGTTTTAAAAAAATTGAGAGTCGGTTGATTAAATCTATATGATACATTCTAGGATTTTAGTGAGATTGCTTATTCAAATTATTAAAATTGAAATGTGTTGAGGTGTTTATGATCTATGAGATTGAGATAATTATCGTGAATTTTTAAATAATAAGATAAAATAATTTTACAATGATTGTGATTTGTATAAAATTACTAACACCACTATATATAACAACAATAAGCATAATCATATTAAATTATTAGAAGTAAAGCTAATTTTAGCAGGGATAATTAGGGATGGCAAAAAAACTCAACTTGGTGGATATCCTATCCTTCCCTATTCTTGAGGGTTAGATTTTTTGTAGGTATAGGGATGTCAAGGGTTTAAAAATGATAAACCAATCGTGGGGCGGGCGGATGTGGATTTCTACTCAAATATACACTCATAAACATCATATCTGTCAAACTTAATGTAATATTTAAAGTTTTTATATCTAATATTTTTTAAAATATCTTATATGTCAATATGTTTGTATTCATGATATATAATTATGATTAAATTTATAAATTATACTAATAAGAATTTATCTTATCAATTTTATAAAAATATGTTTATTTAAATGAATACATTTTGGTGTTATCATAAAACTTTCGTTTATTTTGAAACCAAGTATAATGTAAAAGTGATATCCAAAATTTAGAAATTTTGTATTTTACAGATGTTTATGAATAAACATTGACTACAAAATGACTATTTTTCGTTCATTTTTTTGTAATCGATTTCGAAAGATTAAAGTATTATTTATTTAATTTTTAATATATAAATATGTTATTTACACTATTTGAAAATTTAGTTATATTTTAAAACTTTTTAAATTTAAGTGATTAAATAAAAACGATATTCTTGTTTAAAACATTAACATATATTAAAATTTAAAAATAATTATTTTTAATCTATTGGATTAAATATGTAATTATAAATATTAGAAAAATATTTACAAACTTTTTGAGTTTATAATTGTTTGATTACTACAATTTTTGTACTATTTTTATCATTTTCAAAGTTTGATATTTCTTTACATTATTTTACAATATTTATTTTACAATATTTTTTACTTTTTATTTTAAATATTTTAAAAAAAAATTGTCGAAAAAAGTGAAAAAATTATTTATATTTTTTATTATTTTGAAATTTTACGTGGGTTAGATTATTCCCTATGGGGCGGGTATTCACAATGGTATGACACGAATTTCAATATTCAAACCCAATGTAAATTTGGGGGGGACATAAATTTGAAGTTATAAGTGGTGGGGCGGGCGTGGATTTGATCAAACCCGTCACAAACCCTACCCATTGACATCCCTATGGATAATCAAATTTTTAATTTTCAGCGATGAACGCAACATAATTTTATTTTTTCTATGCGTTAAAAAAATCATGATTTGAATATATCACCACACCGAACGTCATACTGGACGTACCAACGCAATGTTTTCATGAGTATCCAACGCAATGTTTTCATACCGGACGCTATACCGCTGGTACGCCAAATACCGGCTTGACAGAATTGGTTTCCTGTTTTTTTGGGTACAATCTTAAAAAACAAATTAAATATTATTTTTTATAAAAATAAAATAATATTTGGTCGTACCGCTCATACTAGTCCACATCGGTACGAAATTCGGAACCGATATGAAAACATTGATCCAACGTAACTCTTTTTTAAGGTGAGGCATTGTGGTTTTGTCAATATTTTCATGTTGTTATAATTGCAATACATATTGATATCAAATTTGATTTTTTTCTATATTAAAAAAATTAATAATAAATAGTTATAAAGTAGCATGTGAGGTACTTTAATATATCAAATTAATAATGTTTGTCTTCATTATTTTTTAGAGTCGGATTTGAAAATATCCGGAATGCGACCCTAAAACTCGATATGTGATGTACTGAAAAATGTTGGATATTTGAATTAATATATAAGTTTTAACAAGGAATTAAATTACTTTAGTTTCAAGTTGAAAAACAGTAAAAGAAAACCCAATTTTAAGTGGTATCGATCCATATTCTTATCTTAGAATCAATCGTCTCAGCAATCCACTATCGGACCTACAGTTTCAATTAACACAAAAAAAACTTAGTTATGGTCACAAAAATTAGAACACCACTAACAATAAGAACGAAACTAATGTGATACAATAAACACTCAATTAACTATAAACCACAGTTACCACCAACAATCGTGAACACAAGAACAAAGGGTTCATAAGCGCAGGTCACACAAAACGCAGAGAGAGAAAAGAACGCAAGGGGCAAGATGAAATGGCACAACGCTATACGTGTCAAGATTTCCATATGAAGATTAGTCTATATGATCGATTATGGAAATATTCTCATCAATCATGGAAACAATAACTTTCTTTTGATTGAAATTTACAATCAAATGAATATTCCAAATTTAATATTTCTTTCTTTATTTGATTAGTTTAGTATATATTTAAACAATGTAATACTTTATTGAGATTAAGTGAATGAGAATCATATTTTTATCTTTCTTTTTATTTCTCTATATTTTATCATGGTATCGGAGCCAAGATATATTACTTCTCCGACTATCTCGATCAATGCTTCCGCTGTCATTTAATGGGTGAAAATCTATCTTGCATCATATCGTAATCTTGGATAAAGTCTCCGGAATGGCCTTGGAAAATTGTGTCTGTGTTCATACTGTCAAATCTGATTTCAGACAGATTAAAAAAACACCTCCAAAATCCAGTCAGATAAACTCTCTGGTATGTATTATTCCACTCATTGGCTACTTGATTCAGTAGTCAATCAACACATGATAGGTTGTCTTGAATTGCTAATTGACATTTGCGATGATACCTCATGTTCGGTTCGCCTTCCCGATGGGTGAAAATATCTTGCTACAAAGAAAGGAAGTGTTTTATTTGATTCTTCTTTTATATTGAATGTTGTATTATATGTCCTTGGATTGAGTTGCAAAGACATAAAACATCTTACATACTCACAATTACAGATGATCTATGTATTTTGCAGGATAGTATTTCGAGAACTCAGATTGGGCTGGGTGAGAAGATCGATGGGGTGTATAGATTCTGGTATCTAAATCAACATATTGTCCATCACATTGAGGTCAAAATAGATGATAGAGAATTGTGGCACCTCGCAGGGACATGCTTCATGCTCTGCTTTATCTCACTTGTTTCCTTCATTCCATAAAACTCCCTCAGTTGGTTGTCGTTTTGATAGTTGTTCAGTTTGTCTACGTGCCAAACATACCCGAGATCATTTTGTTACAAGTTCAAATATTGTAACCTCAATTTTCGACCTTATCCATGCCGATATTTGGAGACCTTACAAAACTGCATATACTAGTAGGGCTCATTATTTTATGACATTGGTTGATGATTTTTCCCGTGCGGTTTGGGTTTTTCTCCTTAGCTCGAAAAAAGAAGCCTCCAACCGAATTAAGCAATTTTGTGCCATGGTTACCACACAATTTGGCATAATCCCAAAATGCTTCCGAACCGATAATGGATTGGAATTCCACTCTTTAGATACATTTTTCACTAATTTGGGGATCCTTCATGATACATCCAATGTTTATACATCTCAACAGAATAGTCGTGTTGAACGTAAACATCAACACATCTTGAATGTCGCTAGAGCTTTGACATTCCAAGTCAATCTTCCTATCAAATTTTGGGGTGAATGTGTCCAAACAACTAGTTATCTTATAAATAGAACACCTTCTAAATTTTTTTCGGGAAAAACCCCTTATGAACGTTTATTTGGAAAACCTCTTCTTTAGGAAATCTACGAGTTTTTGGTTCACTTTATTTTGCGTATCGTCATCATTTAGGGAATGATAAGTTTGGGGAACGTAGTCGTCGATGTATTTTCTTGGGATACCCTCACGGTAAAAAGGGATGGAAAATGTGTGATCTTGCCACTCATGAAATATTCACTTCTCAAGATGTTGTTTTTTCGGAGAATCAATTCCCGTTCCTAGAAGATATCGAAAACCGAGAGACAAATCATTAGAATCTCACAATTCTCTTGAACCATCGGCATCCTCAACGACAGAAATCATCCCTTTGCCAAATACATTATTTTCTCCAGAACTTCCTTTTATCGAAAGAGAGTGTACATCAAATACTTCTTTCAACATTCCCGATACAAATTCTTTTCCAGCCACTAATGTTCCCGATTTTAGGGAAACTGATGAAATCCTGGCAAAGCAAACCTCATCTATTGCTGACAATCGAGTTATTGAAAATCCAATTGATTCAATACCTGAAACCACAGAATGTCCAATACAAGAACCATTGCTAAAAGGACATAGAACAAAAAAACCACCATCAAAATTGAATGACTATATTTGCGGGAATATCATCGCATCATAATCTTGCCCCTTAGATCCGATCACAACAGCGTCAATTAGAGATTCTCCAGGTACAAGTCTGTATCATATTGGTAATTTTCTGTCTTATGATAAATTCAATGCAAGACATAGAAAATTTTGTGCTACTTTATCTTCAGAGCATTCAGAACCCACAAAATATTCCGAGGCTGTGAAAAATCCTTTATGGAGAGAGGTGATGAAAGCTGAAATTAATGCCCTTGAACGGAATAACACATGGACATTACAACCTCCACCTCAAGGAAAGCACGCACTAGGATGCAAATGGGTATATCGTATAAAACGTAAGTCAGATGGCTCGATAGAGCGATATAAAACTCGATTGGTTATCTTTGGAAACACTCAACGCGAAGGGATCGATTATCATGAAACATTTGCACCAGTTGCAAATATGGTTATTGTAATAGCACTATTGGTTGTCGTCGTCGCAAGAAATTGGACAATTCATCATATGGATGTAAATAATGCATTTCTACATGGTGATCTTGAAGAAAATGTTTATATGAGTTTCTCTTCTAAAGATGATAGTCGAGTATGTAAATTGACAAAATCTCTATACATACTAAAACAAGCTCTTAGGTGTTGGTTCCAAAAGTTATGCAATGCGCTTCTAGAATTTAGATTTGTACAATCTCTTAGGGACTACTCTTTGTTTACTTATTCACATGAAGGGGATGAGTTGCATGTCTTGGTTTATGTAGATGATTTGATAATCACCGGAAACAGCGATAGAGCCGTACATAAGTTTAAAGATCAATTGAGTATCAAATTTCACATGAAAGATCTAGGAAGACTGAAGTATTTTCTCGGTATTGAGGTTACTCGAAATCAAGAGGGTATGTATCTGAGTCAACAGAAATACACTTTGGATATTATTTCTGAAGCAGGACTATTGGGAGCCAAACCAATGCCAACACCTATTGAGTAAAATCACAACCTAAGAAAGGCAACATACAAGCTCTCAATAATCCAGAGAAATACCGACGTCTGGTTGGACGCCTGATATATTTGATCTTTACAAGACCAGAAATAAGTTACGCAGTCCAAACTCTAGCATAATTTATGCAGTCTCCACAAAATGTACATTGGGATGCTGCATTAAGAGTGGTAAGATACTTAAAAGGATCTCCAGGTCAATAAATTCTATTGATGGTTGACTCCAATTTACAAGTTTATGGGTTTTGCGACTCTGATTGGGCAAGTTGTCCAATAACACGAAAATCTACTACATGATATTTCGTTTTTCTTGGTTCATCTCATATTTCCTGGAAAACTAAGAAACAAAAGACTGTGTCAAGATCATCCGCTGAAGCTGAGTACATGGCAATGGCCTCCATAACGAGTGAATTGAGATGGCTTAATTGATTATTAGGCGAGTTGGGAGTGATTCATACAAGACCTATGTGGTTATTCTGTGACAGCCAATCTGGTATTCACATAGCCAAAAAACATGTCTTCCACGAGCGTACCAAACACATTGAAGTTGATTGTCACTTTATCCGAAATCTCGTTATCGAAAATGAAGTCATTCTAAAGCATGTTAATACCCGACAATAGCTCGCATATATGATGACTAAAAGTTTGGGGAAAGCTCAATTTACATTTCTTCTAAATAAGTCTGGCATATGAGATCTGCGTGCTCCGACTTGAGGAGGGGTGTCAAGATTTCCATATGAAGATTGGTCTATATGATCGATTATGGAAATATTATCATCAATCATGGAAACAATAACTTTCCTTTGATTGTAATTTACAATCTAAGGAATATTCCAAACTTAATATTTCTTTCTTTATTTGATTAGTTTAGTATCTATTTAAACAATGTAATATTTTATTGAGATTAAGTGAATGAGAATCATATTTTATCTTCTTTTTTATTTCTCTCTATTTTATCAATACGATTCAGTGCACACTGAAGAAACCCCGACATTTATATACGGCCTTACTGTTACACATGGGCAGCCCAAAGTTAAAGTCTAGCGGAACATAAAAGACTGCAATATGAGCTCAGCCCATTATGATTATCATCAGCCCAATCGATATGTATCAAAATTATTCTATTCAACACTATCTCCCTTAATATTTTTTGATTCGTAATTTGTACCTGTAACACCAGAGATTTACTTCCCAAACGTGTTTCGATCTCACTCACACTTAAGAGGACGATGAACTCCCCCTTAATTCGAAAAGGGATAATAAGGGAGAGATGAACAATCATAAGACATGTCTAATTCTAGGTAGAGATTTCTCCACATGAGTCTAGATGTGTATGCTTCTCGAATGGGAGTACGCCAGGCCCCGATAATAAAGGCGGTTAGTACTAAAATGCACATATGCCACTTAAGATATACATCACACGACGCAAACACTCATGCAATTACTTTATTTAGTGCACCAATTTGCACAAAGCAGTAACATACAGGCTGCAACACGGTTCAGTAGCACATGTTAACAACAACATTTAATTGCAAGCAGAGATGAGAACAACAAACAAGCACAAAAATTAAGGACACAATATTAAGCCAAGATCATATCGTAATGCTGAAAATTGGGCAAAATCAAGCGGCTTAGTAAAAATATCGGCAATTTGTTCTTGAGACGGCACAAAACATTAATGGTTTTATTTTCAACAAATTATTTATGAAGTGATGGCTAATTTTGATATGTTTACTTCTAGAATTGTATACCGGGTTTTTTGCAAGATTAATTGCACTAGTATTATCACAAAATATAGGCACAGTCTCAATATGCACATTATAATATGATAATTGTGATTTAATCCACAAAATTTGTGTACAACTATTTGATAGTACCACATACTCAGCCTCAGTTGAGAACAAAGCTAACGTATTCTGTTTTTTTTTGCAAAACCATGATACCAAACATGCCCCTAAAAAGTGACACGACCCACTTGTACTCTTTCTATCTAGTTTATATTCGTCATAATTGGCATCCGAAAATGCAGAAATAGTGAGTTTATCAAATTTTGGATAATACAGTCCAATATTTGCGTTCCTAGTAGATATCTAAAAATTCATTTTACAGCTTTTAAGTGGGAAAGTTTCGGGTCAGATTGGAAACTAGTATACTTGCAAACACTAAACATTATATCGGGTCTAGAATAAGTCTCATAAAGTAAGGAACATATCATGCTGCTATATAATGTCTCATTAATCGATTCCTCATTTTCATATAAGTTTAGATCTAAGTTCATTTGCATAGGTGTCTTCATGTATTTAGCATTTACAATATCATATTTTTTCAAAAATTCTTTTATGTACTTTGATTGACAAATGAAAGTACAATTTTCTAATTGTTTAATTTGTATGCCCAAGCAAAATGATAATTCACCCAAGTCACTCATTTCAAATTCGATAGACATCAATTCACAGAATTCAGCATTTAATTTCACATTAGTGCTATCAAATGTGATATCATCAACATACACTTGTACAAGAATTAAATCGAACACCACACATTTCATAAACAAAGTTTTATCTACACTACCATTCCTATAACCACTAGACACCAAGAAATTACTTAGTATATCATACTAAGCTCTAGTTTATAAACCATATAAGACTCTGTTTAATTTTGACACAAAATCGGGTTTCGATGGGTCAACAAAACCCGTGGGTTGAACCGGTCCGACTTTGAACTGGTAACACATCAGATCCGATCCAATCCGGCTTATTGTTTAATTTCAAAACCGTGTCACGTCATCTATGAACCGGTTTAATCCGATCCAACTGGTTAAAATATGGTGGACCAGAAATTTTTTAACCTATTTAATAAAATAAAGTTAGGGCTTCTTACTTACTTTTCCTATTTTTTCCTATATTCAAACTCAAAGGTCAAAGATTTGTTGCCCAATTCTTATTTAATTTCTTTTTTAGTATTGATCAATAATCCTAGGTATACAAAACAATGAGAATTTGGAAGTATCGTCTTGATCATTAATATAATTTGTAAGTGTATTTCTTACGGTATATAAGATATGTTTCAATTTATTTCTCCGAGGTTGTTGGCTTGTGTATTTGTTTGTCTTTTAGAATTTTAAGTTTTATTCTTTATATATAATATGTTTGATTTGTCTTTTGAATTTAAAATTTCATTCATTATGTGGTAAAAAAATCATATAATTCTCTTGATAGAATTAATCTGAAACTCTAATTTGGATAATGATTTAGAAACTATCAATATATTTCATTTGTTTACATCTTAATTAATGTTTAAATAATATTTTTTGGATTTTCTATTTTGAATTATATGTATTTATCTTAATATTTTAAATTTAATTAATATTTTGCATAATATTAATATTTAATATTAAGTTTATTCTGAAAACCGGTTTGAACCAATCCGACCATCCGATTCGACCAATAGAAGACATTTCATGTTCACCAGTCTAACCGGCTTCAAAAACTATGCATTGCATCTATCCAACTTGAATCATTTAAAACATCATTGACATTTATAGATTCATTCAATGAAATAAAAACATTTAATTTAAAGAATGCATTAAATGAGCTTCTAGTTTTTATTGGATCCCTTTTATCTCCTAATATATTTTGTTCATCTAAACATTTTGGCATATTTGGGATATAGGATGGTCTACTAGGGTTTTCGGGTTCTAATTCATTTTGTTCTAGTGATGGATCTAGGTCTTCTAGTGTCTTATCTTCAAGTGGATTTTCAAATTCATAATGTGATTCTTCTTCATCTTCATCTTCATTTTCAGATTCTAATTTTAATGATCTTTGGGTAGCTACGGCTGGTACTAGTCTTTCGGGTGTTTCAATTGTGTTTTCAAAAATTTTTACATGTATAGATTTACTTACAATTTTTTTATCCATAAAATAGACTCTAAATGCTTTTCAGTGGAAGAGTATCCTATAAAAATCTTTTCTTTACTTTTACTATCAAACTTTCCTAAGTATTTCTTATTGTTTTTATGAAAAAAATATTTACAACCAAATATGTGTAAGTAGTCCACATTTGATGTTTTCTTAAAAAACAGTTCTTAAGGTTTTCTTTTCAGAATTTCCATAATTGTGATTCTATTAATAACATGGCAGAGCTATATTTATGGTCTCTGCCCAAATGGTTTTAGGTGTTTTGTGCTCAACTAACATAGACCTAGTCATTTCTTGTAATTTCTATCCACTATACCATTCAAAGGTTTAAAACATGTCCTAGTTTGTTTTGCTCTAACACACACCTCACATTCATGTTTATTCTTGGTTATCTTATTATTAATTCCACGAATAAGATTAAATTTTACTAGTTTCACTATTAATCCTAAACTAGCATGTCCTAATTTCTTATGTCATTGAATAACAGATTCAACAGAAGTAAGTAAACATGTTTGCACATTTTCAGATTTTTATAACATATAGATATTCTTAATCCTAGGCGCTCGAAAAATCACAGAATCATGTTTCGTCACACAACATGCATCTTTACTAATGAAACAATGAAATCATTATCACATAATTAACTAACACTAAATAAATTATGCTTCAAGTTATCAACTAACAGAATGTCCTTTATCTCAAGGTTATCAAAATTAAAAAGTCAATGCTTAAAATGGTACCTTTAGAGTTATCCACGTAGATAACTCTACCAACTATAGTACTCTTAATTTTACATAGCATACTCATGTTTCCAGTCATGTGCCTTGAGCACCCATTCTCAACAATTCATGCCTACACATTCATACTGATATGTTATGGCAGAATTCAACCATACAGCACATAAGGCAGATAGATCAAGTAATAAATGTAAACACGACAGAAAAAAAATATTATTACCACTTAGAAATCCATTTTGGTTTTATAGAAAAAGTTGTAACATATTTGGTGTTGTACAATAATGTGAACAGTTTATCTACAGACATCCTAGATTATGCCCTAAATCTTACATAAAGAGGTAATACAATTGTGATTCTACTGTTTAGATTGAATTTTCTTTCTTTGTGTATTTGTGCTAATAGTTCCAGGGTTAAAACCTATACCATATTTTATTCCTATGAGACTTTTGGATGTATAAGTTCTAGTTAGGACTGCTTTAGCTTAGGTTCAGGTTCTGATTGTAAAATCTGGTGTTGTTGTGTGTATTCTTCATGATCGGGTGAGATTGCTTTGACAAATTTCACCTTATTCATGGGAGATGACAAAAACATCATAGGTTCACTTGTTTTTTCTGGTTCTTCATTAAAACCTAGATCTGTTTTGTCATGAAAAGCCTTTTGACTCTCTAAGATTTTGTTAAGACAAAGAGTTCTTGGGTTTTCAGTAATTGAAACCAAATTCATTGTTGTTGTTTCTTTTAATAAACATTCAAATTTTGTTTCAAATTCTGAATAATTCTTAACCAGTTTGGCAAACTCAATTAGCAAATCATTACAATTTTCAGAATCATTAGAACTCACCTCACTATAAGAATCAGATTGGTTTATCCCAACTAATGCCACATTATCTTCACCGAGAGAGACATACCCACAGTTTTCAATCTCACTTGAGGAGGTGTAGTCCTCATCAAGCAGAATCTGAAGAACCGACTTCTTCTTTTCAGACTCTTGTTTTAAGAGTAGACATTTTGATTTTATGTGACCAGGTTTATTATAGTTTAAATATAATAGTTTTAAGTGATTCAGTTTTATTAGACTTCTCTTTTAGTAGTTTTTGAATTCTTTTGGTAAGAAGTGCTATTTTCTTATCTGAGTCACTTTCATAAACAGATTTCTAAGAATGATGTTCAGGTTATGGAGTTTTGGATTTCTTAGACTTAGACTTAATTTTTTTCTTAGATGATAAACTCAATTTTTAAAGCAAATGAGGAGTTAGAGCCTTTGTTGCCTACTTCAAGCATGCAATTCTTTAGTTAGTAAAATCCCAAATATTTTATCTACACTTAAGACCTCTAAATCTTTAGTTTTCTATAGTGGTTCGAAGAATCTCTCATTTATTATCTAGGCTCATAAGGACTTTAGAGTTCTTTTCTTCATGGACATCTTATGACAAAGAACTTCCATTTCATTTATTAACAAAATAAAACGTCGTTGTAAATCAATCGTGCATTCATCATGTAACATAGAAAACATTTCAAACTCATGCTTCAACATATTCAACTTAGTTTTTCTAATTCTAGAAGTTCATCCATACAAGATTTCTAATTTAATTCATGATTCATGCGCATTAGAATATCCAAAAATTTTATTGAATTCAGACACACTTAATGTAGAAAATAAAGCACTGAAACATCTGACATTTAACTCAATAACAACATCTTTTTCATCACAACTTGGTTCTAATTCCATGTATGGAATAAGTCCAATCCCTAATACCACACATGTGTAAATTTTTTAGTCTTGTTTAAGGAATGTAAGTATATTAGCCTTCCAGTAACCAAAGTTTTTACCATTAAACTTTGATGGTTTATTTAAAAACCACATTGTTTTAATGGGTTACTGTTATTAGGTGTACCATCCTGAATATCGCCAGACTTAATCATGCTTTCTAACTATGAATGTAACACTTAGCAAGTATGATGCACAATACAATAAAGATTAAGCCAACAGTAGTAAACAACTAGGAAAGTAGTAAGCACGTTAGACTTAAATAGTGTTAGCAAAATACCCCACTAAACTGATTATTTAGAAAGTACACGCATCTACACCACTTGTTGGATATTTGAACTAATATACTAGTTTTAACAATGAATTAAAACTACATAAGTTTCTAGTTGAAAAGAAGTAAAAGAACACTCAATTTTAAGTGGTATTTGATCCATATTCTTATCTTAGAATCGATCGTCTCGGCAATCCACTATCGGACCTACAGTTTCAATTAACACAAAAGAAACTTAGTAATGTGATATAGTAAACACGATTGTTACTAACAGAACTTAACTTCTTACTGGTTGTTCATTTCAGATTTTGTGTAGATCTAAAGACAAGAGACATGTAACTCAAAGATCTGTCAGTAAACGTTACGTAAAAGTGACATATGTTTTACCTTAAATGTTTGTAGTGTTGTTTCAACAATCTAGGTCATAGACTCAAACTAGAGGTTTAAGTCTCTGTTTACCACACAGTAATGAAGCTCTTACACTCCAAGTTCAATTCGTGAACAAGATCTTCTAAGAGTTCGTCAAGAACGTAGTCAAGAATCTCGAGGATACAGTCAACACTCAAGATCTCAGAGATCGTTCAAGTTCAACACGTGAACAAGCCGATATCTGGTTTTTGCCTCACAATAACAGTATTAGGCACAGAATCACTGGAAGCACTACCCTCTCACAAGAAAGAACACAAGAACAGAGGGTTCATAAGCGCAGATTACACAAAACGCAGAGAGAGCAAAGAATGCAAGGTACAAGACGAAACGGCACAACGCAATAGGGTTCAGAGCAAAGTGAAGAAACCTAAACATTTATATACGGACTGCACCGTTTTACTGTTATACATGGGCAGCTCAAAGTTAAAGTCCAACTGAACATAACAGACTACAATATGGGCTCAGCCCATTAAGATTTTCATCAACCCAATCAACATGTATTAGAATTATTCCATTCAACAAAAAATATCGAGATTATCCGGTATTTGACGTACTGATCAGTAGAAAAACATGGGTTTTCGTTCATCGTTTAAAATTGTTGTGCATGTGCCTCAACTAGAATAATATTTTCAAAATCTGCAAAAAATAAAAGCAAATTGTGGTGTGTTCACCGCTAAAATAAAGTTTCTCCACGGTGCTAAAAACATATGTGGTACCACCGTGATTTAATAATCAATTATTTTATCCTTACTTCACATAACTAATATATGATTATCTTTATTTCTATATATAAGACTATATTAATATTTTACGTTTTAGCTATATTTATACCTTTATTTTACAAAACACACTTAGATTCGAATATTCGAACCTTTTTTCAAATATCTGAACTGAAAATATTTCAAGAGGTCGGATAAGGTTTCTGATATCTATTCATATATTATATTATATACATTTAGAATTTGTGTATATTATATTATTCTATTATTTTTAATATTTTGGAATATCAAATATTTTTTCTTTGTCTTATTATTTATTTCATTAATCACTTTTATTTGTTTATTCATTTTTGTAAATTAAACAAATATAAAATAATATATTTGTTTAATTTATTATATTATATTTTTAAAATCACTTAACGATTAACTTAGACGACTCACCTCACCACACTAAATCACCCCCTCGTGATATCCAATTTTTTAATAGGTATTTACAATTATCTAGATCCGCAACCCACCAACGACACATCCTCTGTCCATGATGTGCTCCGGTTTATTCGTGGTCCAAACCATAATTTTTTATTTGTTTACTTTAATATTGAAAAAACGAAAAAATCAAAATTTATATAATAAAGATAAATATTAATAGTTATAAACTAAGATTAACTACATATCAATAATATCAAGTAACTGAAAAGTAATTATCATTATCTTAAGTACAATTAAACTTACATCTACAAACTCGAAATAACATCATATATAATCAATTAGTTATTTCTCACTTATATATATTAATTGATGTCTTCATACAATATCATCATCAAACATATTTTTTCAATAATTACTTAATTGATCAAAATGAAAAATTACAATAAAATATGATTTTAATATTTTTCATTTTTTTATCATGTTTTAGGTTAGGGCTTCTTCAACCCCCAACCGACCTATGCGGCACCGACTCGTCCGACCGACTCGGTGCGACTCGACTCGACACGATACGACTCGCCAAGAGTATAAGAGTCGTATTTTCGACTCTGCTATTATTTTTAAATAAAATAATATTAAATAATGTTAAAATTTGTTGAAAGTTACATAAACTATATTTTTTAAACTAAAAATAGTTTATCGATTTATTATATAAGATAATTCAACTTTATAAAAAAAGAATATAGTTGTTCTATTTCATGTCTCCCCAAAAGCAACAATATTTTGATACATTATCGCTTACACGATTAATTCACAAGTAGATAGATTATATGACAAAGTCATGAATGCATATAAGTCATTTTTCTAACGAATAAAAAATATAATTAATGAAGAAATCAAAACGACGTCGTTTTGTGTCAAGTGTCAAGAGTCGTAGCGAGTCAGAGAGTCGGACGCAGTCCGACATGGGTACGTGAGGAAAATTGGAGAGTCGGTGCAGCAGACCTCAATTAGTTTACCACAAACCCGAACCAGACCCACTTACCTAGACTCATATTTATATAATCGGGTCTCATTAATAAGAATTGGGCCTCAATAAGTTTCACATGTTCTGGGCTGACCATAAATATTCTGGGCCTAACCCAAATGAATTCTTCCATATCCATACAACGAAATTATTTGCCTTTTGCTTAGTACAAATCAATATTTTGGAATTGAGCAAAACAATATTAATTTAATTTAATACTGCAACTGGTCAAAACTACTATTTAATTTAAAAATAATAGTTTGTATTTAAATATACAATTTAATATATTAATATGGTTAATTTGCTATTTCATTTAATTTAATTATAAAAATTCGGTATATACCCGTCGGTAGTTAAATTTTATTTTTCGGTATTTGAGATTTGAAATTCGGTAAGATTCGTTCGATATTTACTAAATGAACACCCTTAACGGTGTGTCACGTTAGGCTATCCTTGCAATTAGTATTTATTAAAACAAATTATTAATTTAAAAATTTCAATAATACAAAGTTACAAACTCTATTGTCCATTTGTACATTATAATACTCGAACATAGATGATACAACAATTTTAATATTTATACTTTGAGATGTGCTATAGAAAATAAATGGATCCATAATATATTCAAATTAAAAAGCAAGATTTAATCATAAAATGATGTAGCAATGTATTATAAATATTTAACATATATAAATTCACAAAAATTGTTGTGTGTATATCCATAACAAAGATAGTCATATCAACCATATACATTCGAATTAATTTAAATACATACAATAATAAATTAAATCATTAAAGGAAAATAGAGCTTAAAAAATACATTTTCATTAGATAACATAATTGAGTTTGATAAAAAAGGACGTCTAATTCAAGATAGTCTAACTCGATTCGCCGTGTCAATCAACGTATTATTGAACCCTAAATAACATTCTCGTAATTCAGAAATTTGATCGCCTTGCCACATGCTTTAGCCAATCACGAATTGATTATTTATAGTTTAATAATCTACCCTCGGTTGACTATGAAGACTACACTTTGACAATCTATTAATCGACATCTAAATTAAAGTCATTGGTAGCAAAATCCAAACCTTGTTTAAAATCATTAATATTTTACTAGAATTCCTAAATAAGTAATATTTAAAATTGTGTAAAGGCAATACCACATAGCTTGTAAATTGCATGCAAATTCGTCGAATTTTCAAAACCGTTTAAGAATTACCCTTGAGTGAATAGTAGTTATTTTCTTTTTTTTTTCATAAGTGTTTTGATAATTTATGTGTTATTTTTATAATTTTAAAAACATAGTTATTACATCTTTTCAATATTAAAGAGTCAAATATAATTATGAAGCATTTAAAATATTATTCAAAGTTTGTATTAAATATAAACCATTTTAAAAGTTCGATTATCAATCAATAATTTTTAAATTTTAAGAATGTATTGTTTACAATTTTAAAAAGTTGTAAGAATAATAGAAAATATTATCAATTTTATGAGCTTTGTATACAATTTATAAACTTTAGAGACGCCGGTTTAACACTATTTAAAAGTTCGGGTAGAATGAACACCAATCATTTAAAATGATAAATAACACTAATTTGAAAATATTTTTATTAGCTTTTTTTAAAAGAATTACAAATTACACGTCATCTGCAATCATTCCTTCTAGCCCAATAATTGAGTAGGAGGCTCTTATCTATATCCGATGTATGCCTGTTAGCTGATCACAGCCGTCAATTTCTTCAAATAAGATTTGATTAAAAATCAATTATTATATTATGTAGTTTTTAAATCAATTATTAAATTATGTAGTTTTTTCAAGTTTTCTAAATTTAAAATTTATATTATTTCTCAAATTCAATCTTATATTGGGTTTGTTTGATACCGTGATCAAAAAAACGGTGAGGTGCGGTGATGTATTCAAATCGTAATTTTTTTATTTCACACAAAACACAAGTTTAATTACGATGTGATAATCGTTAAAAAATAACGATATAATCACAGTTGTTAAAACCAGCCGTGGCCTCATCCATTTATCCTTATTTCTATTAATTATAATATAATTATATATATATATATATGAGTATATTGGTATTTTTAGATAATTTACTATCATAATATCATAATTTTACCAAACATACTTAAAAATTCATTATATCTCACCACACCTCACCACACATCACCACAACTCGTCACATCGTAATTTTAAAAAGCTGAACCAAATAAACTCATTATGATTTGGTGAGTGGTGATACCTTATTATAGCATTTGAAATGAATGGCATTTATTTAAAATTTTCAAAATCTTAAAAAGTTAAATATGAACTTTATATAATTAGCTATTGTTTGTGATATCGAAATGAGCGATGCTTAGATATGGTCCCCATGGTTTAGGGGTTATGGCAAATTAAATCCCCATAGTTTTGAAAATTTGGCAATTTTGAATCCCAAAATTTTAAAATGGAAAAACAGGTCCCCGATTTTTGTATAGTTTAGCAAAACTAGTCCTCATTGTTTATCAAAATTGGCAATATTAGTCCTCAAACTCTTCAATTTCGGCAATGTTAGTCCCCAAACAAAAACAATGGCGTATTTGATCCTCGTAATTCCTGAGTTTTGGCAAAAAAAGTCTCTAACGATGTTAGAGATTCTCAAAGTTTTGAAATATGACAATTACGGTCGTTAAATAATTTTGCAACGGTGTTCCTCAACGTTTTGAAAAACGTAAACCCTAACGGCCGTTGAATAATTTAGGGACCAATTTCGCCAAATTCCCCAAATTTGGGGACTAGTTTTGCCACCAAAGGTAAATTTGGAGGACTTGTTTTGCATTTTTTAAACTTTTGAGACTAATTATGAACTTTGGGGATTGAATTTGCCAAATTTTGCATACTATGGAAATGAATATTGCCAATTAATTGAAGTTTGGGGACTCTATACGCCAAAAAATAATTTGGAAATCAAATTTGCCAAAATCAACAAAATTTGGGGACCAAGACCGCCATTTTCCGTATCGAAATATATACACATTATGCAGATACTAGAGGTCATTTTATCTATAATATCACATTTGACATTAATATTACGATACTTGATTCGTTATGTTTTTATAAAATAAATTTTATTCCAAGTTATTATAGTTTTCTAGATTTGTAATTTACAATATTCATTTAGTGTCAAATTTGGATTTCACACAAAAATTAAATGCTGCAACTTAATGTTAGTGTCAAATTTGGATCATATAAACTAAGTTACTTTAATTTTTTCAATATTTAATGTCATGCTTAGATATATTTAACCCTAGTTAATTATCTATCTTAAGATACCTATTTTTTATTTTAGATTTTTAAATTCTTAAATTTGCATCTTTGATCTCAAAACGTTATAAATTAAATACATAAATCTATGAATTTGGGTATTGTACAAGAAATTATGAATTAGTAAAAAATAAGTTACACAAATTTAAATTATTAAATATGAATTTAATCTTATGATAATAAATAATATAAAAAAATTAGAGATAATATTGAGGAACAAAACTATCTATATCAATAAAACGGGTTAATTAATTTAAAAAAAAATATTTGAGATACTTTATTGGTCCACGTGTCATGATGGATGCAGGTGGGAAATGGGCAATACTGGACATCGCCCTAATCTTATGTCCTAAAACTCGAACAGGTGAGTTTACCATTTTCCAACTATTCATATCACACTAGTTGAGTCGATATCGAATCGATTTTAACTATTTTTTTGTGTTTTAAAATATTTGAAATGTGTTTATAATATATTATTCGTTTTTCTTCCAAAGCTTTTATCTCATAATGATTAATAATAACAATAAATATCAAATCATTTTCAAAATATAAAAAGTAATTCAATAAAAAAATATAATATGTTATAATATACGATGGTTAAGAATAGTGGATTTAATAGTTTTTTTAATTTAAGATTTTAATAAATATTAGTTTAAATTATATTATTTTTTTAAAATAAAAAAACTAACAAATGACAATATCGGGTATCGAAATAAATTTTTAAATTAATAAGAAGTTATTAAATTAATATTGAAATAAAATTTTTAATGAAGGTAATGAAGAGCTTGTGAACAATCAAACTAATATTACAATGGACACACTTAGAGATAAAATCACCGAAGAGATCTAGAGAGTGTACTGATATTCTTCTAAATCATTAAGACCATATTGAAATTTAAGTATGTTAATTCAGCTTAATATGAGTTTGATGTATTTCTAATTAAATAAATCTTCTTTTCTATAACTATGTAAGGGCAAAATAATACTTTAGTATTCATAATGCATTCTCATAACAATTTTTTACAGAACACTATTCTTAATTAATTATACATTATTTATCTATAGAACATTTAAATAGATTTAGATTCTATAAATATATTCTGACAATAAATTCTGAAAACACATTTACATTTTTATAATACATATAGAAACACCCTAAATCAGAATTTTTTATACCTATTCTTATTCAAATCGAATGAACCCACCAAAATAGATTCAATTTTAGAATATAGCCGCCTAACCTAACCCTCCGAGGCGGGATCTTCCCAATTTTTTTGTCTCTGGTAGTTGTGGGTCCAGTCCTAAGCGGATCCGATGTGGCGTGATTCGTAAAATGACAAAAAGTGGGGACTGAAATGCAATAATTAATTTTAGTTCTCCACTCTTCGCCAACGGAATATATGCAAACAGCCACTGGCTTTTTGGGTCCACGGGTCCACACCGCACCGGAAAGGAGACTGCTTTTCTCGTCTATTTAAACCTCGCGTATCCAATTCATCAAATACCTCCTCAGCCTCTTACAAGTTACAACCGCCGTTTCCGTCGCAGTGATTCCCTCTCAAAAGCATGAGAACCGCCGCTACTTTTATCTCCGGCCGTAAATTGAAACTCAGCCAGCCTCATTTTCTCGATACCTGCTTTCTTTGCCACAAATCGCTCGGTCGGAAAAGCGATATCTTCATGTACAGGTGAGACAGACTCCGCCGCTCCTCCGCCGCAGTAATTTTGTTCTGATTATTGAATTTTCCGTTGATTTTGTAGAGGAAACACGCCTTTTTGTAGCCAGGAGTGCAGACAATTACAGATCGACATCGATGAAGCCGGTGAGAATAAATGGCGGTTATCGGCGACGAGAGCGAATAAACGTCAATCATCTGATACTTCCGGTCAATCAGACTGCAAGAAATCCGTGAGAACAGAAACCCTTGTTGTGGCCTAAAACACCTGATCACATCACAAACTCCCGTGTACTTATAATTGTTTTTTTAATATAAAATGTAATTTTGATTTTAATTATATGGATTCTTGTTTTAAAATAGTTGGTATAATATTTTATAGAAAAATAAATAATAATGTTAAAAAATAAAAAGAAAAAAAAATATTTTGAAATATATTTTATTTACAAAAATTCTAATTAAATTTTTCAAATGTGTACTTACATAACATAAAAAAAGTTCAATAAAACAAATGTACACTTGATTTTGATAATTAAACAACTAGAGTTTTAGGTATAAACATATTACTACTAAAATAATGAAGACATATTAGTGGAAAATAAAAGAAAAAATATTGAAGACATATACCATATTAATCTAGAAAATATTCTCTCAAACAAATATCTAGAAAAAAGCTGTTATCTAACAAAGAAATGAACAAATAAAAATCTCATAAAATGTTTTTTTATCTTGTAAAAATCCACCAAAACAAAAATTAGGAAGATCAAAATTGTTATTTTGGTAAAGACAACTCACATTAATTGTTTTTCCTTGGATAATCGTGAGTTCACAGAAAATAAACGAAGATGAAGAAATGTAAGTTCGGGCTATGCAATTCATCTTTAATCTAATTTAAAAGAGAACTGGTTTCGTAGCCTGATTTTGAGAAAAAAAAACAGTTCGACCCGGTTTTCTCGTGACCAAATTGGTTTTTAAAATACTTGGTTAATCAATTCGAATCAAACTAGTATTGTGATCGATGTCCAACCGGTTCAACCCGGTTTTTAAAACCATGATATGGATATAGTCCTTGTAATTGTGTATAATGACTTTGTGTGTGAAATGAAAGTTAAAAGAAATTAGTATAGCCAAATGTATACGAGTGTCTACTATACTTTAAAAAATTTGATATATTAATTGTAGCATAATCAACTAATTCTTATATATTGTACTTTTCATATGTTTCCTTACATGGGACATTTTGTCCATGTAAGTTGTAGTAAAGTTTTCTATGTTACGATTTTTTTTATAGCTCATGCACCTTCCGATAATTAGAATTGATGTTTATTGTTCCGGCTCTCATTTTCTTCAATACCATATAGAAATTCGCAGAAGAATGTCGTTTAAGTCCAACATATAAGAGTGGTCTTATATATTGTGTTTTTTATATCTTTTTATAATATGAGACATTTTGTTGGTATATTTCAACAAAGTTTAAGACAAACTCATAAGTGTCTCATGAATACCAATTGGGTAGCCTCAGTTCGTTCGATTATATCAGCGATTGATTCTTTTTCGAATATATTGAATCGAATGTGTCGATATCAATCATATTTGTGAGTCGATAATATTGTTCTATTTCGTAACTATATTCAATTAATGTGTATAGGGTACGTGTCCCCTTTTTGCTTGGATGTTGTGAAATGATGAAATTTTTTTGGAGTAACAATGCAGACACAATTAGTGCAAAAAATAATATTGTTTTTTGATTAATTTTGTTTTAGTAACCGAATCAATTTATTTGGTTGGTATAACACTAATTCACAATTTTTTTATGAGATCAGTTTCTATAAATGAGATATGAAATCAAATGGGATAGAACAACAATGATCCTTCCGGATGTTCCCCTACAGAAACCTTGTGACGACTTCTCATTCCTCTAAATGATAAGGTTCAATGGACTTCAAGGCAGATATATCACGGTCGACCATGACAGTGACATCATGGTCGAGAGAAGTGTCGACCATACCAGAGACATCATGATCGACTATGGCACAAAAGCAAGACTTGTTTGTGAAGTTGACCAAGGGTAGCTAGATAAATTATATATATATATATCATAACACGACTGAGTTTCTAAAACCCAAAAGTGGGTCATCCTACCTAGGGGTGGGTATGGGCCAACCCAATCCAGTGGTCCGATCCAACCAGTATAAACGGGTCAACCCAACAAATGATCCACCAAATATTAGTGTACGGGTTTGGCCGCGAATTCATGTACGGATCAACGGATTGAAGTGAGTCAATTTTTAATTTTTTTAATTTTAAAGTTAAAATTGAAAATTTTTAAATTTTAGGATTTATGTGATTTCAATCCGTTGACGGGTTAGATCGCATATTCAACCCATTGATGGACTAAGAAAAATTCTCAACCCGTATAGATTGATGGGTTCAACGGATTCGACCCATAACCCGTTGGGTCGAATTCACTCCCACCCCAATCGTACATGTACACGAAAAGCTAAAGAGAAAGAGAATAAATTGTCGTAATATTAGAAAAAGTTACCACTAAATAAACATTTTAGAGAAGAAGAAGAAATGAAGAATATGACGAGAATGCAAAGCTCATAATTAAAAAACCAAAATTTCACGTGGGTTCCTATATTTTATTGAAGCCGACCTCCATGAAAAGCCTAACAATTCAGAGATTAGTGCTATATTATCAAAGTAAATTAATTGACTAAAAAAGTTATTTTATTTTTGTAATCATAATGTTTGACAAAAATTTACCATTATTATTGTTAATTTATACAATAATTTAATTTCAAATGTATAATTTTTTTCCAAATCTTTTACACTTCTTATCAAACCGAAAAAATTGTGTATAATTGAATATAAATATTTATAATTTTATTTATAATGTTATTTATTGTTGATATATTCTTTTAATTTATTCAATACTTTAATCATATATTTCTTAACCTTTTATTATATTATCAAATATTATTATATATGAATGAAATATATGTTTGTTTATAAAATTGTTTATTATGATTTTTTTTATAAATTAAATGTTAATATATTTATTGATTGATTATTTGATAATCAATTATTATTATGCTTATGAAATTATATTTACTTTTAAGAATGAGTTGTTTATTTAATTTTGGGTTATGATTATTACACCGTTATTGGTTAATGTTAATGTATTCACTTAATCTCATAGTTGAAATTAACAAATATAAAATATTCATAGTTTTAAGTAATGCAATTATGACAATATTAATTTTTATTATTACAAAACAATATCATAAATAGATCAACCATCTTTTTTTATTAATACTTTTTAGACAACTTATCCAAATACTTTATCTACCATTAATTTCATTCTGATTTGAATCCGTAGTCAATACCAACTAATTCAATTAATTTTTTTATTTAATTATTTTAGGGTAAGCAAAAAAAACCTAATATCTTATTTTATGGTTATGTATTAAACGATACATAAAAGTTAAGTAAATGTAGTAAATATGAGGTATATGAAATCATTCTTTATTATACTATTTTTTATTAATATCAATATTTTGATACCGTTTCCAAATTTGATGCTGATAGGTATGGGCTCAATTATTGCAAATTGTTTGGCCCTTTTGAATCTGTGATGCCCGCCCCGTTTGGAGATGGGAATTTACAGAAACCCACGTGGAAAATAAATTAAATAATTTATTTAAATTTAATTACATAAATGTATTTCTAATAATTTCTTTTGGCAAATAAGCATTTATTGAATTAAATGCTAAAAGAAAAAGATAAGGATACCGTCCGCACAAGTTGGTGCCAAATTTAACGGAATATTCCAAAGTGAAATGGGGGATTTAGGGCATGAAACCTTTTCTATATAGATATCCCCGCCGCTTTGGTTTCAGATTCAGCTTCACTTTCCTAGGGTTTGTATTCTTCGTCGGCGCAGCATTAAATCATGGAGCAAACCTTTATAATGATCAAGCCGGACGGCGTACAGAGAGGCCTGGTTTGTATCTGCCCTAATCCCTAATTTTATTTGCGATTCTCCAGTTTTCTCTGTTCTTTATTGCAATATTTTGCGCTGCTCGAAATAGATCATTCAGATCTACGTTTTTTTTGAAAAGGGGATTATTGAAATTATATTTGTTTATCAGGTTGGAGAAATCATCGGCAGATTTGAGAAGAAGGGCTTCACTCTCAAAGGTCTGAAATTATATGTAAAATCCCTCGATTTTTCATATATCATTTTACACGGATGGTGTTGTTGTAATGCTAACAAAATTTGAACCTATGTCTGTTCTAGATCTTCAATAAATTAGTTAATATGTGAGTATTCCATTTTACTGTAATGAGTGTTTCATTTCAAGTTGAAATCTTCTATGTTCCTGCTTTGCATTGCCTTATTTCAATATGATGTCGAAAAACAGGTCTTAAGCTCATCACAGTTGATCATAATTTCGCCGAACAGCACTATGCAGATCTCTCTGCAAAGCCCTTCTTCAGTAAGCTAGTAGACTACATAATCTCTGGTCCAGTTGTAGCCATGGTGTGGGAAGGAAAGAATGTTGTACTAACCGGAAGGAAGATCATCGGTGCAACTAACCCTTCTGATTCCGCTCCCGGAACCATTCGTGGTGACTATGCCATTGACATTGGCAGGTTAAATTCAGCAGCCCCTGTTATGATTCTTTAACATGTACAAATATCTGTAATTGGTTCAAATTTGCAGGAATGTGATTCATGGTAGTGATGCGGTCGAGAGTGCAACTAAGGAGATTGCTCTTTGGTTCCCGGAGGGGATTGCGGAGTGGAGGAGCAATCTCCACCCTTGGATCTATGAGTAAAAGATGCACCTTAGATTGAATTTGTGTTGTGGCTTTCATGAGAATTGAGGCTTTTGAGACTCTATGTTTGGTTTTGTTGTTGGTATTTGACTTCATGTTTTGGTGGAAATAAAGCTCTCTTTTTATCTAACTCCAATTTTGGTAATCATGTTTTATTTATTTGTTGTGTTTTTTTCAATGTTTGGTACCCTCGGGAATTAAATCTCGGTCTGAATCGGTATGATCTATAACAAGATTATCTTTTTTTAAAAAATTACGAAACACTATTTTTGTATTTGTTCTTTACAGTTGAACGGAAAAAACCCGAGATTCGACCTTAAAATCTGGTGTTGGGTGGTATTAGTTATCAAAATTTTGAAATAGTATAAAAACGATGCTCCAAACCATGGTTTTAAAAAATCGGTCGAACCGGTTTAACCGGAAATTGCTTGCCCTCCCGGTTCGATTCAAACCGGTTCACATGTTATTTCAGAAACCGGTTTTGCTCTCCTAATAATCCGGTTGGACCAGTTTTTCACCCAAAAACCAGTTAGAAAACCGGTTGAATTGACAATTATGGTTAAAGTTAAACTAAAAAGTAATTTCTTGAGTCGTAGCTCTACCCCTCCCTACCTTTCTTGATAAATACATTAATTATGAAGATTGTTGGATGAATTTTTCTTATTTTATTTCATATTATTATTTAATCATTGAACTAGAAGTTTCAATATCTAAAATAATAGCTCTTGAATTTCAAAAATTAAGTTTAAACTTTTGTTTGTATTACAGTTTTTTTAATCTAATTATACTTTTAAAAAATTTATTTAGAATTTCTTGTAAAGAAATATATTTTGAAATATATATCCTTTCTATTTATTAACATATTATTAATTTTTCTATCAAATCGGTTCAAACTGATCCAATCATCCAATCCGACCAGTAGAAGGTATTTCCGATCCACCGGTTTGATCGGATTTTAAAACTATGCTCCAAAGTTTATAAATTGCATCTAAAGCCCCGAAGTTTATATAATGTATGTTGTTGATTTATAACATATTAAAGATGTAAATGACATGTCCTTAAAGTTTAAGAATTGTGGGTTAACCCGAAGTTTCAATACCGTTTATATTTGATTCTAACTTTTGTTAATATTTTAAATATTATATATGTTGTGGTTAGAAAACCAGGGGTGTCAACAGTCGACCGGTTCGTTACAAGACGAACTCGGTTATGATTTGTTCATGTGTGGAGAAGAGTTAACGGTTTAGAGGCATAGAAGGCAAAAAGGATTTAGAGTGGAAAACCTCGGAAGCGAGGAAAAAACCACTTGACTAAGGGCGGAAAGAAAAGCCCTTAGCCCTTCCAATAACCGAAAACAGGATCATACAATGCATGTTTTCAGATCAATACAAGGGGGACCACAAAGCGCTTCGAAAATAAATCGAGAGGAGCTGTGAAACCACGGATGTGGGGAGGAAGAACCAGGAGGATCCCAAACTTCTTCCGTCCTTTCTTTCTGATTCAAAAAGGCTCCTTTTTTTCTTTCGGTCTCTCAGCGTCCTTTTTATATCTGCACTGTACTATGTGCAGTAGGCCGTCGTTTTGTGCTTGTCCTTTGCCAATAGGTCGGCTAACGCCAGGCGGATCAGCCGCCGGAACTGGCTCTACAGTGGCTGCACGGCGCTTAGGCCTTACGGCGCTGCCAGCCGGCTACTCTTTGGCCTTTAGCGGCTTGCTCCCATGACTGGACCATAGTCCTGACTGATTTGTCGTGGCTCGCTATCATACAGGACGATCGGAAATGGCCCGAGGGGGAATCTGCAGCTAGTGGACCGAACGGTCTGACGCTTCATGGGAGGTTGGGTCCCACACCTTGGGACCGATCGCCTAATATGCCCGATCGGGGCAGCCACACAAATGGGCCTTCCTTTAATTTGACCTCCAAGCTTGGTCCACTCGCTTGGGCCGCCATAGCTTGGGATGGTTCGGACCCTGTTCGGGGTACCGGGTTCCGATGGTCTCATCACTAGCCCCTCGGACTTCGTCGCCACCTGGGTGGTGATCGGGGTTCGAAAATAAATCGAGACCGTCGCGCATATGTGCCCGATCATAACTCGGAACCAGCACCCGAACCGATTGCAAAATGCCTTTAGGGCCCGATCCTATACTTGGGAGTTTTGCCAAGTAAAATTTTGAATTTTGAAATCCAGAATAAAGGAATGGCAGGGGCGTAATTCCAGGTTCTGCAACCGCTAACGTCTTTCCGTATTCCAGGGAGGGGGCAGGCTGTCAGACTGCAGTCGCCTGCAGGAATGANATGAAATTATATTTACTTTTAAGAATGAGTTGTTTATTTAATTTTGGGTTATGATTATTACACCGTTATTGGTTAATGTTAATGTATTCACTTAATCTCATAGTTGAAATTAACAAATATAAAATATTCATAGTTTTAAGTAATGCAATTATGACAATATTAATTTTTATTATTACAAAACAATATCATAAATAGATCAACCATCTTTTTTTATTAATACTTTTTAGACAACTTATCCAAATACTTTATCTACCATTAATTTCATTCTGATTTGAATCCGTAGTCAATACCAACTAATTCAATTAATTTTTTTATTTAATTATTTTTGGGTAAGCAAAAAAAACCTAATATCTTATTTTATGGTTATGTATTAAACGATACATAAAAGTTAAGTAAATGTAGTAAATATGAGGTATATGAAATCATTCTTTATTATACTATTTTTTATTAATATCAATATTTTGATACCGTTTCAAAATTTGATGCTGATAGGTATGGGCTCAATTATTGCAAATTGTTTGGCCCTTTTGAATCTGTGATGCCCGCCCCGTTTGGAGATGGGAATTTACAGAAACCCACGTGGAAAATAAAATAAATAATTTATTTAAATTTAATTACATAAATGTATTTCTAATAATTTCTTTTGGCATATAAGCATTTATTGAATTAAATGCTAAAAGAAAAAGATAAGGATACCGTCCGCACAAGTTGGTGCCAAATTTAACGGAATATTCCAAAGTGAAATGGGGGATTTAGGGCATGAAACCTTTTCTATATAGATATCCCCGCCGCTTTGGTTTCAGATTCAGCTTCACTTTCCTAGGGTTTGTATTCTTCGTCGGCGCAGAATTAAATCATGGAGCAAACGTTCATAATGATCAAGCCGGACGGCGTACAGAGAGGCCTGGTTTGTATCTGTCCTAATCCCTAATTTTATTTGCGATTCTCCGGTTTTCTCTGTTCTTTATTGCAATATTTTGCGCTGCTCGAAATAGATCATTCAGATCTACGTTTTTTTTTTGAAAAGGGGATTATTGAAATTATATTTGTTTATAAGGTTGGAGAAATCATCGGCAGATTTGAGAAGAAGGGCTTCACTCTCAAAGGTCTGAAATTATATGTAAAATCCCTCGCTTTTTCATATATCATTTTACACGGATGGTGTTGTTGTAATGCCAACAAAATTTGAACCTATGTCTGTTCTAGATCTTCAATTAATTAGTTAATATGTGAGTATTCCATTTTACTGTAATGAGTGTTTCATTTCAAGTTGAAATCTTCTATTTTCCTGCTTTGCATTGCCTTATTTCAATATGATGTCGAAAAACAGGTCTTAAGCTCATCACAGTTGATCGTAATTTCGCGGAACAGCACTATGCAGATCTCTCTGCAAAGCCCTTCTTCAGTAAGCTAGTGGACTACATAATCTCTGGTCCAGTTGTAGCCATGGTGTGGGAAGGAAAGAATGTTGTACTAACCGGAAGGAAGATCATCGGTGCAACTAACCCTTCTGATTCAGCTCCCGGAACCATTCGTGGTGACTATGCCATTGACATTGGCAGGTTAAATTCAGCAGCCCCTGTTATGATTCTTTAACATGTACAAATATCTGTCATTGGTTCAAATTTGCAGGAATGTGATTCATGGTAGTGATGCGGTCGAGAGTGCAACTAAGGAGATTGCTCTTTGGTTCCCGGAGGGGATTGCGGAGTGGAGGAGCAATCTCCACCCTTGGATCTATGAGTAAAGGATGCGCCTTAGATTGAATTTGTTGTGGCTTTCATGAGAATTGAGGCTTTTGAGACTCTATCTTTGGTTTTGTTGTTGGTATTTGACATCATGTTTTGGTGGAAATAAAGCTCTCTTTTTATCTAACTCCAATTTTGGTCATCATGTTTTATTTATTTGTTGTGTTTTTTTCAATGTTTCGTACCCTCAGGAATTAAATCTCGGTCTAAACGGAAAAAACCCGAGATTCGATCTTAAAATATGGTGTTGGGTGGTATTAGTTATCAAAATTTTGAAATAGTATAAAAACGATGCTCCAAAGCATCGTTTTAAAAAATCGATCGAACCGGCCGGTTGGATCGATTTAACCGGAAATCGCTCGTCCTTCCGGTTCGATTCAAACCGGTTCACATGTTATTTCAGAAACCGGTTTTACTCTCCTAATAATCCGATCGGACCAGTTTTTCACCCAAAAATCAATTAGAAAACCGGTCGAATTGACAATGATAGTTAAAGTTAAACTAAAAAGTAATTTTTTGAACCGTGGCTCTATCCCTACCTTTCTTGATAAATACATTAATTATGACGATTGTTAGATGAATTTTTCTTATTTTATTTCATATTGTTATTTAATCATTGAACTAGAACTTTCGATATCTAAAATAGTAGCTCTTGAATTTCAAAAGTCAAGTTTAAACTTTTGTTTGTATTAAAGTTTTTTAATCTAATTATACTTTTAAAAAATGTATTTAGAATTTTTTGTAAAGAAATATATTTTGAAATATATATCCTTTTTATTTATTAACATATTATTAATTTTTCTATCAAACCGGTTCAAATCGATCCAATCATCCAATCCGACCAGTAGAAGGTATTTCTGATCCACCGGTTTGATCGGATTTTAAAACTATACTCTAAAGTTTATAAATTGCATATAAAGTCCCGAAGTTTATATAATGTATGTTGATTTCTAACATATTAAAGATGTAAATGACATGTCCTTAAAGTTTAAGAATTGTGGGTTAACCTGAAGTTTCAATACCGTTTATATTTGATTCTAACTTTTGTTAATATTTTAAATATTATATAATTCGAATTTGAATCTTAAAAAGATGTAATGATTATGTCTCCAAAATTTGAAAAATATTAAAAGTAACATATAAATTGACAAAATCGTTCATACAAAAAAATATTAAAACTATTACTATTCATTCGATGATCATTTTTAAAAAGTTTGAATTTGAATCTTAAAAAGATGTAATGATTATGTTTCCAAAATTTGAAAAATATTAAAAGTAACATATAAATTGACAAAATCGTTCATACAAAAAAATATTAAAACTATTACTATTCATTCCATGATCATTTTTAAACAGTTTGGAAACTTTGAATGATGCAATTTACAAACTTTGAGAAATTATTTTACACTATTTTAAATATTGAAGACAGTCACCATCGAAATTTTCTCGATTATTAATGGTGTTAATAGTTTGTAAAGTTTATAACCAAACTTGAAATAAGTGTATTGTTATTTCACAAACATTAAATGAAGATATTATAATAAAAATGTTTGAATAAATGATATGAATAATTTGACTAAATTTAAATACCAAAATAGCAAATTCTAATTCAAATAGATTAAATGAAATGTTTAAAATAAAATAAAAATGATTTTTTTTTGTTTTTAGAAGTCGCTTGAAAACGAGGGTGTAAACTGTAAACTGATGGAGCTTGGGGCTTTCTACTCCACAAGAATTAATGAACCCCAATTTGGATGCATTATTGCTTGTTATGTTAGTTTAAAATGGATTTTACCGATTATTTACCGATTACTTTTCCGTTGAAACTTAAACGCACACACACGGCGGAATTGATAGACACACAACTTTTACGTGGAACCCAAGTACCGGGAGAAAACCACGGACCAACACCGATCAATCCACTATAACCAAATAAATAAAAAATACAGTTCAAGAACTATCTCGTTCTTGAAATACTGATATCGAGCAACAAACAATAAAGATTATCTCTGCAAAACTCCTTTGCAACCTTTGTTGTTCTTCCGTGCTCCCTCTGCGTTTTTCCCTCTGGTGATGATGATCATGGTCCCGCATTAAGTGCGGTTGGTTGTGTATAAATACACTCCTGGAAATGACCTTAGGTTTAAGGTCAATTTCCCCTTATGGCTACCGATCGGTATCAGACCATCCGACCCCATCGGTATCTATGTCATCCAATACTAGTCGGTATCTTCCTTTACTTTTGACCCCAACTCGGTATCTTTCTTTGGCTGACGATGGGGTAGCTGCCACCGAAGTCTCCATCTGCTATAAGGCTGGAATTTGTGAGAACGTCATGCTATCGACCATGCAGATTTTCCATCCTGAGTCGACCTGCAGTCTGTCGACCGGCTGTCTTGACTTGCAGTCTGTCGATCGGCTGTCTTGACTTGCAGTCTGTCGATCGCCTGCCTGGACCTGCAGTCCGTCGATCGCCTGTGACATGCAGTCCGTCGATCGCATGTCTCGACCTGTAGTCCATCGATCTCCTCTGCAGTCCCGTCGATCGCCATAGACCTGCAGTCTGTCGATCGCCTGTGATATGCAGTTCGTCGATCGTCATGCAGAAATTTGGTGTTCCACTCAACATGTTAGAGTTTACATGATTTTGTTACATGCATTTAAGATTGTTTTGTTATACAATTTGGATGAATTATATTGCTTGATAAATATAAGTTAAACTTTTAAGTGTTTGAGTTTATTTAGAAATATGATTGAAATGCATATAATTAAATTTATTGGAATGATGTGGATGAAAGAAAATGAAAAAATTGATATGGATGAGAGATAAATTGATATATAGGATTGAAAAGATAACATGTAATAAGAGAAGTTTGATATTGAAATATATGATCATGACCACAAATAACACCGGACTCAATAAGTTAATCACATACCCGAACCAGACCCACTTACCCAGACTCATATTTATATAATCGGGTCTCAGTAATAGAGTTTGAGCCTCAATTAGTTCACATATTCTTTTACGGAATGAACGGGCCTACCAATATAATTTGGGCCAAGCCCAAACCAACTCTCCCATGTTCAGACAACACCGAAATTATTTGCCTTTGGTTTAGTACAAATCAATATTTCCATAGTTTTGCTCCAACGGGATGATTAAACCATTATCATTGGTATATTGACCCAATTTTATTAATTAAAATAAATTCAAAATCTATTATTGTAATATTATTTTAAATATAATTTGGTTTTTTATCCCAATGGACTTTGTTAATCGGGAGCGTACAATTTGTGATTGTCCAAATTTAGTTTACATAGCTAATCGAGAGTTTTAATTGTTACTCTAAATTACATGCTCGTGATTGGAAAATTCGTGTTACCACGATCGATTTTGTCAATTGCGAGCGGGTTATTGAGGTTTTAATTTATTAATTTAAAATTTCAATAATACAATAATACTGTTCATTTGTACATTATAATACTCCAATAAAGATGATACAACAATTTTAATATATTTATATTTTGAGATGTGTTATAGAAATTAAATGGATCCATAAGTATATTTAATTTAAAAGCAAGATTTAATCATAAAATGATATAGTAATGTATTGTAAATATTTAAATTCACAAAAATTGGTGTGTATTCGTAACAAAGATAGTTATATCAACGATATACATTCTAATTAATTTGAAATATATACAATAATAAATTAAATAATTAAATGAATACATGGCTTAAAAAATACATTTTGATTAGATAACATAATTGAGTTCGATAGAAGATGACCTCTGATTCAATATTTTCATACCGATCCAAAATTTTGTATCCGTCCGTACCGGTATAAGTGGTACGATCGGTATACTGGACTGTATATCGATCGATACCAAATTTTATTTTATTTTAATTTTTAAAATAATATTTAATTAGTTTTTAGAATCGTACCCGAAAAAATTGAAATGAACCCACATCGAAATTAAGTTCATTTGTAGCAAAATACAATAACATGTTTAAAATCAGTAATATTTTACGATAATTCTTAATATTTAAATTAATAAATAACACGAAAATGTTTTGTTACACGTCATCGGCAATCATTCCATTGAGCCCAATAATTGAGGAGGCTCTTATCTATATCCGGGAGTTTATTTTGGGCGAGTTGGTACAGTAACAGTGTCAGTTACTGTACAACTCGATTTTGTCACTGTTTCGATTCTTATCACGCATATAGCAGTGATTGACGCATGATGGGACACGTATTATGGGCAGCTCGGTTTCTGAAATAGTAGAAACCGAGCTGCGTATTTTTTTTAAAAAAAAATTTAAATATAGCCCGGTTTCAGCTCATTTTTTTTTAAAAAAAACGTAAATTTAATTTTTTTTAAAAAAAATGTAAGGGTGACGGAAGCAAATTCATATTTATAATTTTATAAATTATTGAGTCTTTATTTTATCTTAGTGAGTTTCTGATTTTTTATTCGAATGGATCCAGTCCGATTTCCGTTTAACAAAAACCGGGCTACGCTTTAAAAAAAAAAGAGTGGCCCGGTTTCTCGTGTTAACAAAATTTTGATCGAAAATTCGGTGGAGATCGCAAATCAACACTGCTTTTGAAAAATAAATCGTCAAAATTGAACAAGAATGATACCCAAAACAAGAATAATTGTAACTTACATTCCATTCGGCCGAACAGCAGCGCAAAACAGCCAATTGCGTAGAAGATATCTGTTTCTGTGAATGAAAACGAAGAA
>RWGZ01001272.1:129749-196671 GCA_009725065.1 Utricularia reniformis | reverse complement strand
TTTATATATATAAGGGTATATTAGTATTTTTACATAAATCATGATCATAATATCGCAATTTTACAAAACATACTTAAAAATTCACGATCATCATATCTCACCACACCTCACTACACCTCACCACATCTCACCACACCTCACCACACCGTAATTTTAAAAAAGCTGAACCAAACAAACCCATTTAAAAGTAACACAATTGTTTAAATATTTTGTGTTGATTTAAGATTCTTCTCAATAATTATATCCTTATTCCCTAGTTTTATTTTTAAATAATTATTTAATAAGATTAAATATTTAAAATATATCAAATATGTTATCATTATGAATTAAATTCCTTAATAGTTAACGAAAGTTAAATACACTAAATATATCGTCTACATATACTTTTTTGCAATTTTTAAATTTGAACACATTATTAATATTATTTTAAAATTGAGTTATCACTCATTATAATTATAGCATTATAATCATAATAATAAGTTAGTTGGATTGAGGAAAATCGTTACTTAATTAATAGTGACAGATGTAATGATACTTGAGGACATATAATTTAGAAGATGTGATTAAATATTAATTATCACGTGACTTAAAGTGCACTAAACACGTGTCCCCAAAACCTCATCTCCTTCACAACCACAATAAATCAATTATCCTAAGGACATAAACCCTAAAGTGTTATAAAAGCATGACACTTTTAAATTCAATTTTTAAATGAACGTTTTACAATGGTTGAACCAGTTAGTAAATCACACTTCAATGCATATTTATAAATTATTTTCACTAAGTTAGAGCTTAATTTTAATTTTATTTATAATTAAATCATTAATGAATTTGTAAAAAATAAAATCATTAATGAAGTTGTGGACACCCTTTGTAAAGCTGGTGGCATCGACGGTCATCATTAGAAGGGACGAGTTGGCTAATAAATGATAGTTTTGTAAGTTTTTGACTGAGAAAAAGCCATATTTAAATTATAATTTACTAAACAATATATTTTGGTAAAATAATTTACAGTATAAGTTATGTTTGTAAATATTCGTTTAAGTAAACAAGGTTGTCCGAGAGATATTATCAATGTTTTCATTCGGACAATATTAAATATCAACCATATCATAGGGCAATTTTGCTAAATAGCCTGCAAAATTTCATTTGCCAAATAGCACTACTTTTTAAAGCATTTGTTAACTAACCTATTCTGGAAAAGGATTTGGCAAATAGCACACCTACGTAGGATAGAGAAACCATAATTTGTATAATTTTATTAAAAATTATACAAATAATACCACACCTACTATTATTTGTTTTTTTATAACAAATAATAGTTTTAAATAACAAATAAAATTTTTAATTTATTTATAATAAAATAAGATTATAATCGTTTTATTAAGCAATAAATCGATTAAAAATTTAACTTGACGAGTGAATAACTCTTAAATTTTGATTAATATTTAATGACATTTGTTATTCTGTTTTCTAAATTAAAACAACTGATCTATCGAGAAAAATGAATAATCGATCTGTTGAAACAATTAAACGAGTGAATCTTATAATCTTATAATCTTATTTTATTATAAATAAATTAAAAATTTTATTTGTTATTTAAAACTATTATTTGTTATATTGTATTTAATTTTTAATAAAATTATACAAATTATGGTTTCTGTATCTTAAGTGGGTGTGCTATTTGCCAAATCCTTTTACAAAACATGTTAGTTAACAAATGTTTTAAAAGTAGTGTTATTTGGCAAATGAAATTTTGCAGACAGACAATTTAGCAAAATTGCCCCATATCATATTTTAGTGTTAGATTCTAGTCATATAAACAGTAACCAATATATCAATCCATATCAAATTGAATTATTGTTTTTAAAGCATGATTTTATTCGTATTTTAATATTTAAGGACAGCCAAAAACAAGGGACCAGACCCTACAACTCGATATCCGGAATTATCGGAAAAAATAATGGTATCGACGTATCGTCTTGTATATCACGCATATCGTACCATATATCCGATACAATAACCTGATACCATTTTGTATTTCACACATAAACCGATATGAAAACATATGATGTTATTCTTATTATAAGAAAGGTCTTAAAGCATGAGATCCGACTAACCCGATACCAAAAGTTATCGAACACAACACTAATAACATGTGTTATTTTATCAAGAAGTATGTGATATTAAAATATTATATACAACAATTTATACATCCACCAATTTAAACTAATTTAGCAATTTTTACAACATATGATATTCTTAAAATTGTTTTCCAAAATAATATATTCAACAAAATATAATTTGAAAAATAGTTATTTATCCAAATTTGTCATTTTTGTCAACCGTTTATTTTCCCAACAAATACTCTCTTTAATGATGGCATGACCATTGCCAATTTGACGTGGCCCCCATCTATTAACTTTTTTACCTTTTTGAGTTGAAAAATGAAATTCATATATTTAGTGAGAAAATGACATATTCACTACGAAAGCTTTTGTCAAATTTTCGAATGATATATATAGTTCCAAATTTGTAAAGTTGACAAATTTAATTATACAATTTTCCAATATTTGACGAAGTGAAAATGAATCCCCAAACTTTTACCGTTTTGAAAAATTTTGTTCTCATAATTTATAATAATATATTTAATCAATAAACTTTAAAATTGCGAGAAATTTAATTAACTAAGTTTGAAACATTTAACTAATTAGATTTTCAATGTTGCAAAATTAGTCACTTACATTCGATTTAGACTGAAGAACTCATTTACCAAAACTAAAAATTTGGAAATCAATTATATCATAAAGACTAAACATTCAGATTTTTTTTATTCAAAACTTAAAAAGTATGAGAAACGTTTTTGCAATCTTCATATTTTTTGGACAAAAATTGCTACATCATAAAACTCTAGGGATAAAAATTGTTTAAATCATAAAACTATAAGACCAAATTTGTGTCTCATCCAATATTTTCATACCGGTCCGAAATTACGTACTGGTCCAGACCGGTATGAGCGGTACGACCAGTATACCTATCGGTACCAAATTTTATTTTATTTTATTTTTTAAAAAATTAATATTTAATTAGTTTTTTAGAATTAGACCCGAAAAAACCATGAAATCGACTCGAATACCCGGTACCGGGCGGTACGAAAAAAAATACCAGTACCGATCGAAATTTGACGTATCGGACAGTATACCCGCTGTATACCGTCTGAAATGAAAACACTGGTCTCATCCACTTAGACAAATAATATCTCTAAAGTTGTACAACTAGTACCTAAAGTTTATTTTACACCGATGACCTTAATTAACAACATTGAAAATTTTTATGACCAATTATGTCCGTTAAAAATTAGAGATTAGTTTTGCCCAAAAATTCAAAGTATGAGATAATTTTTGTTATTTTCATATTTTTAGGATCACAATTGTCATAATTCTTAAATTATATGGATCAAAATTACCATAAACATAAAACTATGAGTAACAAAATATGCGTCTCATCCCATATTTATATGTTATCGCTCTCGTAGTACGATTAAATAAGGAATTGGTTTAATAAAACAATTCATACAAACACGGATATGAATATGAAACGGATGGATGCAACACAACAAACATGAATATAAACACACATACTAACAAATGAAAATGAACATGGAACAATAAAAAAAAAGTAGAAATATGAAATATGTTCAAGCATTTTCTTATGTTTGAATTATAATAAGAACAAACATTAACACATTCACGTATGTTTTCATCACTATTAGGGATGTGCATGAGTTGGGTATGATCCAATTATGGTCGAGTCAATGACTCACTTTATCTAAAGACAAATGACTCAAACTTGATTTAGACTCGATTAAGAATTCATGGGTCTGAATCCATTGGGTCTTCATTAAATATGGTTCTTAATCGGTCTTCAAAATCTTACGTCTTCGATTATTAGATTAATTGCAATGCAAACAAGTCATATTTAAAATATTTTAACTAGAGCGTGAAGGAAAATATGATAATAAATTATTTAAATCACAAAATTGTTAAAATGAAGCGTCCTAGCCCTAGGGCGGTTGTGTAATTACAATTGTTTTAGCTTATAAGAGTTATATCACAAGTAATTTTTTTAATTTATTATTTCATTTTTTAAATAATTTGGTTAAACAAAGACTCTCAATTCATTGAATTCTATATTATAACCAAAAAATGTAATTTTCTTTAATTAATAAGTATGGGTTAGTATAATAAGATACTGACAAATCCGTACGAATAACTAGTACAGTATGCAACGCAAGTGGGTGGACAGAAGATGAAGGATTTTGAATAGAAGACGTTATGTCTGAACAACGAAAGATGCTGTTGGAGAATTTGCGTTGTCTTAAAAATCAAACCCTTTTTATTCGTTGATGGGTCTCAATTCGCCCAACGCGTCACCTTCTTATCCCTTTCTTCTTCTTCTTCTTCTTCTATTCCATCGAAGCCATGGAAACTTGTACATTCACCTTCAGATTTCTCCTCTTATTCATCTTTCTCAGTATCCTTCTTCTAGGTATAAAAAAGAACACGTGTTTCCTTTCTTTGAAACTTCTTTTATAACCTAAAAACTATTTGCAGGTACAGATTCAAGCAGATATGTTATGCCTTCAACTTCACAGAAGAAGAATGTGTATAATTTTAAGGCAGAATTGATAGGTTCTGTGGTGCCAAGTTGTAGTTATAATGAATGCAGAGGCTGCAGATACAAATGCAGCGCAAAGATTGTTCCTGTTGAAGGAGATGATCCTATCAACACCGCTTACAGGTATAAATGTATTTGCCATATGCTAAATATTCATCATTGAGTGAGTTCTTCCAGCAATTTCCTTTTTAGATTGTATTTTTCATTTCAATTAAGATTTACAAACATATGTTTTCATGCTTGTTTCATATTAATGTGATTTAAAATTATTATAGGATTCCGATGTATGGTAACAAAATGTTTCTCATAACAACTTAATTAACGAAGTTGGTGCTTTTAGTTTATTGTTTGAATAGAGTGTTAGAGTTATTGAGAATAAATATACGGAATTTAATAATTATTTAGATATATTGGAATCAAACGGATCTCATCGTAAAATAAAGTAGTCAAGTGGATTCGTAAATCCGATTAAGATCTTACGAGTAGGTTTATTTATGAGTCAATCTTCCAATGAGATGAAAATGTAATGTACATATTACTTACAAACCATGACCATATTATAGACGAAAATTATAGTTTCATACTTCAATCCATCGTATAAGTAGAAACATAATAATCTTTACACAATAAATGATAACACCATATTTGATACTTTAAGGCTAGTTAATTTGATCACATTTAATAGACTTATAAATTAGATAATTCTAAATACATAATTATCTGATCACATTTTAATATATTAATAAATTATACAATTCTCAACACATAATTATTTATATATAAGTACAACATTATTAATAATCCAACATAGAGTTTTAAATAATTCGAATCTAACCCACAACAAGTGGTTTTAAGGTTTGGCTTCGTTTCGAGTTCAAAAACTATAAAAAATATGATTTTTGGGTTCGTTCAAATTAAATAAAACTAATGTATATAACATTATTTAAATATATAAAAATATTATAATATTATTGACTAACTAACTAGTTGGGCTCAATGCATTAGAAATTTTGATATTTGTGGTTCAATATATTAGAAATTAGTACTCGTTTCTTGGCGGATGCAATTCGAAAAGTTCATGATCGATTTGATTCAGACAACATAAGTATTTTTACTAGGTTGCACGGGTGCAGGTGCGAGGTGTAAGAGTGTGGGGTGCGTAAAATTTTACCAATCCAATTAAAGGTGAGTTGATTTAAATTAATTAAAATATATATTAAACTACGTTACCATGATTCTTTATTTTTACAGAACTTTACGAATCTGATTCTCTAGGATTCGCGATTATCTAGAAATTGTATAAGTTATGTAATATTTATCAACTTTTAATTATTTTATTAATTTTGAATTTTAACAAATTTTTAGTTTAATGATAAATTATTTATTATATATTATGATTATAATTTGATCATGATTAAATATATTTTATCAATAATTATGATTATTTTAACTTATAAAAAACTATAAATTATATAACTAAAATAATTATTTAATTAAAAAATTTACGAATCATTATCCGGATTCTTTAAAAAATTATGCATTTTGAATCGCGAATCGTGTCATATTTTGTGGTAACATAGATATTAAATTATCAAAATCAAACATGAATAAAAATAAACATATAAATTTTAGGAACAAAAAATAAAAATAAAAACAAAAAAGATAAAATAAAAATTGAATACACACAATTCTTTGTAGGATTTACGCACCCTGTACTGATTGCGTTGGGTGCGTTGCAAGGCACACAATTCGTACAATATAGTATTTTTATAAACAATAAATCAATGATGGGCTAAGCCCATCAATGTTTGGGCCAGAATTTGGGCAACGACAAGGAACCTTTTTGGGATCTCATCATTGAAATGCTTATGTGCACGTGTAGTTTCTCTATGTCCAATTGTATATAAAAATTATGAATTATAAAAATTTGTGGACACATGTAGCCTTGCTGTTACACAATTATATGTCCATATAATAAATTTTATTATATGTATTTATCAAATAAGTATAATAATCATCTTAATATTGGTATATAAACTTCCTTATTTTCTAAAACAAATCCAAGTGAATTAGTAAGTCATCATAAAATTGAAATATATGAGGGGTATGATTCTATTTAATAGCCCTACATAAATATGTTTATTCGTTTGGATCGAATAACAACTCTAATTCAATATGAGATTATTATATAAAATTTCAACATTTAGTTCAAAAATAACAAATTTCGGCATGCGTTAACTAAAGCATTTCTATGAAAATTTTAAGCGATTCTATAAAAGTAAAATGTGAACTTGATTAGTGGCCGACTATGTGTGATCATCCGATCCAAACTCGGCCGATTGGATGTAAATTGTAGTGTTCGCAACATTTTTTTAAAAAAATAAAAGGGCTAATCAATTTCGAACTCTATGTTTTTTTTTCGAAAGCTATGAATAAAAAATTTAAAATATCTCTTTTTTTTAGTAAATATAAAAGTTGGATCCAATCATTTAAAAATCATATAATTAAGTATTTGTTTAAATACATACAAAAATCAGTACGTGCGAAATATTCGATATACCATAACTTTTAAAAAGTAATTATACAAAAAACGGGCAACCAATTGCAATGGAATTAGGAACCTAGGAGGCTGATATTAATAAATGTGTTTGAAATAATAATGTAAATAGGCAATAGGGTTTAGGAAAGAAGGAATTAATTGGATGGAGTGCTCCCCACGTAATAATTACCCAGAAAATTACAACTCAATGAAATTATTTAATAAATAAATAACGAGGCGGGACACACCACGTGCTGAGGTGAATGTTCTCTGTAACCAGTCCACGTGTTTTTCTCGTGCAGTAAAATTTAGTTAAATATACGATCAAACAGCCGTTTTGTGGCCTATTTAGATTATCCCAAAAATATCGATAATTTAGAATAATAGTATAGAAGATAAATAAAAGATATCAGATTATTTTAATGTGGAAACAAAGGTGTATAGAAATCATACTATCGGAATAATTATCAAATTCACTATTGAAAAATAATAACTCAAATTCTCTAAGCTTAA
This sequence comes from Utricularia reniformis, assembly GCA_009725065.1. Taxonomy (NCBI): domain Eukaryota; kingdom Viridiplantae; phylum Streptophyta; class Magnoliopsida; order Lamiales; family Lentibulariaceae; genus Utricularia; species Utricularia reniformis. Next base: position 188,942 of record RWGZ01001272.1, on the reverse strand, counting down.
GGGTATACATAATTAGTGAACTCAATACATCTAATTATAGTATGGAGATATAAGAAAAGTAATAAATATTTTATAATATTTAATAATGTTAAATATATGATTCATTAATGCAATGTTTTAAATTTCCGGTATACCGAAAATTTTGGGCGTACATGCTGGTATGAGTTTTTTTCGGGTTGGGTTTTGCGTGTCGGGTTTTATATTAAAAAAATAAAATATGAATATGAGTTTGTCCGGTATACCGGCCGGTACCGGTTTTTAAAACATTGCATTAATGAGAATCTCATATATCATTCTATATGAGTGGTGTGTATGGGTAACCATCAAACTTTAAAATAGTATAAAGACAATGTACACAAAGTTTGTAAATTGCATCAAACCCTCCAAAAAAAGGAATCCATGATTGTATATAATTATATATGATCATAACACTCGTTTATATTTAAATGAATCTATAATTGTATTCGACCTAAATGGAAAAAATATGATAACTCTATCTTCAAACTTTGAAAAATAAAAAAATAACACATAAATTGTTAAATTATCTCACACGAAAAAAACGAAAACAGCTAGTTAAAATGTTATAATATAAATATTATAAAAGATGAAAATTGGGAAAAACGAAAAAAGCCGGGAGATGGCATGTGATGAGGTTTTGTGTAGGTAAACAAGTGGCAATTTTGTTAAATGTTTGTCTGTTGAATTTATATGCCAAATAGTAAAATATTTGTTTAATAAAATAACTTAACTGAATATTCTTAGGGTTAAGGGTTTAGTATTCTTACGATCAAATCCTATAAAGTGTAAATTTAATTAGTGTGTATGTTGTGTATTAGTATGTATAGATGTTATGTTTACACTTTATGGTTGAAATATCAAATTGTCTAATATAAGATTTGTGATGAGATTTGGATTTGTTTGTAAGAGAAGAAGGGGTATCATGGTAAATGATTTGTTATAGTCTTTTACGATGTAATTTTCCCCCATATAAGTTATATCCGTACCCACCTCCTTCATCATTTCGATCAAAATCTATAATTTGGACATTCAGTGAAGAGGGTTGTGCTTGCATGATCAACTCATGTGTAAGAAAGTGACGAGTTTATGGGGAAATTTATCCAAAATATCATTTTTCTAAAGCAAATTATATTTTTTGTATGTTTTAAAATATTCTAAAAAATTTAGTCAAATACATTTTCAATATTTCAATTATGAATATGTTTTATAGACTCTGTTTCTCGACCAATCGAATCATGAGCTTCTATATTATTTTTTCGAGGGTAGGTTTTGGGCTAGTCCAACATGATTAGACAAAATAGTGCATCGCTTTAGACAATAAAGATAGATTGACAAATGACAAGTGTTTCATAGGGTCTATTAAATCAAGTTTGAATCGAACGAAAGCACATTGAACTTTAGCGTGAGTGTTAAGAATACATTTCACATATCATATATAAATGAGAAAATTTATATTTTATGAAGGTAGTGTCTTCAAGATTAATTAGTTTGGTATAGACGCTCTATGTTTATTGAATTCTAAATTTCCAAATGGTATCGAAGGTTGAAGGTACAGTTTCTTTAGCGTGATATTAATATATTATGGGTGTAAACAATTTAATTAAGTTGTTTTAACTATTTTTATAATGTTCGGGATTCGGGTTGAGTTCAAATTAGACAATGTTCAGTTCATGTTCAAATACTAAAAAATCTATGATTTGAGGTTTTCTTAGGGTTTGGCTCTAGTTATAAATTAAAATTGAATTAATTAATTAATATATATATATATATTAATAATATAGTAATATTGGCTCGCTTCTACGATGACTCAATGCATGGTATAACTTTTGGTAATATGAAAATATCACTCGTTTGAAATTTATTTTTTAGTTTTAATAATATGTTTCCTATAGAAAAAATAGGAAATTTAATAATAAGGCTATGTAAATAATGAACTTCAAACATCAATAATTTTTTACCGTTAAATTTTGACCGACTGTAAATTTGTTTATCGTAGTTAATGTTATATTTTACAAAAGTCAAACCTGGATCTAAATAATCACCTACCTACATAAATAATATAATATAATTTATTACACTCGGAATCTTACTATTTCGAACATCACTGTTTGTTTGTTTTTCTATTTTTTTTTTACTTTTTAAATTACCAATAAAAATAAATTGGACATATTTGATTTGCTTTTTCAAAATTAGGGTGAGATGTTGTCACGATACATTGCTATGAGATTGTTGTTGTAATTACTGTCGGATTTTGATAAAATATATTTTATAATCTTTAAATACAATATATAATATAAATATTTATAAGTTAAGTAAATAAAAAAATTTCTTTGTATTTATAATAAACATATAAATGTGTCCATTTATCTAATAAATTATTTTACAATCGCATAGAAAAACATAAATTAAGATTGTATTAGAAAATCATATAAAATAATGGTGTAAATCAAAATGAACCAATTTCATCGCACATATGAATAAATTAGCTAATTTTAGAAGATTCAATTAAAAAAAAATTTAAAAAAAGGATAAATTAATAGAAACAAATTTAACCTAAAAAGTTCTATAGAAAAAAATATTTATTGTACATAAATAAACTCCCAAATCAAAATGCGAAGAACAAAAATTTGAAATAATGAATCGTGAATATATAAATATAAAAGAATATGTAATTTAATATTATAGAAACTTTCGAAGTAACTTAGTTTAGGAGGCATAGAGTTATTAATAAAACCTACTTTAAAATAATATTAAATTTATTATTTAGACAGTTGACCCATTTCGCATCCGGAGCCTTGTCCATTTTGTCATTTTGTATTTCAAAATAATTTTATTATTTTACTTTCAATAAATTATATAATTTTTTTATTTGATAATTGTTGTAAAGTTTTTCACTATACATAATAAAAGAATCATTTCTTACGGATTTCATAGTAGTCCACAAATAATATTTTATTTTTTAAATATGATACGTAAATTAAATCTATATGAGTATATTAGATTTAGTTCACATAAATGAGAATTCAGAATTGCAAAACCATTAATAATTTTAATTGATTAAATTTTTTTTTTGAAATGGCCAATAAAATTTTATAATTTAATTTATTCATAATATTGTTTTTAGCTTTAATCGAAAAACATTCCAAAATATTTAATATTTGGGCACCCGCCCCCATCGCCCGCTGCAAAATGGTGAAATCAGGGGGGGTCGTGGGCCCTTCCTTTAAAATTCATTAATAAAATAAAAGATGCCATTTTCGTACTCTTCGTCTCCACTGGCGGCCCTCTACCGACCAGAGCTTCTAATACAATACAATTTATGTTTTTACATTTGTTTGCATAAAATAAAGTTTCATTTCAGTGGTAAAAAAATTGGTTTAATGTTTGTTTGAGAACTGTTGCCTATTTACTACTCAACCAAAAGAACCCTATAGGTTCAGCTATTATATTATCTATATCTTTGCATCCTCTCTTTTATTCTTCTTACATCTTCTTTGGTGTATTTTCTTCTGGGTTTACCTTGAATTGGGGGTTCTTCTGTTCTTGATCTGTTTTAAAACAGTTCTTGTTTGATTTATATACATATAGCTATAGCTACCGCCCCTCTTTTTTGATTGTCTGTAAACTGTTGTTGCGATCTGTCAACTGAAATGACAACAGAAGTGACTACGGAGCGCGTCTGCTATGTTTACTGTGGATTCTGCAATACTATTCTCGCGGTATATTTTGCATTTAATTTTCTTAATTTTATGTAGATTTTGCATGTTGTGGAAGATTTGGGGAGTTTGTGAAAGGGGATTTGAGATTCTTCTTCTTTTTCGGTCTTTTCTTTGTTGTTCAGCTAAAAGAGAAAAGGGTTTTGGTTTTTTTCACGAATGATATGGATTTAAGAAGTGAAGATTCAGATCTATAGCTTCTTTTACTGAATTCTGTTGTTTTTTTGAAGAAAAATATTATCTTTGTCTACTGGGTAAGAACCCTAACGATCTTTAGATACAGCAATAAGTTCGGTTTATAATTTTCCTTCTTACTTCACAGATTAAGGCAAAAAAGCCCTAATCAATTCTGTTCATGAAATGTGCTTCTTGTCCGAATAACGGTTAAAAAAATAGGTTTTCTTCCTTCAGCTAGCGCTATTTGATCTGTTTTAGGTTATATAGAACCCTAAATAGGAAAACACTTGCCCCCAGAAAACTGTTTCTTTTCCCATCTCAGAATCGACAATTGCTTTTGTTTTGAAGCAATACATCAATGGCGGTTTTGTTTTTACTTTTTCACCGACTGTAAAAAGTACAATCACGCAAATAAAGAAGGTAGATTTGAACCAGATGATTTTGTGATTCTTCTTCTTCAGACAAGTCATTTTCTTCTCCCTCTCTCCTCTCTCCCTCAGTCATCAGTTGTAATCGTCTCAGTCAGAACCAGTAAAAATAATAAGCTTAAGATTTGGATTCTAATGGCTTTTACGTTAACTTTGAGCAGGTTAGTGTTCCATGGGGAAGTATGTTCACAATGGTTACCGTAAGATGTGGACACTGTGCAAATCTTCTTTCTGTCAACATGGGAGCTGCTCCTATTCCCCCTTTTCATCATCTTCAAGAATACCAGGTTTATTGCACTCATTTTACACAGCAGATTTACCTTAAATTAGGTCATTACAGTCATTGATTATTATTGCATCTTTGTACTAACTACTAACATAACATATGATTTGCATCATTAAGCTTCTAAAGCAGCAATCCCAGATTGAAACCGCGATAAAAAATGGTGCATCTTCGTCTAGGTTCAACGGGCTCACCTCGTTCAAACCAAATATTCCCAAGATCCCACCTCCTATTCGTCGTAAGTCTTTCGAATTCGATACATTTTGTTTGGTTAGGGCATGATAAAAAGTAGCCAAAAGGAAATACTACTTATTTTCTTGGGCAAAATATAAATTTAGTCCCTACAGTTTTAATGCTTTGTTAATTTTGGTAACGAAAGTTATATAATTGTGTCAAATGTGATCCCAAAGTAGTAAAACCTATCTTCATGTGTTTTATTTATTGGCAAAACCAATTACTAAAATATAGTGTGTATCTCATAGTTGGTTTTCAAAATTATCAATTTTGAAAATATAGGTATTCAATCAAATCAAAATTTGGGAATCGATTTTACTAATTTAAAAATCAGTTTTACCAAATTTCTTACGTAAATTTATATCGAAATAGTGGTGAAATTCGTGATTGTGACATTACATCCCCTTACCACTCGCTATCAAACAATAACAGCCCCAAACATTGCATAGTACTTTTTCTATGTGACTCTATACCTCTTTATTGACAAGCCATTAAGGCCCCCAACTTCTCAAAAAAAAATTATAAACCCGAAGAGAAGAACGATTTATTGATTCGTAATCATTTTTTTCTAGTTCAATTTACGTTCGTAATTGTGCTATTTTGCAGCTCCGGAAAAACGACAACGCGTTCCATCGGCATATAACCGGTTTATAAGGTGTATATATTGTCAAAAATGAGTTTTTCTACGACACTTTTGTTAAGAGTTTAGGGTTTTAATTTTACAGGGAAGAGATTCAAAGGATAAAAGCAAATCATCCAGAGATCAGTCACCGTGAAGCTTTCAGTACCGCTGCGAAAAATGTAAGTTAAATAAGGACTAATTTAACCTAAACCCTAAAATATAAACCCTAAACTTTATGTGATTATTAATTATTTTAATATTACTATTTCATGCAGTGGGCCCATTTTCCTCATATTCAGTTTGGAGGGAACCGAGAGAGCAGCAAACAAGCAATGGAGCTTCAAGTTGCAGGAGAAGCAGCAACAACTAACAAAGCTTTCGGCCATTAAAATATTTTATATGCATTATATAAATATGTATGTTTTTTTATTAAATAAGTAAACAAATATTAGACAAATTTAATTATTTGAGATTATTAGATGTGAAACTTATGCATATAAATATTTGAAGAAATTTAACTCTATATATCAATTTTAAACATGTTTGATAAGATACATAAATCTATCTTTCCAATAAAGTTTTATTTTTGTATACAATTTCCAAAAATAACCTTCTATAATGGGTTATTTAATTATTCGGGAAATATAATAATTGAGTAGTGTTTGTAGGAAATATCTAAATTTTAAATTTCAAAGTCAAAAAATTACATAAATAGCACAAAAATTTGTTATAATCATCACTTGCATTGACACAACCTTTAAAAATTGTAAAGTCATGTCATCAAAATTATATATTTGCATATTTGACTATCGAATATATAAAACCCTGTTAATATTTTAAACATATCACTAATTTGTATTTGATCTATTAACTCTAAAAACATGTAATGATTATGCATTCAAACATTGAAATTTATTGATAATAAAAAAATTATCGTTAAAGATTATTATACTTCGAATGCTAAACATGTTATTTCTAAACTTTAAAGCAAGGAAGTTAAACCGGTCGGTACCGTTCATACTGGTACGAACGATTTTTCCTATATATCGGTGGTATACTGATGATATATGATAATATCGGTGTACCGGTCATAATCGATATTTACTAGTATGACCGGTATATCGGGCTGTATATCATCGGTTTGACTACCATGCTTTAAAGGCATCATATTTATGTTATTTTAAACTTATTGTGTAATTTGATTAATTTTCTCATAAATAATTTGTCAACTGTTTTCCAAATTGTCAACTTCATCCCTATTTGTTTCAAAATTGCCCATTGCATCTTTAAACCTTACTAAAATTTCAAACTGCATTTACTTATTTTATGAATTGTCAATTTTGTTTGAAAACTATCATTCTGCCTAAAGTGTATGGCCACTCGCGAACATGCTCCTTAAATTTATCAAATGTATACATAATTATCAAAATAAAATTGTATAAACTATTTTGATATTTTAGAATTTATATGAAATAAAAGAATAAAAAATATGGTTTTAAAATCGGTCGGTATACAAATATTACCAATCAATCATCTCAACCATATCAATACAATATGAAAAGTCTGATTTTAAAATATTGATAAAATACAAAATATTTGATAGATTATTTCTATGTTAAACGGACTCTTCTCCCGGTAAGCCGAATCCGAGTCGGATTCTTCTAGGACACCAACTCTTCTCGGACACTTGTTGGACACGAGTCTGTTTTTTATATTTAAATTTATTATTATTTATTTTGAAATAGTCATTATTTAAATTTTTTATTTATTTATATATATTAATATAATTCGTTAATGTTTAAAAAATTAGTTGTATATCAGTATTATTGGAATATAATATAGTTTATACCAATTATTTCGACATTTTATATGTTTTAAACATTAATTATCATATATATTTGTGGTAGTAATTTATTATTTTGTATAATATAATTAGATAAACATAATTTATTATTATTTATTTTGAAATAGTCATTATTTAAATTTGTTTTTATTTATATATATTAATATAATTCGTTAATGTTTAAAAAATTAGTTGTATATCAGTATTATTGGAATATAATATAGTTTATACCAATTATTTCGACATTTTACAGGTTTTAAATATTAATTATCATATATATTTGTGGTAGTAATTTATTATTTTGTATAATATAATTAGATAAACATAATTTTATTTATTATTAATTATGAACCATGTTAACAACAAATGTCTTTTTAAAATTTTATATTTTAATTAACAAAATAATTGATATTAACGAGTCAGACTCTTTAACAAATCTTAGTCTCCGAGTCCGAGTCCGCGAATCCCCGTGGCGCCATGGCGGTGTCCATTTAACATAGGATTATTTCATCTTTGTTTACGACATTAAATTTGTGAAATTATTGTCATATTAATTTTCTATAAATTATTTAAAAACTAATAAAGTGATTGAATATTTTAAAGACAAGTTGACGATTTATTCATTATAGTTGATGATGAAATTAAATGGATTGAAATATTACCTTTTTTGGTGTTTATGTATAGTTGGTGTGTGAAAGCGACAGGTCACGTTGACTATCAAATCAAGGAGGAGCTATATATAAATAAGGCCTTTTATTGTGTGTACATTTTTTTATTTTTCTATATAGTGAATCTCTAACCAAAAATTTTCAAATTTAAAAATGAGAAATTGCATAATTAGTCTCCAATTTACGAGTTGTGTAAAAGACATGTCCTCAAACTTACGAAATTACAAGAATGACACATAAAGTTATCAGCTGTGTAAAAGACATGGCCTCCAACTTACGAAATTATAAGAATGACACCTAAAGTTATCAATACCGTTTGTGTTTTTACCATTGACATTCTAGCACAAGTTTTCTGTACGTTGAAAATCATTTGAAAATCTCTTACAAAATACGCAAATAAACCCGTTTGAAAAATTATACAAAATTTACCATTGATGTTCGAGAATTGTGCAAAAAATATTAAATATTTACAAGTTCATTAAAGTGTCAAAATAAACGGTATTGGAAACTTGAGAAGTCTTATGTGCATATAATTGAAGTTGGAGGGCTACAAATGCATACTTTTACTTAAAAAATATATCATATTTGTAATTTTGTAACTTATAGGACATGCCCTTTATACAACCCGTAAGTTGGGGTGCCGTAGGCAAACATCACCCATTTAAAAATATATAATACTTAAACAATGTAAATATAATATTCTTAAAGTTTAAAATTTAAAAAAAAATATTACCAAAAGTTGTTAATAATTAATGTTGATCCCTAAATTTAAAAAGTTAAAAATCTCATACCCTCTTAATTTTTATATTTAACGAGAAGATCTAAGGTTTTATATTAACACACGCTAATGTTTTAATATATAATTATTTGTATTTGACCTTTAAAATTTAAAAATATGTAATGAATATGTTTTCAATATTTGAATGTCAAAACCGTTCAGTGAAATGAACCAAAAATAATTATTATTCACTCAAGGATTATTCATATACGAAAAGCGAAAACCTATTACGAAGTAATCAAGTTCACCATTTGTCGGGCTATTTTGAAACTTTAGGAGCTAAATAAGAAACTCTTAAACCAATGTTTTAAAAACCTATACCGGCTGGTATACCGGACAAGCTAATTGGATTGGTATATCGGAAATGTACTGGAATATTAAAATAAAATAAATTATAAAATATTCATATTTTTTTTTAATATAAAACCCGACCCGACCCGACCCTAAAAAACTCGTACCGACCGGTATTTTGCCAAAATATTGGCCGAAGCCGGTACGCCCGAAATTTCTTTAAAACATTGTCCCAAACTTGATGGGTATAAGTTTTACAGTATTGTATATCGATTTCTCGACCGAGAATATACCAAAACATGTATGATAAAGGAGTACTTTATTGGTTTATATGACTACTTCACTATTTGTTCCTGTAAAGAAAGGAGCTAAAAAAATAAAAGTTGAATTTTGATGTATAAATGGAATAATATTTGAGTATTAGTGAATGATATGAAAAGGGAAACTTAAATGTATAAATGTGTTGTGAAATAAGAAACTGCAAGAGTCAGATCGTAGGTGGGAGCTATGAAATTCAGTGCCAAAACAAAATGGTCGTAGTCTCCCAACTACCATGTTTTCATAGTAATGAAAATGCATGATTGTGCAATCATATGGTCCTCAATGAAAACTAGGGCGAAAGGGGGGGGGGACACAGTGGCAGATAAGGTGAAAGGGATATGTCACAATTCACTATCTATTTAAAAAACTGCATTCAAATCTATCACAATTTAGCATTATGATGTTAAAGATAAAGAAAATCAAATACCTTGTTACTCCTCCTCTTGATTACTTAGAGCTTGTGTCGCAGTTGAACGACTCCAATCTCCAATGTGCTTCTTTGAATCATATCGTAGAAAAGACAAAACTTCAAAAGTTGAAATATTTAAAAATAGTTGAAAAAATACCTTGAGTTGGTATTGTAAAAACCGTAGGATTTGGAGTTGTAAGCATGGGGGGAGTTGTAACGACCCGTCTTTTGTTTGTACGATATTGTTCGCTTTGAACTAGACTGACTCTAATGACACCCACCTAGTCCTCACTATTTTACTTTTTCCTTAACTCTTACACTTTGCAGTGGGTCACCCATCCCTGATTTGCTCCAGGCTGAGCATGCTTAACTTTCCAGTTCTAACGTTCTGCTTGCCACTTTGCTAAGAAAAATATCTCGTGCAATGGAAGACGAATCACTATACTTAATCTATTATCATTCCCCGTCTATAGGCGATGTAGGGATTCGCCTAAGGTGCCCTCTCTCTCGCACCCCCGAGAGGTCCTTACATTCACCCCTCCTTATGTACTCAGCGTCCTTGCTGAGGTTTGCCCCAACACACGGACTATAACCCGGGTCCTGCTCTGATACCAAATGTAACGACCCATCTTTCCGCTTGCACGATATTGTCCGCTTTGGACTAGGCTGACCCTAATGACACCCACCTAATCCTCACGGTTTTACTTTTTTCCTAGCCCCACACTTCCCAGTGGATCACCCATCCCTGAATTGCTCCAGGTTGAGCATGCTTAACTTTCCAGTTCTAACGTTCCGCTTGCCACTTTGCTAGGGAAAATGTCTCGTGCAATGGAAGACGAATCACTATACTTAATCTCTGATCATTTACCGTCTATAGCTGATGTATGGATTCGTCTAAGATGCCCTCTCTGGCACCCCCGATGGGTCCTTTCAGGGAGTCCTTAAAAGGTAAGGTGAAATGGTGAAAATTAAATTTCGTGGGACAATGTTTCAACTTGTGGGGTACTGTTCTTTGAAATGTTGTGGTGTTGAATTGCTATTTCATGCCATCTGCTCTTAGTACTGTGAAACTGGAGACTTAGGGAATATGTAGGCAGAAAGCAAAGATGCTAAAAATATGTGGAAAGCAGAAAAATGAGAGTTTAAGCAAAAGAAAATAGCTGCAGGAGCATTACATTTAGTTCAATTAGAGTCGAAGAACATACCATTTTGTGCCTTGAATCCTCTGTATCCTTGCCCTTTGGTAGATTCAAAGGTTTAAGGCTTACGATGATATACATTCTTGTGCTCCTCATAAGCAGGGCAGGGATCTAGGCTCATCAACAAGAGCCTCCAGTCTTCATAATACGATCTGAGATATTCAAGCGAATATTTGTCATTTGATTATAAATTTGCATTGATGTATCATGAAAAACACATAAAAATTGGGAAGTTTAAAACATCTGTGTTAACCAATTGAACTACAAAGTTAATCACATCTCAACTTCATCAATTCTGGTTTAACGAGATGAGACAACGAGACGCATGACAGACCGAGTTTGATTGTGCATTATCTTCAAGAATTTTTTCATGCTTCATATATTAGTTCTTTATTAAATAACGGTTACTTTAAAAAATAATACTGATAAATTTTAGTTTATCATAGTAGTAATTTTATCTTTTACTATTTGTTTCCATGTTCATTTTTCATTAATTTAATAAATAAATCTGAATTATTTTAAATAATTAAATTGTTAATGACATTAATAACCTTATCATTTGATTGACATATTAAATAATTTTATTATTTCAAGAATGTAATAAAATTATGTAACTTTTTTCATTCTATAATAATGTCACGTACAAAAATATTTTGTATTTGATTTTGTTATTAAAAATTATATTCATTGTTATTAAAAATTATATTTCATTCTATAAGTTGTCGACTAAGAAGTATAGATGTCGATTGTATTATTTCATAAATACTTGTCGATCTATGACATTATGGTCACCCAAAACTACATTAGTTGATTTATATTCTTTTTCACATATAATATATTAAAACACATATAAATAATTTTATTAGAGTAATCATATAAATAATCATATGAGCAATTCCGTGAATAATATTAAAAATATTAATATAATAAAATGTATAACATATCGGTAGAGTAATAAAAATATTTATATCAATCACAATTTTATAAATTAAAATTATTGAGTAATATTTATTAAATTATTGAATTTGACATAAATACAAATACTAACAAATAAAATAACTGTTATTATAATAAATTTAAAATTGTCAGTGATATAAAAGTAAATTAAGATTGTGTAGGTGCTACAGTAACATTTTTCCCTTATCTTCAGTATTTCTAGATTTCTGCCCCAAATTCGAACGGCATCACCATTTCTCAACACAATTTGCACTAAATCTAAATGCGTTAAACTAATTTATTCTGTTTAGACCAAATGGACAATTATGTTCAGCCCAACAACGAAACTTAAAAATACAGTCTTTTAATAATTATTTAATTTTATTCTCAATTTTTTTATGTAATAATTATTATATTATGCGTTTAAGTGGTTAAAATGGAGTTTTATTTAATCAATTTACAGATTCTATAAATTTCGCACGATGCAGCGCCTTGGGGCACCCGTTAAGAACCCTGAGCTCCCATTGGTTGGAATTTCTACGTACAAATCATTACAATAAATATTCAATATTACCCATCTTGTTCTCCATGCCATTGACTGAAATTGGATTGAAGTAATTATTCTCAAATTAAACCCAAATTTTCCCTTAATTTTCCACCCATTCTTCATCCCATCCGCCGCCGCAGCCTCCTCATCGACAGTATTTCCCATCGTGGTGAAACTGACCGACAATGAAGTTTCATTCATCGAATTCTGCGAAAAGAAAGGTAAAATAGTTCTCGATAGAGACCATGTTTCGTAGAAAAACTCCGCCAACAGATAATCATAAGAAAGATATATCCCCAAGTTACGGTTCTTCACCGTGAGGCTAAGATCAGAAGATAAGGATATAAGCGAGATATCACTGTTTATCACTGTTAAATTCGTCACCGATAACGAGTGAACTTCAAATTCCGGCAGATCGGGCCGGTGAGTCAACGAAGTGATGATAATTATTGCTGCGAAAAATAGGATAACCGCAATAACGAAGATCAAGAAACAGCGAAGACAGGAGCCCAGGCGAGGGTTATACATGCCGGTATCGAAATACTAGTTGTTCCAGTAACTGTTATCGGCGTTTCTAGGAGAAGCGTGCGGGAAGGCGGCGGCTGCAAAATAAGCTACAGGTACAAGACCATCAAGCTTCTTTCATACTCAAATTGTAGATTACTATGGTATATTCTTGTTTTGTATTGATGAATGAGTGGCTTTCCTGTTGTTTATCGGGTAGTTTGGGTCAACTAAGGAAATGGACTGGAAGTTTCCTGTATTGAATCATGGTTATTCATTTAATGGTGATGATGACTTTTGTTCACTTCATTTTCAGCCTCATTCTTCAAACAAGACATGATTACAGTTCATCATCAGAAAACAGATAAAAAGTAGTTTTGACATGCTAAGTATCTTATGTTTATGGATCATCCATGGATTGAAATGAATCAGTGAAGTCAGGTTTCTTCGAAGACGTAGTTTCCTTCGTTTCTAGGCTGTAATCTGATCTACTTTTATCTTCTTGCCAAGCTTTCAACAACAGGGGAAGTGGTGTAAGAGCAAAACTTGTGTAGCTGTTAGAAGACTGATCTATTTCTGGATATGGTTTCCATGTATCGACAAGACGAGCTAATACATTTGCAATGTATCCCATTTCGGGTCGATGATTCGCCTCTTTTGCTGTACAAAGACCAGCTAATTCTGCTATTATATGAATGCTTTGGTAAGTGTCTTCTTTTGCAGATAGAGCAGGATCAATTGAAGCAATAAGATCACACTTGTTTGATTTTCTAGTCATAAACCAGTTAACCAAGTATTGTTCTTCTTCAGGGCGATGAGCATCGAGTGCTGGTGATCCGGTTAGAAGTTCCATCAGTACAACTCCAAAGCTGAATACATCGACTTTTGTCGTAACTTTTCCCATTACTGGAGACAGACAGAATGAGTTAATTTACAAGTAAAGTTACTGATGAACTAAGAAGCTGATTTTACCTGCATATTCAGGGGCAAGGTAACCAAATGTTCCAGCAAGTTTTGTGGCAACAGATTTCCCTTTATCTGGAACTAGTTTAACCAGCCCAAAATCTGAAACTTTAGCTCGAAAATCGTCATCTAGAAGAATATTTGCGGATTTGAGATCTCGATGTATGAAGCTTTGGTTTGCTAGTGAATGGAGATACTCAACTCCTTTAGCAACATCTAGAGCAATAGCTAATCTTCTTGTCCAAGACAATGGGTAAAGTTTAAGGTTTTTCCAGTGAAAGAGATGTTCGTTTAGAGCTCCTTTCGGCATGTATTCGTATACTAACAGTCTCTCGGTTCCCTCGATAGAGTACCCTAAGAGAGACACGAGATTTCTATGTCGAAGCTTCGAGAGAGAAGCGATTTCAGCTTGAAATTCAGCTAGACCTTTGCTACCAACTAGCCCTGCTTCCATTCTCTTTACAGCAATCTCTTTTCCATCATCAAGTTTACCTCTATAAACCACTCCGAAACCTCCTCTTCCGAGCTCATTTTCGTGTGCGAACTCGCTTGTAACTCGTTTAAGTAGTTGAAATGAAAATACCGGATTTACAGCATCGATCACTTGATCATTTTTCGATCCATTATGATCCTCCTCCTTCGAAAAAACATCCTTTATCGCAATCTTTACCATGTTTTCAGGATCAGGTGAATCATTAGAATCCATTGCAACGACACTCGAAGACTTTTTCATCGTCTTTTTCCTCTTCCGAATACACATCATCAATACAAATACAGCAATAACTGAAATACCAACACAAGCCGAAGCTACAACAAGAGTGACAACTACCCTCGATTCATTTGAATTTCGCAGCCTCGGATTCACATTAGGAGCATTAGATTCTGTACCTTTTCCACTACCAAATGGACTAATCTGCGGTGATGAACTACGACCGCGATTCGAACCCGACTCAGGACTTAGTGCAGGCGCACCACTCATCAGTTTCCGATTACCATCACTCACAACGTTCACGCCATTACTGAACCTCGGAAGGGGTGGCTCGAAATCATTTCCACTTAAGTTCAATAACCTCAGTGATCCCAAAAAAGCGAGATTCTTCGGAACAACTCCATGTAAACCGTTTCCTTCTAAGTGAATTCCGACTAACGAAGATAAGTTACCAAGTGAAGGACTAATTGTACCATTAAGCCCGAGATTCGGAAGATTTATAACAGTAACTTCATTCCCGATACAAGCAATACCAAACCACGGTTCGGTACATGGATCATTACCACTCCATCGAGAAGCTAACACTTCCGGATAGTTCAAATCACGAAGAAAATTCAAAAGAGCAGTAACTACATAAGAACATGGCTGGCCAGGAACTGAAGCACAGAATGAATTAGAATCAAGCATTACATTCGTAGCTTTGAGCTTCGGTATCGGCCCGATAAGCATATTATTGCTCAAATCTAGTTCGTCGAGGTTTAAATTCGATAGCCCTTGAGGAATCAAACCGAATAATCGATTTCTGCTTAATCTGAGATCCTTTAGAGAAGTTAAATTTGCAATGCTATTAGGAATTAGCCCTGTAAACTGATTTCCATGTAGCCAAAGTGTAGTTAAACTAATCATACTACTAATGACTTCAATAGTTCCTGATAATCCATCTCCATTTTGATCATTCAAACACAAAATCTGTAACGTTAAGCCAGTAAAACTAGCCGGTATTTCTCCGGTTAAAGCATTTGATGAAAGTCTTAACATGCTCAGAGATGATAACAGGCCAAAATAATCAGGAATCTGACCAAATAAATTACAATGTGAGCATGAAAAATTTGTAAGCTGAGTTAACTCAGCAATGTCACTAGGTAATTTCCAACCAAAGCTTTGATTCAAAGGGTTGTTATCTAAAGAAAGAACACGAATATTGATTAGCCCATGAAAGAAATCAGAAGGAATAGTATCGAATTCATTGAAATCTAAGTATGCGGTTTGCAGATTAGACAAACCACTGAAAGATGGTAAAATCCCACTGAAATTGTTCTTCTGGAGGCCGATATTTTGTAGCATTTGTAACTGATTGAAATTGTGGGGCAAATGGCCTTTTAATCCCATACCCTGAATCTGAATTTGGGTAATTCTTCCATTAGAACAGCGTACATGAGGCCAAATAGGAGTGCTGCAAGGATCATTTCCGTTCACAGGCCAATGAAGAAGATACGGGTTTTCTAATCCGTTTCTAAAGTCGTTCAAAACCATGAAATCATTTGGATTCGTAAAGCAATTGACACTTCCCACAAAAAGAATCAGTAAAAGGAGAAGAGATGGCATATGAACAGTACCCATGTAAAATTACTCGCATTGAGAGATATGAATGTCTAAAAGGAGCTTATTCGACTCAGTTTTGTCTCTCAGATGAAGATACTTGAAATACCAGGTGCATGTAAATTCAAGATACAAATGTTGTTATGGAGCAAGAAAAAAATGACGGGAATTTTGGATCTTTACGCGTAGAAGTTGCCGAAACGAGAGACATTTTATGAGCTTAACAACAACAATTCAGGTGGGTAATTCCCTTTTAATATTTAATTTAGTTTAATTTGACTTTTATTTGAATTGTATTTGTGACATAAAAAAGAAAATCAAATTAGTGATGAATCTTAGAAAATGGAGCATAAATTGTTATATCCATAATCAATAATAATAAAACATAAAAAATAAAAATTCATAAGACCGAATACACTTATATTTATTTTAATATGATTATAAATTCAAAAACATGAAAAAAAAAGTATAATATATAAATTAAATACAACACTAACAGTATTTATGTATGGTGTGATTTAACCAAATAGCATATGTAATAACATTTATGAAGTAATTAATGAGAATTCAAATATACATACCAATGTTACTTAAATTCTAATTATATATTTTGATTTTAAACTCTAATAATTTTGATATCTAAAATATAATTTAGGATAAATTTCTGATTTAGATTGAAGACCAAAAACAAAATTTTGGAGAATGAACAAAATTTAGGTGAAATTTTGGTCACGATATTTAAAATATAGAAAATGGCGTTTTTGGTCCTCGTAGTTGATCATTTTGGCAAATTTCGTCCTCCAAGTTTATTTTGGATTTTCAGTCCTCGAATTTTGAACATTTGGCAAAATCGGTCCTCAAATTTCATATTTAGTTCTCCAAATGAAATCGAATAAAACCGGTCCATGTAGTTTGATCGTAGTGGCAAAATTAGTCTCCGTATTATATAAAAATGACAAATTACAAACTTCGGAGACCAAATTTGCCATAAACATAAAACTTGGAAGACCTAATTTGACAAATGTGGCAAAGTAGGAGGACTAATTTTGCTACAAATAAAGTTAAGAGACTTAATTTGCCACAATTATCAAAATAGGAAGACCAAATTTGCGCGTCGCCCACTTAAAATATGAATTTATAGTTAAAGTGTAGATCATATTCCCTATTATTTTTATGTCTATTGAAGTATAAAACATTTACACTTCAACATAAAATTGATTATTACAAATCAGCAATTATTGAGTTTGTTTGGTTTAACTTTTTAAAATTACGGTGTGGTGAGGTGTGATGAAAATGAAATAAGATGATCGTGAATTTTTAAGTATATTTGGTAAAATTGTAGTATTATGATCGTGATTTATGTAAAAATAATAATATATCCTTATATATAATAATAATAATAAATATAATTATATTATAATTAATAGAAGTACGGGTAAATGAATCTTTTCCAAAATAACGTTGAAGCAACAGTTGATTTTAACAACTGTGATGATATCGCAATTTTTTAACGATTATCACTTCGCAATTAAGCTTATGTTTTGCATGTATTAAAAAATTCACGATTGAATCATCTCACCGCACTTTTAATCTTGGTACCAAACAAACCCATTATAAAATCAAGGATTTGGTTGGAGTTAAATATCTTTGAATTTGAATATTGATATATCTATTTTTGAATTTTAGAACATTAAAATAAAAATTAAACTTAATTAACAAAAACTAGACTTAATTGATACATCTATATTTCGAAATTTCGACGAAATTTAAAAGAAATGAAACAACAAGTTGGGAATTGGGATTTGAATTGTGCCTCAATATTATCTTAAAATTGCAACCTATAAAAAACACCCATAATTGTGACATTATATCAATGCATTAAAAGCAGCCTACCAGAACATTTACATTTTCTTACACATAAAATCCTAAATAGTGTACAAATTTCAAATTGTCAATATAATATAATTGTTGTTCAAATCAAGAGCAAAACTGCTGTCTGAATCCGAACCTCTCATTTCTCAGATCAAATTCCACCAAGTAATTCTGCATAAACAAGTTTCCCAGTATAATCGCCGGCCCGCTCGCCGTCTCCGGTCCCATCGGCGTTCCATCACTCACAACGCCTAAGCACACTGCTTCTCTCTTATCATCACTCACCCCAATGAAATAGTTCTCCAATGGCAGCGCCATTTTCGCTCCACCTTTGAAATGAAGCTTCAGTTCTGGTATCTTTATGGCATTTTGTCGAACAACTTCGAAGCAAGGTCTTAACCCAATTGCCGATTCCATATCTGGAGCTCTTCTGTAATCTTTCAGTTGCTCTACGAACGATACAGTGACTGAATCGAGTACCGTCCTGCTCATATACGTCAGAGTTGAACCGGAATCCACAATCGTTCCGCCGTCGCCGTTTGAATCCAGCGAGATTTCTTTGTTGGAGACCTCAACTTTTTTCCCACCGACGGTGAGTGTGCTCAATCCAACGTAATAGTACTCCGATAACGCGGTTTTCCCCGGAACAATCGGGTTTTTCAACAGCGGTGTGTAGCTTAGATTCTTTGTCTTTTGATCGGAGTTTGATTCTGAATCCATTGATAAAAAACTGCTTCTCGGATTTTTGTCGAATTTGTGAGAAACCAGGCAGTAAGAGAATTTCTTCAGCCCTAATTGACTCGTCAAGGAAGCGTTTCCCCTGCCGAAACCTGCTATTCCGGCAGGCATATTTGACGCGAAAATAGAGCAGCCCAGCAGAAAATCAAGCACAGTCTTATTAGATACAGTCAAAGTCTCCACCATCATCAATCCTCCGGTAGACCCAGAACCGTAGAGAATAAGATACGGCGGACAAACTTCTGTACAATTCTTTTCCGGCATATGACAACCAGGGCAACTTGACTGAGAATCAAAAGATTTGTGAATCCAACTACATTTTGGATTCATACATCCTAAAATCCTCGCCGACGACGATTGTCTAGGAATGAAAGCAGATGAAACAGAACAGTTTCTACAAACGTACCGTTTAGTACAGGGTACCCAAGACAAGCTGCTACCGGTATCCATAACCATTGAAACCAACTGCGGAGGCGTACCGACACCGAAAGTAACGGAGTAAGCTCCGGCGAATGGGGAAATCGGAGTTACTGAGATGTCTCCATTACTTTTCAGATGGCGGGCTCTAGCCAATGCGTTTGAGGCAAGGAGTGTGAGTTTCTGAAATGGGTTAGCTTCTTCTTCTTCTGCTGGTTCACCATTAACAAGCAACAGAGGCACAGATTCAAATGAACAAAAAATCGAAGAGAAGAATGAAAGAAACAGAAACAGAAACAGAAGAAATGTTGTGAAGATGGAAGATGCCCCCATACTGTATTGTCAGTTTTTCATGTCGAAATGGAGTTTAAACTTTAAAGGGCGGAGTTTGCAGGCAGATAAAGAAGCCGTTGACATGTGAATTGAAGAAACGGGAGATGAATGAAAGAAATAATGTGCCGGAGCGGTGGGTGTGTACTGTGTACAAAGAAAATGGATTAAAATATATGAATTTATTATTTATTTAGAATTATTTAGTTTGAGTTTGAATTTAAATTTATACATAATTGATTGATACGTAATAAATCATTAAAATAATATAACTTTCATCTAAAATCATTAGTATTCTTAATTTCTCCTATTTACTTTAACTAAAATACATATATTGACATTTATAAATACAAATATTTATGATTACTTTAAAAATGCATTCACATTCGTAGATACTTGAATAAATTAGGCTATGTTCTGTATGCATTTTGAAAATTAGAATGCAGTTTGAGAATGTGATTATAAATCAAGAATGTATTGAATGTTCTGTAATTGATAAATTGAATTGTATAACAATAATAGTGTTCTGTATAAAATTGAATTTATCTAAATTAGATTTATCTACATGACAAAAAAAATTATGTATAATTATAGTTACACTTTAAAGATACATGAGAATAGACAACTTCCAAATATGTCTAACGACATTGTAAATGTGAGATTGTTTAAAAAAATATGATTTTTTAGATAATATATTTATAATTTAAATAACAATAATGCATTCTAATTTCCAAATCCAATCTTCTACCACATTCTGCATTCAAATAACAATTTGAAAATGCATTCTGTTTATAATTAGAATGTAAATGCTTTAGTGTTCTGTAAAAACTATAATAATACATTCTAATATCAAAATGAATATTTAAAATGTATACAGAATATAGCTTTAGTGTCAGTAGTATTGTCAAATCATCAATAAAGTATTTTATCAGTGAATTTAAACTATTTAATAAAATGAAAACATTGGTTTTACATCATTCTTTTTCATTTAAAATAAGTTATCTACATATAATATATAAAATAATTTTGATTTTAAAAATAGATACTTATCAATCAATCAAATCACTTCGACATTAATCATTAAAATGAGTGATAAAAATCAAATGTTGTTCTAGAAGTGCTACAATCAACAAATTTCTGAAGATATTTAATCAAATTTAGATTAAATAAAAACTCATTAATCATTTAAATAACTCAAGTACCTGATTAGGACATCTGCAAAGGTGGCCGTCCAATCAAATTTTTTTACCACAGGAGACTTTCTCATGTGTCTCCTAGGAGAGAGAGTCCGGTTGGGGACACTCTCTTTCCTCTATTTTTTTAAAAAAAAAATTTAAAAAATCATTTTTAAATAAATATAAAATATAAATATGCATAATATAATAATTTGATCGATAATATTATGATTGTTATATATTAGATGTGAAAAAACGATCGTTTTATTGATTTATATGTTTTAATCGATTCGATTAAATGATTTTTAATTATGATTTTAATAACCAAAACCGAATTAAATACCTATCAATTTAGTAAATTTCGATTGCCAGATTCGTATTTACATAAAAAACATGTAATACAAAAAAATAAAAAATATAAGTGTCCAGACATTGATGCAAGGATGAGAGGAAAGTTATATATAAAAGTATTGATATTAGTATAAAAAATTAAGAATGATGATGTGTACAGAGAGAAAACTGATGTGGAAAAAGAGAAACAACTGTCCGGATGGACAAGAATGAATATGCCCTTAGAATCAAAACACAAACTCCTGCTAGTTGGTTGGATTTCTTATATGATTTAAATTTCATTAAAATTAGTTTATCAAACTTATTTATTATTTTCGTATTCCAAAATCTAAACTTTCAATGAATCCTCAGTCAAACTACATAGTTCTTGATTTTATAAAATTATTTATTTTAAATAATCAATTTCGAGTTGTAAATTAGATGGTTGATATTAAAATCAACAAATACAAGTTAATGCAAATGTTTTATTTATTAAGAGATACACTTAATTTATAAATTATCATTTTAATATAGTGAAGCCAACCGAAATTTCGTTCTTCATTTATAATTTCGGTTTTTTCAGTAAATAAAATGTTGCTCCGATTCAATCATACTCAATGGGAGTTTAGTTCGGGTTTGAGTAAACTAATTGAGAACCGATGTTCTGTAGATCGGTTCCCGGTAAGATGAAACTCATACTCAAACCCAAAATAAATTAATAAATAGTTGAATTATTCATACTTTATTGTTATTTTTCATTTTTATATTTGTTAAATAAAATATGTTTAATTAGTATGAAGAATGTACAAAGCAACTAGATAGATAGATATGATATTGGGTTTGTTTGGTTCAACTTTTTAAAATTGCGATGCGATGAGGTGTGGTGAGATGTAGTGAGATGTGGTGAAGTGTGATAAGATATGGTGATCGTGAATTTTTAAGTATGTTTGGTAAAATTACGATATTATGATCGTGATTTATGTAAAAATATTAATATATCTCTTATATTTATAAAATAATAAATATAATTAATAGAAGTAAGGGTAAATGAGTATTTTGCAAAATCACGATAATGTTACAACATGTTTTAACAGTTGTGATGATATCGTGATTTTTTAACGATTATCACATCGCAATTAACCTTATGTTTTGTGCGCATTAAAAAAATCATGATTTCAACATCTCACCGCTGTTTTAATCGGGGTAACAAACAAACCCTTTAATTTGAGCCATATTTTCATATGTTTTGTCTTGGTTTTTACAATAATATATGCAAATTATAAATTATAGATAAAGATAGAGGATTCATTGCACTTGATGGAAATATGATGATTGGGATGAGCAATATTTGCCTTATGTTCTTACAACTTTTTGTCTTGGTTTTTACATTGGTTGTAAGTTGCTTTTTTATAGTATCATATGCTCAATGGGGAATATAGTTGAAGATAAAGATGCCAAAGAATATAATAAAAAGAATACTTGTTTCTTGACAAATATAATTTATCTATTTTCTTTTTAAAATATATTTTAGCAATCTTGAGTTAATTTTTTAATCAATGTTTTTATATCGATTTATATACTAAATATGGATTGCATCGTTATTTTATCCTATAGTGCAGAATAATGAATTTTAGGATCAGATTTTGAGTTTTTTGTGTTTGATAATAAAATAGCTGTTTTATAAAAATATTGTTAAGTAGTATACCCATACCACTCATAAGGATTAGATTCAAAATGAATTTAGGACTGATATAAAAACATTGACAAATACCTGAGTATCACTAGTAAATTACACCAATCTACCAAATAAATATTGATAATTTGTCAGGATTAAGTGTAATTGATCTACCCGATTGGTTACATTCAATTATGGATCGATCTTTACATATATACAAATTGATATTACCTCATTTCATTAGTTTATAAATTCATGGATTGGATTACACTTACACGAATCAAGAACGATCTTAATCTTACTTGATTAACAATCACTAAAAAAGATTATTTTTAGACAATGCAAATAGAAGTTTTATGTATTGTACAAATTACCATTTAAAAAAATTACTAAATGCAACTTTGTTCTTTGATCTTCATTTCATTTGCAGAGTAGACTTTTCCAAATGACAATAAGAAGAGCAATTTCAATGGCTATGATCGCAATCTCCATCCTCTTTTCTTTCCTCATCCTCCTGTTTTTCTTAATCTCCTTCATCCTTATAAACATCTCGTACTCCTTCTGCTCCGATCCACAGGCGCTTTTCCTCCGCCGCTCATCCATCGCCTCCGACAAAACCCATAAGCTTTCATTTCCCGTCAACGTCTTATCCTCCATATCTTGTATTTGCAGACTCACTTGTCTCAAAAAGATTCCCTGTCCCTCTTCTCCGCCGCAGGCTACCGTTACAGAGCACTGAACCATATCTCTGCCGCCGGAAGTCACCACCACCGTTGGGAATCGGAGCTGGGTATCCATTTCCGTATCCTCCCCTAGTGGAAGCCGGCACACCTCCAAAACCTTTTCGCTAGCAACGTTCATCGCCCGTCTTTTGTTTGTGTCGATCACAATCCAGCTTAATCTCAGGCGGTCCTCCCAGCCGGGAAAAGTAATTGAAGGGAGAGTTACCGTCGCCGTCTCATTCATTTCTAGAAGTTCAAGTATGAAAGGAGTGTTCAGAAACCAGTAAGAAACTGTTTTCGTTTCAAATACCTTCGAGTAAATACATTTCCCTTCGAAGTAGATATCCACGGCGGAGATAATCTCAGCCGCCGTCGTTATCTCCGGTATCAGAGGAATTTCCCCTGATCGTCGGGTGGAAACAACTGGGAAAGCATCTGAGTAGAAGGACCGGTACCCTGCCGGAAAATCAGCGATAACGGTGGTCAGACGAGGGTCTGCAGTCGACGGCCAATTAGAGTTGCAAATTCCCCGCCAAAGATCATCGTTTTTACACAGAGAAGACAACTCAGTGGAGGCGCAGCTGGCTGCGGCAAGAGTAGAAGCTTCGACCCTGTTGAGTATTTGTGTCTGAATAATATCTGGATGCAGAACGGAGATTCCACGGTCTTCTGCCGCCGCGATCGTCGCCGGAGAAGAGGAAGAAGACATCAACGTCGACGTTAATTTACAATCTGCTGTTGGGATTGGAATTATTTGAACTGTGGACGTGACTGATAAGGTTGAATCTCTTACACAATTATATAATTTATAAATGTATACTTGTTTGTTAGGGTACGTATCTGACCCAATGTTAACATAATTGGGCACATGTAGTCTAATTTTAATATCATTTTTAGGTATTTCTTACAAAATTATTAGCAAGTTAATTGTATTTATCAACTATGATTTATTTATATATTTATTATGTATCAATGAGTTTCATTCAAATAAATTTAGTGATTTATTTAAAATTGGATTTGAAAAATGATCGAAATTAATTATTTATTAATATTAGAAATGGTGTCAAGCGTTACTACTTCTTATAAATGTAAATATTATATCAATTGTGATAAAAATACGGTTCAATTACCTTATAATTCTTTAATATATATATATGTTTATTTATATAATTGAAAGGTTTGACTATCAAGTTTTAAATGTATTAAAATTTTAATATTAATATATTTTACTTCAAAGTCAGTATCATATTATTAATAAAAAATGTTTAAATGGAATACATGGAAATAAATAATCTATCATTTTCTTGAACAAAAACAACATACATTATTTAGGATAAGATTGAT
The DNA here is from genome assembly GCA_009725065.1 of Utricularia reniformis. NCBI lineage: Eukaryota > Viridiplantae > Streptophyta > Magnoliopsida > Lamiales > Lentibulariaceae > Utricularia > Utricularia reniformis. The sequence goes on along the minus strand of RWGZ01001272.1, from coordinate 164,094 downwards.
CATATAACTCAAATTTTAGAAAAAAAAACAATTATTTTTATGGAATGTAAAAAATAACCAGAATATTATTTAATTACATATGCTTTTTAAACTCGAAAACTATGCGGCACGGACTCGTCCGAGCGACTCGGTGCGACTCGACTCGACTCGACACGACTCGGCAAGATTATAAGAGTCGTATTTTCGACTCGGCTCCAATTTGTAAATAAAATAATCACAATATAATTTCTAGATCAAAAGTCTTGAATCAAAACGTAAAACACAATAAAGAGTACATCAATGTTCATTTTCAAATATAACTCTTTCAAAATCAGGATCATCGAGCGATAGATTAGCAATCTCTAATATCCCGATATCATCTAATGTTTCAAAGCCATCGCCAGCTACATCCCACATTTTACATTCCCCTTCTGCATATAGTGGAGTCTTTCTTGATAAAAGACGAAGANAAGTGCGTTGAAATCGTTGTTTTTCTATAAAACACGTTAAAACTCACAAACCCAATTGAAACGGTGCCGTTTCGAGTCAAGAGTCGCGAGTCGGTAAGAGTCGGAGCGCGTCGGCGCTCCAGACGCGCATACGCGAGCCAAATCAACGAGTCCGTGCTGCTGAGCTCGAAAAACACGTGTCAAAAGTGAAATAAACAATAACTCACATTCAAAGAAACAAAGGTTTAGATAAAAAGATAAATAGTTTAAAACAATAAATTCAAACCTAAACCAAGTTAAAAAATTATATATTTTTTATATATTAATAGTATAATTTCTAATTTGTTTTATTACTATGGTACTTATACGATATATTAATAGATACCAATTTTAAAAAGACTGATGTGTGGTACATCAAAGTATCATTGTGGCCCAATATGAAATTTAAGGGTACAAACGTCATTTTATCGAAAACTAATTTGGTAGGTCAAAAAATGTTCTGGCAAAACTCACTTGATCTCAATTCTCATACTGGATTGGCGTATGAAGCTCCACCTTCAGATTTTTTCTTTTCAGTAGCAGATTACAAAGAGAATGAATTGTCTTCCACCAACTGGATTTCTTCCTAATTTTCGGTTATTTCACTTCTGTAAACAACGCTACATTGGACCCAGAATTCCAGTAGCTCTATTCTGTACACAGAAAGCTTCAACTCCTTCTAATGGTATTCAATTTTTAGTTTTTTTAAGATTCTTAATACTACAATTCAATCGTTTTTCATCATCATGTTAGTGGATGATAGCGTTGGAGATGATGTTTTTGAAGCTTTCTTGAGAGAAAGGAAGTTAAATGGCGACTTTGTAACGAAATTATCTGATGGAATTTGGGTGGGTGAAAAGAGTCCAGATTCATTGAATGTGGGCGAATTCGATCGTTTTATTGGTAATAGAGAGCATGATTCGCTGAAACCCTTTGAGGAGGTGAATTTTTAAAGCTTTCTTAGTGTGGATTATATCTATTTCTTCTGCTAATAGATTTTGAGTATTTACAGGAAAATTTTGGTGGCTTTTTGAGACTGAAACGAAAGAATGAATGGTTATTGGGTGATGATAACTCCCCTCCAATCAACCAGAAGTTTTCTTTTAAGGTTTAAATTATGATCTAATTTGAAGGATTATGTTACCATTGTTGGATTAAAGAGTTTACGTTGAGAACACTAACCATTTATCTTAAGTAGAAAATGAAACTTTTGTTAACTCTTTACAGGAGCTACGAGATGATAGCGAAGCACGAAAGCGGCTCAACTTTCTCAGATATGAAGCTGTACGAATAAGCCATATTTCTCTAGGATCGTTAATATGAAGGATTTACTCTAATGCAGCTAAAGAAAGAACTACTTCTTTTAACCGTGGGAATAGGAACTGCTTGTACTGGATACTGTCTTGTAGTTTTATCTGTACAGGTTAGATTGGATCAATTCTCTTATGCTTTTTCTCATGCTCACAACGCAATGAATAATTTTCAGGCATCATTGAGCTATGCAACAGGAGTTCTTTTTAGGTAACATTTTGGTTAGCTCAATCTATTGAGTTTTGTTTATTTGATTGAAGGTTCAATGCTTTATGTTTCCAGCTTGTTGTACTTGCATCTGCTATGTAAACATGTAGACACCATTTCAAGAGAAAAAGTGCCTGAAATTTTCACCAAAACCAAGTCAAAAAAGTACTCTATATTCTTTCATTAATTTTGTACGATTTAATACTAAAAAGTTGATGTTTTTTTAGCAGAATTGGGATAAGAAGTGAGGATGTTGAGAATATGTTTGAAACAACAGTGAGAGGCAGTGGCTTGGCCTTATCATCACCAAGGCTAATAATACCTGTTGCAATATATGCTTTATGGGGTTTCTCTCATCATTTTTTACATGATTCATTTGATTTCCAGGTTATGATTCATTTAAATAAACTCTTTGATTCGTAATACGGAAGTTATTTAGTTCTGTCTAATCAACAGATTGCCCCAGCGATGATTGGTCTATTTGCATATAAAGCAGCAGCTTTGGTACAAGTTTATAGAGACAATGAAGATCTTCAGTTAATCTTCCCTGGGGATCAATAAAACATTGAAACTTGATCATTAATCTTTGGGTTTGTTTGGTTCCTTGGTAGAAAGTGCGGTGAGATTATCGAATCGCGATTTGTTTATGGTACATAAAATATAAATTTAATTACGATGTGATAATCGTTAAAAAATCACGATTTTATCACAACTATTAAAACCAGTCGTGATCTCATCGTAATTTTGAAAAAGATTATTTTACTCATATTTCTAAAAATTATAATATAATTGTTATGGTCCCTTTTTAGGGGGTACCAACAGTCGTCCAGTTTGATCCTCACAGTTTGGTAATTTTGACAAATTTGATCCTCAAACTTTTATTTGACATTTATACTCCCTATATTTTGATATTTTTGATAAATTTGGTCCCCATGTGGCAAAATTAGTTTCCAAAATTTGAAGACAAATTTCATCACATATATAAAACTTCGAGAATTAGATTTACCAAAAGTTACAAAATATGATGACTAATTATGCCAAAAATACAAATTTTGGTAACTTGTTTTGCTTCCACAAAACTTTGAAGATTAAATTTACCAAAATGAAGAGAGTTTAAGGACTAAATTTGTTAAATCATACAAACTTTAAGGACCTTAAATATCATTCACCCAATCATCATATCTCATCGGTATCTCAATTTTAAATAAAATTAACCAAACAAACCCTTTTAACTTTCGAAAGCTTCTCTTTGTAGGATTTATCTTCATTTCTTGATTGGACAACAAAAACTCCTTTTATTCTTACAGGGAAAAAAGATGAAACTAAGAAATGAGCACGAGTTATTCTGCGGCTTTGCCTTTACGCCTTCCGCTGGTGCTGGTTTCGACTAAGTAACAGACCATGGCGTCCATGTCGTCTCCGAATATGCTGTGAGCTTCGATCACCTGCAAGTAATTGAATCCCATTGCTAGCATCATTTGGACGCAGCTGCTAAGAGACGAACTCTGTGCTGATTCTGCGTCTCCTGCAGGCCAACCAGATTACGAATGCATGAGATTCGTAAATACCGTGTTGGGGGCTTACTTGCTGTAGAAGACGATGGTTCAGCTCTAGAGGTCGACGACTCCTGATGAAGAACTTCGTGTTTTAGCTTATTACCAGCAACATACTCAGCCCTTGAAGCTTCGATGACCATTCTCTCAATTTCCTTTTCAGTTAGCTCAAGATCAGAGTAAAAACGTCCTTCAGCAAGAAGGGCCTGCCAAGAGAAGCATACAAAAAGTTATATCCAAGTAAAACAGGCTCTGATAAAACTACTAACATTGTCAATCTGCTGATCCTGTTGAGCTTTAATAGCTGCTTTCACCTGATCTTTATCAATATTTGCCTGGAACACAAAACCACCACTTCAAGAATTATAGATGGCGATTTAAAAGCAAAGATACATCAGATTAAAACTATAAATACGTACACCCTGAAGAGAGCTGAATCCAAGTCCAGCTCCGATGTTAGGCCGACGTGGATCGACAAGGGAGTTGTAATGATTGCCATGGTGGAAGCTCAGTCGTATAGGAGGGGTCTCGGTGGTATAGTTTCCATGAAATGTATTTATGGGTTCTGAATCATCGAATTATAATTTGGAGCAAGAAAACAATAGCAATAATAAGAGAATGACAATACACTAAAAAACCACCTGTGCTGTAAGAGTAGATATTAATAGGACGGTTGTACATTTCTGATAAAGCCTGGATCTCAATATTATTCCCATAAACCTGAAACTCATACAGGAAACCAAGTATCAATAATATTCAATTACGAAATGGATGAACTCTAAGTACATCGTTATTTTTCCTCAGGAAAAACATGCTCGCTAGTCTACACATTCAAGCACAAACCACAGCTGTTAAAATTATTTTTTTCAAAATTTTAGTTAGCTCATATTGTCCTAGAAAATATGAACCCACAGTAATCCATCACTGAACAATTATATTGTGGTGTACCTTATCCCTTCTCTTCCTCTTACAGTACGAAGTAAAACCTTCTGTTATAAACTGTGAGAAGTGTTCTCTTTCACGTTCCTGCAATTTACAAAGGTTAATTTTCCAACCGAGGAAAAAGAATAGTGTCACATAAACTATCCATTGTGCAAATCATTCTGTTTGATTTCAAACTTGAGGAAAATGAACAACAGTATAAGAATATAAAGTTCATTGCACATTGACTGTCGCATGGCCGAAACTGCTGTTAAATGGGAGAAACATTGATTAAGTACCATATAGTCAATGCATAACTGTCTGACCAAATCGTAGAGCTCAGAGTCACCATAAACTTGATCTCCCACGGCGCGGAAAAGACAGTTCCCATCTTCAAGCATTTTTCTCACTTCCAAGCCTTTAACCCGCCTTAATTCAATCTCAAAATGGTGCTCTCTTTCCTGAAAATGGAAATACAAGATATGATAATGAATCAACTTAGGAACTTGTACAAACATATGACCTAAAGCCAAGAGTATTTAACATCATTCACTTGTTTCAACATAGGCTTTCAATAAATTAAGTCATCAAACAAACCAGATATATTTCATAGCAGCAGCAATAAAATGAATAAAAAATATCATATGAACTCACTGTATCGTTATAAGATAAACTGAAGGATGGGCTCTGCTCATCAGCGCTGTTATATCCTTCACCATCACAATGAGACCTAGGAGAAGATGGATGAGAAGCTGTTGGCGATGACCGGATGGAAACACCAGGCCAACCAGCACTTCTTCGACACGATCCTGCTCGTGCACCAACTGGCTCAGGAGAAGAAGTCCTTAAGATTGAGTTTGATGATGAATGCTTAGGAGGTGGGGCAGGAGGTGGTGGTGGATTTGAGCTGATAGTCTTCATTTGGACGGAACCACCAGAAATTGTGTCTTTCTCATCCAGAACAGATAACCCAGGCACCTCCTGTGAATTTCCGGAATCCAAAAGATCACTTTGCAGCTTCTCACTCTCCATGTTATTTCTATCTTCATCCAGTAAGTTGTTCAGATCCTCACTTTTCCTTCCCTCACCTCTGTTTTCTGGAATACCAACACTCTCTATTACTTCATTGTTAAGAACCTGCTCCTGCATTTCTTCAATAAAAGTATCATCCTTTATTACACCAACAACTTGGGTGTTGGTTGTACCCTGAGCGTTTGGCACAGTTGTAACATTTACTGATGTCGAAGGTCTGTTTTGGGTAGATGATGAAGGTGAACCAGAAGATCCTCGCTGCACCAGTATCCGTGTCATTTTTGTCTCCTTTTCAATATGAGCAAAAGCAACCTCTGATATTTGCACTAGAACTAGATTCCAATGCTGGAGTTTAATAATTTTCTGGTTTCCTGACTTTCGAGATGTCAAACCAATTCCACCTGAAACCGATTTTTCTTTCAGCGAACCAAGCTCAGAACCTCAAGAATCAAATTCTGTACAGCCCCGATAAATCTCAAGAGCCCTTATCTCTAAACAAATAAAACTAATACAAAAGACCAGTACTTGTGCGCGATAAAACATAGACAACATATGATCAACTTCCATAAACTGCAGTTAAGGAGAAGAACAAAATAAAAAAAAGGACGGAAACCGATACGCTGAACCAAAATAACAGAAGGGCGAATACCCAATAAAGCTTCAAAACCCCGTAAAACAATGAGTTTATGCCCTATAAAATATACCAAATTTCACATACGTCCACAAAACATGAAAGAAGAACGAAACGAAAAAACAAACAACAAATACAATCGAACAATAACCCAATAAACTTTACAACGGTACGAGTCAAAGATTAACATCGCTGATAAAACAATAGTCAAATCGGCAAGAAAGGGGACACTGGAAAATCAAAACACGAATTCCATCGAAAAGAAAAAAGAAAAGGGAAAGTCAGTCACAAGCATGCACGGATAAATAGAATTAAGAAAAAAAGCCCTAGAGTTGGTTTGATTCCAAGAAATTACTCAACGAAGCTAAGCGATAACAGAATTAATTGTTCAGTAAAAGGGTTTGCAGTCCGTCAAGAAGAAGAAGACACCTTCGCTACGAGAAAAGGAACTGCAAGTGTAGGTAGGCTACAGCCTACGGATGTATGTGACGCTCCCGGCCCTTGTGTACGTATACCTCCCTGCTATGGACAGCAAACAAAAATGGGAATGGGTGAAAATTTGAGATTATAAAAATGAGGACAAGTAAAAAGCACGTGACACTTTTTTCTTATAAGTTAATCAATAAAACTTACAATTTTCAAGTAAATAAAATATTTGTAAATTTTAACTTTAAAAAGTTGAAAATGACATGTTCTTTATTTAGAGATTTAACCCTCTAAATATTCAAAATTTCTTTATTTTTGACCTAACATCCTTTAATATTTAAGCCCATAATTACTTTATATCTAACACATTACCTTAAAAGATAACTTTGTTATCAAACTTGAAAAATTCAAATAGAAAAATGGATGGGTAACTATTATTATTCATCACACAATCATTGTTAACTTTTTCTGCATTGCACACATTCAAGAAAAAATATATTGTACGGGCGTAGGCTACATGTATGATGATATTATAAACATCTGAGTTAGAGTGTATTAATTTAAGATGATAAAATAATCAATATAAATATTTAAAATTATAATACAAATATTAATTTAATTCATTACAATTATAATTATAATAAACAAAAGTAATTGTTAAGTAAATCATATTCATTTAATGACAAGACAAATTTTAATTTAGTTTTTTTATCCTCTACCAAATTAGTGGAATTAGAGACTAAATTAGTGGTTTTCAAAATTGATGAAAATATTTATAACCCTGATTTATAATGAAGGATTAAATACATATTTTATTTCACTTCAAAAGCTACAGAAAAAACAGCAAAATGACTGGAATTTTAGGGGAAACAAGTAATGTCCCGCAAAGCAAACAAACAGCCAATCACAAACAACAAAACAGCGCAATGAAACAACTATAGAGACACAAAGCAGCAGGCGCAAAATGGTCCAGATTTCTAAAGAATAATTTACAGATCCACATCATTGGAATCTAATAACTTATACCACCATAATTGACATATCAAAGCAAGCTTATGATCATAAACAAAAGATAAAATCACCTGAGGGGTTTATTTTGATCGACAAGATGGTAAAGTGATACCTCCACACGCAGAGGCAATAATGATATAGAGGAGTAGAACAATCAAACATGTCAACATGGCCCTGTAATGCCAAGTTTAAAGAGATAAATAAATTTGGAGTTCAGATTCAATAAATAACTTCAAGACTGAAGAGTTTAGTGCATACAAGAGCTTGGCATTTTTCATCCACAGAGCTCTGCGAAGACGCTTAGATTGTTTTCTGAAATGAAATGCACTATCTTGCATTGTGGCTGTTTTATCAACAAGAAGCTCGATCTTGTCACCTCTCTCTAGTATCTTGTCGATGTTATCAACCATTATAGTGCGAACCTGAATAGAATGTTGAGTTTTATAAGCATGATGATATGCTAAATTAATTCTAAGCAACTGATAAAAAGATACTTGCCTCACTAACTTCATTTCTGACACGATTAAGTGAATCTGCATTAGCGCTGCTGGAGAAAAACTCCATCTGTTTATGGAGAATTCTTGAAAACTCATCATTCATTGCATAAGCTGGAGCATAAGGAAACACCCTTCCATACGTCTTCATAAATCTCATCATAATATCCTCCAAATATGCAAATGGGATTCTTCCTAGAGGGGAAACTCAATTCCATCAAATATAAATTGATCGGGAGTAACAATCACATACATAGACACTTCATTCACATATATGTGACAATTTTAAACACCATACTACTTTTCAGATACATAACACAGCATCAGCTAGCAACGGCAGTAAACTCATATGTCAGCACATATACAAAAAATAAGAGTTCATCGAAGTGAAATTAAGCCTGATAATAAAACCTAAATTCGTATTCTGTATACACAGAGAGCACACCCAGATATCCTACTCCAAAGCAGAGGGAATCAATCCTATTACACTAATTTTCAACCGATTTTCGAATAATATATACTACGAGAAACAAAGCACTTACTTCCGAAAGTGTCGTTAGCCATACAGAGGAACATGAGGCCATCTGATCGCAGGATATGGAAGATGTATCGATCGTTCGAGAAGCATAATCTAGACTCCGATGACTCAGTATCGCTAAGCTTCTCAAGTATCCGACGCACCACCGCTCCGGTGTTCCCCGTGACGGCGCTGAACTCCGCGAGGACTGTAGTACCACGCGCCACTACAGCATACAAAATCGCCATCCCAATCCTCGATACGAGTAATCAGACTGGAGATCGAAGTTTCATCAATCGATTTGGCAGAATTAAGATCGACAAATCATTTATTTAATTATATGGCTGCGAATAAGTAAATTTCGGAGTTGCTGCCTAGATTTTTCGTAATTAAGCATATTATATTTAATAAAATTTAATGAATTATATAATTAAATTAATCGTGCATTGCACCATATTGCCAAATATTTCAAAACATTTATAATGCGTCTTCCGATACGAGAAATGTTTCATATAAGCAGTAAAAAAAAAGCTTAAGAATCGAAGAGGCTGACGCAGTCAAGTCACAAACAAAGAACAAGTAAAGGGCCAGAGAAATTCATGCATTTGTAACTTCACATGAATCACTTTCTTCAGTAGAAGTAGAAGTCGAATAGCCGAAATACTTCTCATGATTCATATTATCCGAGTGTTGTTCGATTTCAATCAAAGTTTGCAGCTTCTCATGTTTTGTCTTTGATTGATCATTGTTGTTTTCTGCAATAAAATCCCTTCTTTTTCTCAGTGTTTTCTCAATCAACGCCTTAAGAAAGTTCATTACTTGAGCTGCAAACATAAGTGCCGTCACCGGATCTGCCATCTGAAGAAACAGCAAAAAGTATCAAGAGATTCGGATTCGAATTCAAATATGCAGTGAATCACCTTAGTCATGTTTGGTGCGAAAACCATAGCGACATTTCGTGCATTCATCTTGTTGTTATTTTCCTCTTGAGAGACATCAGCCATTAGATTGACTGCCCAATCAAAAAGAGCATATTCTGGTGGAGGTAATAGTTGAACAAGAGCATCACAACCATCTCCACTTTCAAACTGCATTACCTCTTCATGAGGAAGACAATCCAACACACCTCTTGGAAGTTCTCTAAACCAAGCCTATATTGAATATCGAGAATCTTACCGCTATTATAAGACGAAAATCTCATATCGAGTTAGTACCTTGATAAGGCTGGCTATGCAGTGAACATCGATACCTTCGGGTACAACCCCTTGGTTAAGTTGTTCTCTGAGATACTCTTCTTGGCTATCTCCTGCAGTTATTCTGAATATCCCTTCAGCCTGCATTAAACAAATGAGAAGGGATTTAGTGTTACTAGTTCAAGTTCAACAAATAGATTTGATTTGGTTATCAAAAGGGATGATTCATCACCTACCTTTAAGCCACCTTGTGAATAGAGATGCTTTTGCAAAAGCAAGAGGATAGTTGGAATACTATTCCCTCTTGAATCATAAGAAAGCTGCATTGATTCAGTAGAAACTCCAAACACAGTGGCACTGGCACCAAATTTAAATACAAAACAACAACAATGAGAAACATATTCATATAATCCATTCTTAAGACACTGTAAGGGACTACATTAACATATTGGGACGAAATATTTGCATTAGCAAACAAAATACAGGCGATTGGAACTGAAAAAATAAGTGGAGAACAAGCAGGGAGTTGGATTGTAGTGAAGAATGTACCTAGCGCTAGGAGCCCTTTTGGGAACTTCAGGCTCAAATTCAACAGGCAAGCCCAAGAACCCATCAAAGCTATCGAATGTGACATGATTAAGATGTTGGACATTAGTTGGCCAACCGATTTCCATTACCGGGCGACGGCGGCCGGTTCCATGAGCGGCGGAGGAATGATGGTCTTTATCTGTCTTGAAAGCGAACCATAAACCCTTTTTAAATAGAACGACTAAAAGCGCCAACAGAGTCAATTGGTCCCTCCTATCTTTCTCCCTATTTACTGTCTCTTCTTGATCCTGAAGCAGCCCGGAATCACAATTGTGGGGAGGAGAAGAAGGGGAAGAGGAGGAATGGATCACCTCAGTCATTGATTCAAGAGTAACAAAACACTGAAATTGGGATCTTTACCGAATAGTTTCACTCGTTCTTTAATCAAGAAACGCAAGTGGATATGGCTTCCGCAGAATAATGAAATGCCGGCATAAAAACTGACCGAAGACACCTTTCCGGGGGTTGGATTTCGCTTTGAACAACGCGTAAATGGAGATTATAGAAGAAACTGGAAGGACGTGAGGTTCATGAAGAGAACTGTTTCATGGGCGATGCGCATAGTCACCATTGTCATAATCGCAAATTGAGTAGTCATCCATTCAAAATTTTGGCAATTTTGAACCCGAAACTTTTAGAATGGCAAAACAGATTCCCGATTTTTGTATGGTTTGACAAAACTAGTCCCCATTGTTTATCAAAATTGGCAATATTAGTCCCCGAACTCTTCAATTTCGACAATATTAGTCCCCAAACAAAAACAATGCCGTATTTGATCCTCATGATTCTAGAGTTTTTGCAAAAAAGGTCCCTAACGGTGTTAGCGATTCTCAACGTTTTGAAATATGACAATTACGATCGTTAAATAATTTTGCAACGGTGTTCCTCAACGTTTTGAAAAACGTAAACCCTAACGGCCGTTAAATAATTTAGGGACCAATTTCGCCAAATTCCCCAAATTTGGGGACTAGTTTTGCCACCAAACGTAAATTATGAGGACTTGTTTTACATTTTTTAAACTTTGGGACTAATTATGAATTTTGGGGATTGAATTTGCCAAATTTTACAAACTATGGGAATGAATATTACCAATTAATTGAAACTTGGGGACTCTATACGCCAAAAAATAATTTGGGGATCAAATTTACCAAAATTAACAAAATTTGGGGACCAAGACCGCCATTTTCCGCCGTTTTATACTTTTCTTGAACTCGTGCACATTCAAATATTTTATATTTCTAAATTTTATAAAAACATTAATTATTCATAAAAAAAGTGTTCATGATATTTTATAAAGAGGAAAGACAAATTTGATCTCCAAACTTTGTATATTTTGGTAACATCAATCCCCGATGTTTTAAAATAACAAAACAAATCCTCAAATTATTATTTTTTTGGTAAAATCATTCCCCAAAATTTTGTATGTGTGACATAATTGGTCCTCAAAGTAACATTAGACAAATTTGGTCCTCAAAATTTCAAAATTTTGGCAAATTTAGTCACTAACGACGTTAATAATCTTTAAAGTTTACATAATTCGGCAGATTTGGTCTCAAACAAAATAAAATGGTGTTTTTGAATACCGTTATATATGCACATGATTTTCACGATATCAAAATTGATGAAAGTATATACATATACGTATGAAAATTGATTTTTGAACACGAACGATACCAAATTGATGTTCCAGAAATTGACTTTTTCGGGAAGATTGCGAGTTATATCTGATTTGTAATTTTCGACCGAACATAATACAACGATATCAATTTGTATTATGAATGCCAGCACTTAAAGTTTATTAATGTTCGATGAGATATATTTGTCGAAGTTTCGATATAATTGTTTCTCGAAATTTATTTTGACGATTTTCGACAATTTATATTTTGACGAAGACGTTTCGATTCTGTTCAAAATATCGGTTCTGCCCCATAGTTTCCGTAACGGCGGTATACATGTTCGGAATTCCGTTCCGGTCCGATATGATTATTAAGGCTGGTGTTGTGGTTCTTTTTTAGGGGGTACCAACAGTCACCGGATTCTGAAAATCGGTTTTATTTGTTGTTTGTGGAGACAAGTTGAAATAAGAAAATGGAAAGAACGCAGGCGATTTTAGCGTGGAAAAACCCCTTAAGAAAGGGGGAAAAACACGTTGCCGAGAGGAGAACCTCCCCGGCAAATTTATTAATAAATCAATGAAATATACAAAGGGAATAAGAGCAGCGGAAATGAAATTATAGCGGCTAGGGTTCTTCGAAATTGGCCTTTTTTCTTAGATTATCTTTTAGCTCTGCATTTAGAGAGGGAGAAACACATGTGGCCCACGTCCTAAAACCACCTCTAACAATGTGTTTCCCCATGCTGGAAAGTGTGGTTGAGCCTGAAGCATGGAATGCATGCTGATGGGCCAACATGCAGCCTGTCAGTGCCTTTGTAGTCTGCTGGGACCTACGCAGTATGTCGGGACCGATCGATCTGCTTGGCCCTAAGCAAACTGCCAGGACCGATCGGTCTGCTAGCCCTAAGCAAACTGTCGGGACCGATCGGTATGCTGCCCCTAAGCAAACTGTCTGGACCGATCGGTATGTTGGCCCTAAACTGTTTGTCGGGACCGATCGCCCTATGCTGTTTTCCGGGACCGATCGCCCTATGATGTTTGCCTGGACCGATCGCCCTAAGCTGTTTTCCGGGACCGATTAGTCTATTTGATAATTGCAGCTGTCGAATTCTCGATTGAGTCTGACCACCTTCATTCTTGCTTAGGACTCCTCGTTAGTACTAGGTTTAATGGTTTTCAACAAAAACGCATCTTTGGTCCCCTGTTTAAGGGTTGTCAACACTAGCCCATTGGGTTTCGTCATAGCAAGGCCACTATGAACGGAAGCCAACCATGAAAAACCCGAACCTTAAGATCCATGGATGTCTGCTGGTCGGAGAGCCTCTGTTCTTCTATGAGTCCAAAGATAGGCTACGGTTTTGGGAGCCCCGGTTCTTTTATAAGTCCCAAGGTAGACTCCTCATTTTTCTCTCGGATGAGCTTCTCCTTTATATTCATTGTTCTAAGCATGTCGATAGAACGAATACATCGGAAAGTAACATTTCTCATACTTTCGATTTGGCCAGCGAGTTCTTGCGGGGAATTACGTTCTTGGTAAGTTCTAAAACTTTCTCGACTTAGTCAGAGATATCACTAGTCCAGACCCGTCCAAAACTCCCGCCGTCCAAGTCTAACCCATATCCATGTGTGAGAGAAGACAGTTCCAATAAAAGCATATGCCCTTATTTGTTGAGGATTCGTTACCGATTGCGAGATCTGTCGCTTGCATGATCCTTGTCGGGATAGATACCTCAATGGGTAAATCCACAAATCGTCCCCACGGACGGCACCAAACTGTTGTGGTTCCTTTTTAAGGGGTACCAACAGTCATCGGATTCTGAAAATCGGTTTTATTTGTTGTTTGTAGAGATAACTTGAAATAAGAAAATAGAAATAACGCAGGCGATTTTAGCGTGGAAAAACCCCTTAAGAAAGGAGAAAAAACCACGTTGCCGAGAGGAGAACCTCCACGGCAAATTCATTAATAAATCAATGAAATATACAAAGGGAATAAGAGCAGCGAAAATGAAATTACAGCGACTAAGATTCCTCTCAATTGGCCTTCTTTAAGGGTTTTCAAAAGTTGGTATACCATACAAAAAATTCTTTAGGAAAAAAAATTAAAATAAATAAATTTTAAAATTTTCATGTCGGATGAGGAAAAACTCGGTATTGACGATATTAATTTATGTTTTTTTAAATAAGCAATTTTTTTTTTAAAAAAAATAATTTTAATTTTTAAAAAAAAAAATTAATAAATTTTTTCGAGTTGGAACCGGAAACCCGAGTTTGACCCTAACGGTAAAACTAACACCGTTAGATTAATTTAGGAACAATTTTGCCCAATTTTTGAAACTTTGGGGACAAAATTTATTAGTATGTGTAAACTTTGGGGACTTGTATTGTCAATATCAAAGTTTGAGGATAGATTTTACTAAAATATTAAACTTTGAGGACACAATTTGTCAAATTAACCAAACTTAGGGACTAAATTTGCCCAAATGTAGAACTTTGAACACTAAATTTGCAGTTCAAAACTTTGGAGACCAAATTTATCATTTCGCACAAACTTTGGGAACCAAATACATCATTTTCTCATTTTTTATAATGGGTAACAATCAAAATTTTCTTAATTTTCATAAATTTAATCTTCAAATTTTTAAACGTGTCAAATATGATCCCATAATTTTAGGTTGACAAAAGGTTTGTTTGGTACCACGATTAAAAGTGCGGTGAGTTGGTCCAATCGTGATTTTTTTAATACATGCAAAACACATGCTTAATTGCGATATGATAATCATTAAAAAACTATAATATCATCACAGCTATTAAAACCATATGTGGCTTTATCGTTATTTTGGAAAAGACTCATTACCCTTACTTCTATTAATTATAATATAATTATATTTATTATTATTATATATATAAGGGTATATTAGTATTTTTACATAAATCACGATCATAATACTACAATTTTACCAAACATACTTAAAAATTCACGATCATCATATCTCACCACACCGCAATTTTAAAAAACTAAATCAAACAAACCCAAAATCAATCCTAGTACATTCTAAATTTATTTATTCATAAATTTGTATTACAAATTTGATCTCAATATTACAACTTTGGTAATTGAATTCCATCAATAAATAAATACACATTTGCAAAATGTGTATTTAATCCTAATGTTTTTATTAATCTTCAAAGTTTAAATTTAACGATAATTATGATCATCAATGTTTATTTGATTAAATTAATACGAAAACTCTAAACCTAATAAATGATTTCATATTAACCTTACATAAATACTAGATGTCGCCGGAACTTTGCAACGCTTAATACCGGGTTGTAGGGTATGATCTAATTTTTTGGAATCCATATGAATATGAAAATGGCTGGTTTACCAATTTTCCAATTCTAACTAATTCGGATAATCAATTTTCGTTTAGATTTTTCCTTAACCAAAACATGATCGAATCGACAAATAATATTAGAAATAAATAATAAATCTTAAAATATTAAAGAAAGAATCACATAAAATTCAAATAAAATACTTTATCAAAATACAAATACTTCATGAATATCCAATCACACATATTGTAATAAAATTAATTTTTATATATATTTTGGTAATGGTAATATATAATGACATTTAGTGGGTTTAGATAATAAATTCTATTACTCCATTTATATTAACATGTGATGATGTAATAACATTAATATTAGCATTATATGATAACTTAAGAACATGGGAATATTTATTACCTTACTTTCTTTAAAAAATAAATGAGAAGAATATCAATATTTGAATTAATATATGAGAATTAAACCGTGTGTAAAAGTAATCAAAATGACATATAATGATAATAATAGTATTAATTAAGTTTTTATGTAATATCTTCAATCTTTCGGAATATTTTTCTAAATAATATTAATAGATCAATAAAAATTTGTTTAAAAATTATTAGTGAATGGACATCAAAAGACTATTAAAATTGACGCACCTCATCAAACCAAATGACTAAACAATGGATTATGTTTTTCCAATGTAAAATATATTGTTTGGTTTTACGGTGGCCACTATGGAGCAATGACCGTACCACAATTTTATTTTCAACAACAAAACGATCTAAATAATTACGGTGACCGTATCGGAATTTTTGACGTTCATATGACCTATGCGGCACCGACTCGTCCGATCGACTCGGTGCAACTCGACTCGACACGACTCGGCCAGAGTATAAAAGTCGTATTTTCGACTCGACTATTATTTTTAAATAAAATAATATTAAATAATGTTAAAATTTATTGAAAGTTACATAAACTATATTTTTTAAACTACAAATAGTTTATCAATTTATTATATAAGATAATTCAACTTTATAAAAAATGAATATAATTGTTCTATTTCATGTCTCCCCAAAAGCAACAATATTTTGATCCATTATCGCTTACACGATTAATTCACAAGTAGATAGATTATATGACAAAGTCATGAATGTATATAAGTCATTTTTCTAACGAATAAAAAATATAATTAATGAAGAAATCAAAACGACGTCGTTTTGTGTCAAGTGTCAAGAGTCGTAGCGAGTCGGAGAGTCGGACGCAGTCCGACACGGGTACGTGAGGAAAATTGGAGAGTCGGTGCAGCAGAGCATATGACCATAACTAAATACGTATGGTCAATCCACCGTGGTTTGTTAAATTTCAAAATTACCTTTTACAATTTATTTAATTCCTTTAAAACCAAATCCTAATTAATTTTATTATCACTTCACAAATATTACACAATTTTCTAAGTTATCGTTGATCTACGTTTTTTAGTTTTTTCGTGAAGTTTGAAAATTTGTGAAACACTCGTAAAGTTGATGTACTCGTCGGGGACATTACCGCCTCTTATAATTGGTGAAAATTTTTAATATATTTTGATTGAAATCAGTCTATATTTATAAATTGTTTGAGTAAAATCATAATTTATATTTCGGTACATCATTGTAAAATAAGTTATTAAAAATTATATCTAACTATTAGTTTTTTGTATATGTAATGAACGTTTTAATATTTATTCGATTTATATTTATCTATAACAAATATATTAAATAAATGTTAAAATAAACATTTTATTATGATCAAAGCAAAATCAACATAGTTTTTGCAAACAGTTTTCTAAATCCTGATCATAATTATCATGATCATCTCAACGCACAGTACGATTACCACACATCACCGTGATTTTGAAAAACTAAACCAAACAACTCATTATATGTGCATGTTGCTAAGGTCCAAAGTGAAAATAATAAATGGGACACTATGTTAGCAACATTGCAATTAATGTAGGAGCAATATGAGAAGAACAAGCAATCAAAATTCTGTGCTTCACTCGAAGCTCCAAATTATAAATCAAATGGTAACGATAATCTGATACAGTACAGTATACACCAAAATTTGTATGAATTCAATCAAACAGAACAATAAAAAATTAAAAACTTAGATTATCACGCTGTCAAATCCTCCTAAAGAATGAAAAAAAGATGTTTATAACCAAAGAAATCAGCTTCAAACAATTGCATCCTAAAAACTATATCGGAAATACTTTTATCAGCATAACTTCAAATACAAATTAACGATAAGACTAAGAACAAAACCTCAAGTTCCTGCAAGGCAGCAAAAAAGCCCTAGATTAACTCATTGCGAGGACTGATCTTCACAGACAAAACAGAAGGAGAGGCATTTGATGCGAGGCGGAAACCCTAGGATAACGAGGAGAACATCGAATTTCTTTGGTACTGGATTTTTATAGGCTCACTTGGTAGTTAACTGTATAGGCCCATTTTATTTTAAGCCCATTAACGTGTAAACTGTATGAAGCTTGTGAAAACTAGAGCTCCTAGACCATCCGGAGGGTTAATTTTTGTTAAATGTTTTAATTTAAATATTTATATTTTTATCAACGTGTAGAATCTTTATAACTTTGTTATCTTGATGATTAACTAATAATATAAGATATAGAAATTTGACTTGCAATTCTTTTGAATAGCTTTTTTTCATGGATAGATTGAAAATATTAATAGAAATATAAATATTTGGGTGAATACTGTATTTTACTTTGAACTTTATGTGGTTGATTATTTATTTCTAAAATAATAAAATATTTATTTATAGTATTCATTGAAAATTGGATTAACCATTATTTTGTTGTTCTAAAATATATTTAAACTTTACTATGCATAAAATTAATTGGAGCTGAAAATGTAACACACTCCTTAACTAATAATATGATAAATAAAATTTATTTGAGTAAATTAACTGTATATCTTGGATTTTATTTTCAAAATATTCATATTTAATTAAGACTAACTAACAAATATAATTGTTCCTAATGTTAATGTACCCGTTTGATATAATGAAATAAATTTATTTTCCATGGAAAATAANGAATAGAATTGATCCTTAAAGTCCTGATATGAAACAATCGAATGCCTCGGTAACCGATTAAACCATCGGAGGGCTGATTCCTTAAGAGAAGCGGCAAAAACGAAGCACATGGCCGCATAAATGAAATTCATCAAACTCACATGAATCTCCAAATTCGACGTATGAGCATGTGGGTCAGTCGACCCGCAATACTGTTGAAGATCCTTAGGAATTTCAATAAACTCAGAGCGAGTGGCTCCGATAATTGCCATGGAAAATGGCGATAGAGCGTTAGACGTGTTCCAAGGACTTTGCAAAACTTCCACTGACGGCAGAACTTTTCCTTGATTTCCAATGGGCTCATTAGCCCTCTCATTCTCAATATAATATCTCTCGTAAGCTGAGGTCTGATGAGTATCCAGGGTATGCTCCCCATACACTCGTCTTGTGAGGTCCCCTCGGGGGTGCGAGAGAGAGGGCACCTTAGATGAATCCCTACATCGGCTATAGACGGGGAACGATCGTATGTTAAGTATAATGATTCGTCTCCCAATGCACGAGGCCTTTTCCCTAGCAAAGTGGCAAGCGGAACGTTAGAACTGGAAAGTTAAGCGTGCTCACCCTAGAGCAATTCAGGGATGGGTGACCCACTGGGAAGTGTGGGGGCTAGGGAAAAAGTAAAGCCGTGAGGACTAGGTGGGTGTCATTAGGGTCAGCCTAGTCCAAAGCGGACAATATCGTGCAAGCGGAAAGGCGGGTCGTTACATTTGGTATCAGAGCAGGACCCGGGTTATAGCCGGTATGTTGGGGCAAACCTCAGCGAGGACGTTGAGTCCATAAGGAGGGGTGAATGTGAGGTCCCCTCGAGGGTGCGAGAGAGAGGGCACCTTAGGCGAATCCATACATCGGCTATAGACATGGAACGATCGTATGTTAAGTATAATGATTCGTCTCCCATTGCACGAGTCCTTTTCCCTTGCAAAGTGGCAAGCGGAACGTTAGAAATGGAAAGTTAAGCGTGCTCACCCTGGAGCAATTCAGGGATGGGTGACCCACTCGGAAGTGTGGGGGCTAGGGAAAAATTAAAGCCGTGAGGACTAGGTGGGTGTCATTAGGGTCAGCCTAGTCGAAAGCGGACAATATCGTGCAAGCGGAAAGGCGGGTTGTTACATTTGTTATCCGAGCAGGACCCGGGTTATAGCCGGTGTGTTGGGGCAAACCTCAGCGAGGACGTTGAGTCCATAAGGAGGGGTGAATGTGAGGTCCCCTCGGGGGTGCGAGAGAAAGGGCACCTTAGGCGAATCCCTACATCGGCTATAGACGGGGAACGATCGTATGTTAAGTATAATGATTCGTCTCCCATTGCACGAGTCATTTTCCCTAGCAAAGTGGCAAGCGGAACGTTAGAACTGGAAAGTTAAGCGTGCTCACCCTAGAGCAATTCAGCGATGGGTGACCCACTAGGAAGTGTGGGGTCTAGGGAAAAAGTAAAGTCGTGAGGACTAGGTGGGTGTCATTAAGGTCAGTCAAGTCCAAAGCGGACAATATCGTGCAAGCGAAAAGGCTGGTCGTTACATTTGGTATCAGAGCAGGACCCGGGTTATAGCCGTGTGTTGGGGCAAACCTCAGCGAGGACGCTGAGTCCATAAGGATGGGTGAATGTGAGGTCCCCTCGAGGGTGCGAGAGAGAGGGCACCTTAGGCGAATCCCTACATCGGCTATAGACGGGGAATGATCGTATGTTAAGTATAATGATTCGTCTCCCATTGCACGAGGCCTTTTCCCAAGCAAAGTGGAAAGCGGAACGTTAGAACTGGAAAGTTAAGCGTGCTCACCCTGGAGCAATTCAACGATGGGTGACCCACTGGGAAGTGTGGGGGCTAGGGAAAAAGTAAAGCCGTGAGGACTAGGTGGGTGTCATTAGGGTCAGCCTAGTCCAAAGCGGACAATATCGTGCATTCGAGCATCGTTCTGTTCGATTTTCCCGCTCCGTTCTTTGAATTTCAGCTCAATTAGCTCTCCAATCTTTTGCAGAGTATTGTTCTGCTCTCTGGTTGTTGCAATATTCACTCGCAGCTCCGGAACATGATCAGTATCATCTTCTTCCGCCTCATCATTAACAGGTTCCGGGGTAACATTGTTCCTCCGGGCTCTCATTTGAGCTTCGACTTGCTCCAATTGGGCGATTAAGGTACGCCTTCGCTCTTCCAAATCTTCATCTGCTTCCGTTTGATCCGCAGATCTAGAGCGTGCAGGTGGCGAAAGGTAGGCATTATTACGGACCGCAACTCGGCCAATTCTTGCGAATTCATAACACTTAGATAAACATTGGCGTGATCGAGGATAAAAACTTGGTGCCCTTCCGGATGAAAACAAGCTGCGGGAGGGCCTAATAGTTACATTTTGAGCAGGGGGCTCCTCCAGAACTGACGACCGAGCCCCCTGTAATGTCGTCGAGACAATTTCGGCCTTACTCATTTTTTTCGCAAAAAAGTGTACAAACGATTACTTAACTTCGTGACGAGCCGGCATAATGTGGTTTACGACTCAGAATCTTAATCTGCAAACCAGGGGACTATTGATATTGCTCGGGGTAATTTAGGTAAATATGACACCCCTAGGCTCGTCTGACGTGACTAAAAGGTATCTTCGGTTTTCTATTACGTTTATTGAGCAATGTGATATCGGGGGTAGTCTCGTAATTTGGTCATGTCTCGCTCACGTATGAGGATTCTGATGGTGTTTGGAGCAATTTTCGATGATTTCGGTCGGAAATGATGCTAAAAATATTTTCATAATTTGGACACCCCCAGGTCCGATCGGTACGATCACTATGGTATTTTCGGTATTCTGAGGTGATTTGTGGTTGAAATGGCGACGGATGTATATTCGCAATTTGGACGCACCGGGTCCGATCCGTACGCCCACTACGGTATTTTCTCTAATGTGAGGTATTCTTATTTGCTTTGGGCTTCCGTGACCGCATGGAAAGTTTCCGGAGAAGTCACGAGTTTTATTGCATAATTTCGAGTTGGAGTGGCGTTAGGGGTATTTTCGTAATTTGGCGTCCAGAAGCTGTTATGGCAAATATTATGTGATAGTTTGGATATCTGATGAGTATTGTGAGATAGATATCTGTTGAGTGTATTTTGTCTTATTTCCGCAAGTTACGAGCCGATCGAGAGGCATTGCGAGTAATCGGGGACATTACAATAGATATTCCGTTGAAACCGGGTGTTTTTGTGCAAATTAGGCCAAATCGGGACAGACTGGATAAGATTGGGCTTTTAACCCATAGGTGAGTTACTGGCTTGAATCTTTATAAATACAAGTCCATGATCACTTGAAAAGGGGTCGGAATGGGAGATGAATTAAGAAAAAACTCGGCGTTGGAATTCATGATATCAACCAAGTCGTAAAATCAGCGATAAACAGTAACTCCGGAGGTGAATAGTAAATCTGCGATAAAACATCAACTCCGGCGGTGAATAGTAATCCGCGATAAAACAGTTACTCCGGGATGAATAGTGAAATCTGCGATAAATAGTAAATCCACGATAAAACAGTAACTCCGGTGGTGAATAGTAAATACGTGATAAAACAGCAACTCCGGGATGAATAGTGATATCCGCAATGAATAGTAAATCCTCGATAAAATAGTAACTCCGGTGGTGAATAGTAAATTCGCGATTAAACACTAACTCCGAGATGAATAGTGAAATAGCGATGAATAGTAAATCTGCGATAAAATAGTAACTCTGGGATGAATACTGAAACCGTGATAAATAGTAACTCCGGCAATACCTTTTTCTTGGCTATTACATTTACAATGTCATTTGTATGAATATGATTTGCCTCATTTTTCACATAGTTCCATATGTTTTAGGTGTGATGATTTTGATTTCAATTAAACTTGAATTGATAATGTTAAAGCATGAAAACATGTTGTTAGAACAAAGAATAACTTGGATATACCATGATTTATGTGATTAAACTATAGTTTAAATGCTTTTGGCATGAAGTCACGTTGTTATGACTTGCACGATCATTCCGTTTTTGAACTTACATTTTTTGTATATACAACATGTATTCGTGATGTTAGCGTTTATTTAGTTTGAATACACTTGGTTTTACCAAATTTACAATGTCATATGTATGAATATCATGTCTCATTTTTCACATAGTTGCACATTTTCTAGATGTGATAATTTTGATTGCAATTAAACTTGAATTGATGTTGTTAAACATGAAAACTTGTTGTTAGAACAAAAAATGACGTGGTTATATCATAATTTATGTGATTAAATTATAGTTAAATGCTTTTGGCATGAAATCACGTTGTTATGACTTGCACGATCATTCCGTTTTCGAACATAATTTTTTTTATATACAACATGTATTCTTGATGTTAGCGTTTATTTAGTTTGAATACACTTGGTTTTACCAAATTTACAATATCATACGTATGAATATTATTTGTCTCATTTTTCACATAGTTCTACATGTTTTATGTGGGATAATTTTGATTGCAATTAAACTTGAATTGATGTTTGATATTGCCCGGGATTTTTTATGTAATTATAATTCCCCCGGGGCTCGTGTGACGTGGCTAAATGATATTTTTGATCTTTTATTATATTTATTGATTAATGTGATTTCGGGTGTACTCTTGTAATTTGGGCATGCCGGGCCCACATATGGGTCTTCTGATTGTGTTTTGAGCTGTTTTGGATGATTTCAATTGGAAATGATGCTATGGGTATTTTCATAATTTGGGACTCGAAAAGCTTATTGGCGACCTAAAACGATATTTTTGGCTATCTCCTAAGCATTTGGAGACAATGAACTGTCAAAGAATATTACCGGATATTTTCTCGACATTTCGGGTGCATTCTCGAAGTTCCGAGGCGTTGTGACACTTATTCTAGATTAATTGGATATTTTCTAAGTAATTTGGACTAATTTGACTAAGATTGAGCTTTTGGACTTTAAGTTGACTCATTGGACCGAGTTATTCTATAAATACAAGACCCCAGGCCCAAAAAAGAGTCGGACTCTTGGCACGCTTCATAAAGCTTCCGTTTTCGTGAGAAAATGCCCCAGTCGCCATGTTTTACCAAAAAGTAACGAGAGTCCTTGTTAAAGCCCATATTCGTGACATTGTGCAGGTAGCCGCGAGATTGTGATCATAGTCGCGACGTTGTGAGTGTATTCGCGAGTTTGTGCATGTATTCGCTAGATTGTGATCGTAGTCGTGACGTTGTGAGTTTATTCGCGAGTTTGTGCATATATTTGCGAGATTGTGATCGTAGTCGCGACGTTGTGAGTGTATTCGCGAGTTTGTACATGTATTCACGAGATTGTGATCGTAGTCACAACTTTGTGAGTGTATTCGCAAGATATTGTAGCTGTTCTCGAGCTTGTGACCATAATTGCGCGGATTTGACCCTCGTCGCGAGGTTATGATATTAGTCGCGACTTTGTGAACCTAGACGCGACATTTTGTTTGTACTGGCGAGTTTTCGTAGAATACTCGGCACTGGCTTCAATCTGCGAGCGACGTAGTGAATTCGATTATCATTACATCCTGATAGTACATGTAACCTCTAATTATTATAGTGAAACCCAAGGTAGAGCTCTGCTCTCCAGAGGACGTAAGCTCACACATTATTGGCCCAACCTCAAATATCGGTCGTGTCCTCACAATATATAAATTAAAACATTAACTTGGTTATACAATGATCAAGTGTATTCAAACTAAATAAATGCTAATATCACAAATACTTGTTGTACATACAAAAAAAGCAAGTTCGAAAACGGAACGATCGTGCAAGTCATAACAACATGACTTCATGCCACAAACATTTAAACTATAGTTTAATAACATAAATCATTGTATAACCAAGTTATTCTTTGTTCTAACAACATGTATTCATGTTTTGACATCATAAATTTAAGTTTAATTGAAATCAAAATAATCACACCTAAAACATGTGGAATACTGTGAAAAATGAGCCAAATCATATTAATACAAATCACATTGTAAATTTTGTGAAACCAAGTATATTCAAACTAAATAATGGCTAACACAACGAATACGTGTTGTATATACAACAAAAGTAAGTTCAAAATTGGAATGCTCGTGCAAGTCATAACAACATGACTTTATGCCATAAACATGTAAACTATTGTTAAATAACAAATTTCCTGGTATAGCCAAGTTATTCTTTATTCTAACAACATGTATTTATGTTTAAACAACATAAAATCAAGTTTACTTGAAATCAAAATAATCACATCTAAAACACGTGGAACTAGGTGAAAAATGAGCCAAATCATATTCATACAAATCATATTGTAAATTAGGTAAAACCAACTGTATTCAAACTAAATGACGGCTAATGTCACGAATACTTGTTGTATATACAAAAAAAGTAAGTTCGAAAACGGAATGATCGTGCAAGTCATAACAACATGACTTCATGCCATAAACATTTAAAATATAGTTTAATAACATAAATCATTGTATAACAAGTTATTCTTTGTTCTAACAGAATGTATTCGTGTTTTGACAACATAAATTCAAGTTTAATTGAAATCAAAATGATCACACCTAGAACATATGGAACTATGTGAAAAATGAGCCAAGTTATATTCATACAAATACAATTGTAAATTTGGTAAAACCAAGTGTATTCAAACTAAATAACGGCTAACATCACGATTACATATTGTATATACAAAAAAAGTAAATTCGACAACGGAACGATCATGTAAGTCATAATCAAGTGAATTCATGCCATAAACATTTAAACTATAGTTTAATAACATTAATCATGGTATAACCAAGATAATCTTTGTTCTAACAACATGTATTCATGTTATAACAACATAAATTCAAATTAAATTGTAATAAAATAAACACACCTAGAACATGTGGAACTATGTGAAAAATAAGCCAAATAATATTCATACAAATCACATTGTAAATTTGGTAAAACCAAGAGTATTCAAACTAAATTATGGCTAACATAACGAATACTTGTTGTATACACAAAAAATTAAATTCGAAAACAGAATGATCGTGCAAGTCATAACAACATGACTTCATGCCATAAACATTTAACTAATAGCTCAATAACATAAATCATGGTATTACCAAGTTATTATGTGTTCTAACAACATGTATTCATGTTTAACAACATAAATTCAAGATAAATTGAAATCAAAATCATCATACCTAGAACATGTGAACTATGTGAAAAATGAGAAATAGTATTCGTACAAATCATATTTTAAATTTATTAAAACCAAGTGTATTCAAAAAATATAAAGACTAAATATACGAATACTTGATGTATTTGCAAAAAAAGTAAATTCGAATATGGAATGTTCGTGCAAGTCATAACAACATGACCTCATGCCATATACATCAAAACGCTAGTTTAATTGAATAAATTATGGTATAACCAAGATATTCTTCGTTCTAACAACATGTATTCATGTTTTGACTACATAAAATCAAGATTAATTGAAATCAAAATAATCATACCTAGAACATGTGTAACTTTGTGAAAAATGAGTCAAATAAGATTCATACATATCCCAATTTAAATTAATTAAAACAAGTGCATTCAAACTAAATAAATACTAAATATACGAACACCTGTTGTATTTACAAAAAAAGTAAGATCGAATACGGAATGATCGTGCAAAACTTAACAACATGACTTCATAACACAAACATATGAACTATATTTTAATAACATAAATCATGGTATAACCAAGTAATTCATTGTTCTAACAACATGGATTCATGGTTTAACAACATAAATTCAAGTTTAATTGAAATCAAAACAATCACTCCTAGAACATATGGAACTATGTGAAAAATGAGTCAAATCATATTCATACAAATCACATTGTAAATTTGGTAAAAACAAGTGTATTCAAACTAAACAACGTCTAACAACATCAATACGTGTTGTATATACAAAAAAAGTAAGTTCAAAAACGGAATGATCGTGCAAATCATAACAACATGACTTCATTCCGTACACAATTAAACTATAGTTTAATAACATAAAACATGGTATAACCAAGTAATTCTTTGTTCTAACAACATGTATTCATGTCTTAACAACATAAATTCAAGTTTAATTGAAATCAAAATCGTCACAACTAGAACATTTGGAACTATGTGAAAAATGAGCCAAATCATATTAATAATAATCACATTGTAAATTTAGTAAAAAAAGTGCATTCAAACTAAATAACGGCTAATATCACGAATACGTGTTGTAAATACAAAGAAAGTAAGTTCGAAAACGGAATGATCGTGCAAGTCATTACAACATGACTTCATGCCATACACATTTAAAGTATAGTTTAATTGCATTAATCATGGTATAACCAAGTTATTCTTTGTTCTAACAACATGTATTCATGTTATAACAACATAAATTCAAGTTTAATTAAAATCAAAATAATCACACCAAGAACATACGGAACTATGTGAAAAATGAGCCAACTAATATTCATACAAATCACATTGTAAATTTGGTAAAACCAAGTGTATTCAAACTATTTAACGGATAACATAACGAATACTTGTTGTATATACAAAAAATATGTTCGAAAACAGAATGATCGTGCAAGTCATAACAACATTACTTCATGCCATAAAACAATTAAACGATAGTTTAATTACATAAATCATCGTATAACCAAGATTTTCTTTGTCCTAACAACATGTATTCATGTTTTAAAAACATAAATTCAAGATTAAATTAAATCAAAATAATCATTCCTAGAACATGTGGAACTATGTGAAAATGAGAAAAATAAGATACATACATATTACACTTTAAATTTATTAAAACAAGTGTATTCAGACTAAATATAGACTAAATATACGAATACTTGTTGTATTTGCAAAAATAGTAAATTCGAATGCGGAATGATCGTGCAATACGTAACAACATGACTTCATGCAATTAACATATTAACTATAGTTTAATAACATAAATCATGGTATAACCAAATAATTCGTTGTTCTAAGAACATGTATTCATGTTTTAACAACATAAATTCAAGTTTAACTGAAATCAAAACAATCACTCCTTGAACATAAGAAACTATGTGAAAAATGAGTCAAATCATATTAATAATAATCTCATTGTAAATTTGGTAAAATCAAGTGTATTCAAAGTAAATAACGGCTAACATCACGAATACGTGTTGTATATACAAAAAAGTGTGTTCGAAAACGGAACGATCGTGCGAGTAATAGCAACATGACTTCATGCAATGAACATTTAAACTATAGTTTAATAACATTAATCATTTTATAACTAAGTTATTCTTTGTTCTAACAATATATATTCATGTTATAACAACATAAATTCAAGTATAATTGAAATCAAAATAATCACACCAACAACATGTGGAACTATGTGAAAGATAAGACAAATAATATTCATACAAATCACATTGTAAATTTTGTAAAACCAAGTGTATTCTAACTATATTACGGCTAACATAACGAACACTTGTTGTATATACAAAAAAAGTAAGTTCGAAAACGGAATAATCTAGCAAGTCATAACAACATGACTTCATGCCATATATATTAAAACTATAGTTTAAACACATACATCATGGAATTACCAAGCTATTCTTTGTTTTAACAACATATATTCATGTTTTAACAACATAAATACAAGATTAATTGAAATCAAAATCATAATACCTTGAACATTTGAAATATGTGAAAAATGAGTCAAATAATATTCATACAAATCACACTTTAAATTTACTAACACAAGTGTATTCAAACTGAATAAAGACTAAATATACGAACACTTGTTGTATGTGCAAAAAAAGTAAGTTCGAATATGGAATGATCTTTCAAGACATAACAACAGGACTTCATGCCATAAACATTAGAACTATAGTTTAATAATATAAATCATTGCATAACCAAGTATTTCTTTGTTGTAACATTGTGTATTCATGTTTTAACAACATAAATTCAAGTTTAATTGAAATCAAAACAATCACTCCTAGAACATATGAAACTATGTGTAAAATGAGCCAAATCATATTTATACAAATCACAATGTAAATTTGGTAAAAACAAGTGTATTCAAACTAAACAACGTCTAACAACATCAATACGTGTTGTATATACAAAAAAAGTATGTTCGAAAACGGAATGATCGTGCAAATCATAACAACATGACTTCATATCATAAACAATTAAACTATAGTTTAATAACATAAAACATTGTATAACCATGTAATTCTTTGTTCTAACAACATGTATTCATGTCTTAACAACATAAATTCAAGTTTAATTGAAATCAAAATCATCACAACTAGAACATTTGGAACTATGTGAAAAATGAACCAAATCATATTTATAATAATCACATTGTAAATTTAGTAAAACCAAGTGTATTCAAACTAAATAATGGCTAATATCACGAATACGTGTTGTAAATACAAAGAAAGTAAGTTCGAAAACGGAATGATCTTGCAAGTCATTACAACATGACTTCATGCCATACACATTTAAAGTATAGTTTAATTGCATTAATCATGGTATAACCAAGTTATTCTTTGTTCTAACAACATGTATTCATGTTATAACATCATAAATTCAAGTTTAATTGAAATCAAAATAATCACACCAAGAACATACGGAACTATGTGAAAAATGAGCCAAATAATATTAATACAAATCACATTGTAAATTTGGTAAAACCAAGTGTATTCAAACTATTTAACGGATAACATAACGATTATTTGTTGTATATACAAAATATATGTTCGAAAACAGAATGATCGTACAAGTCATAACAACATGACTTCATGCCATAAAAAAATTAAACGATAGTTTAATTAAATAAATCATGGTATAACCAAGATTTTCTTTGTTCTAACAACATGTATTCATGTTTTAAAAAAATAAATTCAAGATTAAATGAAATCAAAACAATCATTCCTAGAACATGTGGAACTATGTGAAAAATGAAAATATAAGATACATACATATCACACTTTAAATTTATTAAAACAAGTTTATTCAGACTAAAAATAGACTAAATATACGAATACTTGTTGTATTTGCAAAAATAGTAAGTTCAAATGCGGAATGATCGTGCAAGACATAACAACATGACTTCATGCAATTAACATATTAACTATAGTTTAATAACATAAATCATGGTATAACCAAGTAATTCTTTGTTCTAAGAACATGCATTCATGTTTTAACAACATAAATTTAAGTTTAATTAAAATAAAAACAATCACTCCTTGAATATATGGAACTATGTGAAAAATGAACAAAATCATATTAATAATAATCTCATTGTAAATTTGGTAAAATCAAGTTCATTCAAAGTAAATAACGGCTAACATCACGAATACGTGTTGTATATACAAAAAAGTGTGTTCGAAAACGGAACGATCATGCGAGTAATAACAACATGACTTCATGCAATGAACATTTAAACTATAGTTTAATAACATTAATCATTTTATGACTAAGTTATTCTTTGTTCTAACAATATATATTCATGTTATAACAACATAAATTCAAGTATTATTGAAATCAAAATAATCACACCAACAACATGTGGAACTATGTGAAAGATAAGACAAATAATATTCATACAAATCACATTGTAAATTTGGTAAAACCAAGTGTATTCTAACTATATTACGGCTAACATAACGAACATTTGTTGTATATACAAAAAAAGTAAGTTCAAAAACGGAATGATCGTGCAAGTCATAACAACATGACTTCATGCCATATATATTAAAACTATAGTTTAAAAACATAAATCATGGAATTACCAAGTTATTCTTTGTTGTAAAAACATGTATTCATGTTTTAACAACATAAATACCAGATTAATTGAAATCAAAATCATTATACCTATAACATGTGAAATATGTGAAAAATGAGTCAAATAATATTCATACAAATCACACTTTAAATTCACTAAAACAAGTGTATTCAAACTGAATAAAGACTAAATATACGAACACTTGTTGTATATGCAAAAAAAGTTATTTCGAATACGGAATGATCTTTCAACACATAACAACAGGACTTCATGACATAAACATTAGAACTATAGTTTAATAATATAAATCCTTGCATAACCAAGTATTTCTTTGTTTTAACATTGTGTATTCATGTTTTAATAACATAAATTCAAGTTTAATTGAAATCAAAACAATCACTTCTAGAACAAATGGAACTATGTGTAAAATGAGCCAAATCATATTCATACAAATCACATTGTAAATTTGGTAAAAACAAGTGTAATCAAACTAAACAACGTCTAACAACACCAATACGTGTTGTATATATGATCTAGTCTAAAAATATTTTGGGTGTTTATTTTTAGATCAGTCAATTTAAAAATTACTCGAAATTAAATTGTTGTGAGGACACGAGCGATATACGAGGTTGGGCCCACAATGTGTGAGCTTACGTCCTCGGGAGAGCAAAGCTCTACCTTGGTTTCCACTATAATAATCAAGCGGTATAAGTACAATGAGGTGATAATGATAATACGGGCAAAAACGGCTCGAAAAACGATCAAATCNCGGACCTCAATGAGGCCCAAGCGGTTTTCCCCATCCGAGCTTTTTGATCATATGACTCAAACTTCTTCACGATAGACTCATATCGTCCGCCCATCGCTCTATAGCCCTCGAGGCGCTCATAAAATTCAAGGTTCGAAGTGTGCGAGTTAATTTCGGTTTGTTCGATGAATTCGGAATCGGACGATGCATTGGAAGACATTTATATTGCTAATCCTTATATTTTATTAGTTGTTTCTTAAAGTCATATTACACTCGGGAACGCAAACGTCGTTGAAAATCGAAGTTCGAATCTGCATTTTTAGCCACAAGGCAGATATTCGCGATAATTTTACAAGGCAGAGAAATTCGCGATAATTTTACAAAGCAGAGAAATTCCGCGATAATTTTACAAAGGGGGGAATTCCGCAATAATTTTACAAAGGGAGTGATTCGCAATAATTTTCCAAAGTTTGAGATTTCCGCGATAAAACTACAAAGGCTCAAACTTGCGCGTTAATTTTACACACGGTTTGATTTTCGCGACAATTTCAAAGGCTATGATTTTCGTGAAAATTTACCACTATTTCCGCGATAATTTACCAATAAAGGGTATTTATTTTTAGATTAGTCAATTTTTTTATTATTCGGAATTCAGTTTACATGGGGACACGAGCGATATACGAGGTTGGGCCCACAATGTGTGAGCTTATGTCCTCGGGAGAGCAAAGCTCTATCTTGGTTTTCACTATGATATTCAAAGAATTCAATTACAATGGTGTGATATCAATAATCAAGATGGAAGCGGATCGGAAAACGATCGGGACTGCCAAAAACACTCCGTTACGGCGAAACTACCAAAAGCACTCCGTTACAGCGAAACTGCCAAAAGCTCTGTTACGGTGAAACTATCAAAGCTCTGTTACCGTGAAACTGCAAAAAGCTCTGTTACCGTGAAACTGCCAAAAGCTCCGTTACGGTGAAACTGCCCAAAACTCGCGAATAGTGATCTGCAGGGGCCAGTCGCGAGTTTTGGTACGAATTCTTGTGAATAGTGATCTGCAGTGGCAAATCGCGAGTTTTGGTACGAATTCTCACGAATAGTGATACAAAGGGAGGTGGTCGCGAGACTTGGCGCGAAATCTCGCGAATAGTAGCACAAAGGGGGTGGTCGCGAAATTTGGTACGAAATCTCGCGGATTGAGGCTGAAAAACGAAGTCTCGCGAGTTCGGGCGAAAGTCTTGGCTTGGGAGATACAAAAAGAGTAAGACCACTTTTCAGTGCCCTAGGGCTCATATTTATAGAGAAATCTAGCCCAACTAACAAGTTTCAAGCCCAATAGCCCAATTCCATTGGATTCAGCCCAAAGTAAAGATATAATATTAAAATAAACTTGAATAAATGTCATACCGTAACAGAACTCAAAAAATGCACTTCGATCGATAATTCGCCAAAAATAACAACGAGATAATACCGGAAGACCCCGTAAAATAATTCCTCGCTTCCAGTTACCGAACGCTCAACCAAAAACGCCCCCACAACTTACCCGCACGTTCCTAGGGTGCCAAATTACGAAAATACCCTTGGCCCCGTCCGAATTCGAATATGTCTAAAACTACTAGAAACGTTGATCGAAAGCTCATACGAAGGCCCGGAATGTCCAAATTACAAAAATACCCTCGAAACTATGAAGTGACGTAAATACACGAGAACATCGAGAATACCACATAACCACGTCTGACGAGCTCACGGGATGTCATAATACCGAAAATACTCCCGGGTAATATCAATAGTCCCCTGGTTTTCAGATTCAGATTCTCAGTCGTAAACCATATCATATTAGCTCGTCCCGAAAGTCAATTATCCTTTGGGAGCCGACTTGAAGATATCTTTAGTACAGTTGCAATCCCCTCGTCAATACGATCGTTTTGACACTAAGAAAGTCAAATTCTGAGGTCGAGCTAAAATCTTGGGATTTTCGAGCTTGGGGTATCCCCTATAAATACAAGATCTACCCCCTGGTATAGTACGCAACACTGCATTCTCGTTACATTTCGAATGAAATCTCGCGACTACTTCCATCCCACAGTAACCTTCGCGACTTTTGGAACGAAATCTCGTGACTACATAGACTGCACAGTTCCTCTCGCGACATTTGTAACGATATCTCGCGACGGAACAGTGAAAGCAGACTTAAACTGAAAACGAAATCTCGCGACGGAACAGTGAAAGCAGGCTTGAAACTGACACGAAATCTCGCGACTGCATACTCTGCAAAGTGCCTCTCGCGACTTTTCGTACGAAAACTCGCGAGACACTTATAAAATTATGAAAAAATTCTAAAAAATTCCAAAAACCTTAATTTTGAGAACTTCACACCATGTCCTCCGACTCCGCTCATTCTCTCGAACTCTGATGCCTCCTCGTCTTCTCATTCCTCGGACTCCTCATCCAACTCGGGGAGTTCCAATTCGAGTCTTTCGGCTTTTCGTTCTCCAATCACGAACCCTTATCCTCACCTTTTCGATCGAATCACACATCTCGAGAATACGATCGGTCCTCAGAGTTGTGCTATCAATGCCCTAAAATCTTTTGACCGGCCCTTTACCATGCATCCTCGAAAATGGAAATCTCTGGTGGAAAATTACCACCTCCCTTCCGATTGTGTTCTCTATCAGCCGGGTCCCTCTGATCGGATCCTACGTCCACCGGTTGGTACCCACACTGTCTGTCTTGAGTATCTAGAGTGTGGTCTCCGCTTTCCGCTTCATCCGTTCATTTCAACTCTCCTAACTCACTTAAATATCCACCTCTTTCAGTTGAATCCAAACTCGATATCCTTGGTGGTTGCCTTTATCATTTTTATGGAGACCAATGGGATTTTGATGACCGTCGACACATTCTTCAAAATATTTCGAATCAGTTCCACTATCCATTATGGGGCTCAAGGTTGTATCTTTTTCCGTGTAAGGCACAAGAAGAGCCCTTTTCTATTCTCAAACCCCCAATCCAACCACAATTGGAAGACGCACTTATTTTTTGTCACTTGCCTAGGCTCCACTACGTTGTCTGCACTTAGCCTTCCTTGGCGGTTCCCGACGGAGGGGGAACATTTCCTTCCGGAGTCTTATTATCCTATCCCGCGATTCGTTACTCCAAAAGCTTTAGAGAAGATATTTATCGCGTGCGCTAGATCGGATGGCACCGATTGGACCCCGAAAACGCTTATCTATGCCCCGATCTTGGTAGCCTCCAACATTCTTCCGGCCCCTACCCATTTCAGTAGGGAACTTTTAGGTATCTGGACCACGCATTAATACTTAATCATCTCAACAACTCTTTCTCGATCAGAAAACCTTTCCAAAAACAGCGC
>RWGZ01001272.1:21997-123597 GCA_009725065.1 Utricularia reniformis | reverse complement strand
TACACGATTCGCCAAAGGAAGGGCATGCTTGATGAATGGAACGATAAGTTCCAGAATGGAAAGATACGTAGGAAAGGGGTAGCGCCTAAGTACTCACCCGGGGAAGGGAAGCATACGACCCGTCGAGTCAACCAACAACTAACGGTTGGCTTGGGGGGGACATGTACCGAGTATGTTACGCTCGGCAACAGTAAAGATAAAAGATGAGGGGAGGGGGAAAAGAATAATAAGGGTAAAAAAACAAGAAGAAGAAAATAAGTATACGATTAAAAGAAACGACTTACGTGTGTGTGTATGTTTTATTTAAGAAATGGAAGGACAAATATAGTACGTGTGAAGTTTCCTTTAATAGATTGTGACCGCTTTACAGGTTTTGTAGATGACGCGGACGAGGTATGAGAAGGGCATGGAAAGGAGGTCGTTAATTGTCCGGTGATAGAGTCCGGTCTTTTGAGAATACTATAAATTATGTCGTTAGACTTTAATGCTTTTGAATTATGTTTTAGTTTACGCTTGAATGTTTCGTTTCTATTTAGTACGTTTTTACCAAATCAGCTAGGCCAGAATTAGGGTCGTTACAGTAGTGGTCATGTGATTTCTCTCGCTTCTGCTCTTGTTGATTCTGAGAGTATTCAGTCATGGACATGGTTCTTTGAGATGTTCGACACGGTTGTTATCGGGATAAGTGAGACATGTATCATATCCGATCGGGCAATAGATATCATGGAGGCGGTGAGCTCGATGGAAGCGTTCTAAACTCGACACCTGCACCACGTTGGTGTCTACAGCACTTCTGTTCTAAATTCTACAACGCATTCAAGAACAACGAATCGAAGAAGATCACTTATCGAGACGGTGCGCGATCAAAAGCTTATAAATATCATGATGACATGGCTGAAATTAGGAGTAAAAATGAAGAGACATATAATTGGTTGGAGAGGAAAGATGTTACTAAGTGGACTTTTATGCATGATGGCGGTAAGAGATGTTGGACACTTACCACGAACCAAGTCGAGGCCATCAACGGTGTATTGAAAGTTGCCCTTCGCTTACCTATCACTACAATAGTTATGGCGTCATTTTATCAGGCTAATGAGTGTTTCATGAAGAGACGCTCGGAGATACATTCCATGACTTCTAACACTCAATTGTTGACAGAAGCTGCTCAAAAATTCTACAGGCGTACCAAAAGGAAGGCAGATTACCATACTTTGAAGATGTGGGACACCGATCGCCAACTCACAGAAGTTGATGTTGACACGGGCCGTAGCAATGAGGCATACATTCACACTGTTGACCGAATACGACAAACATGTACATGTTCGAAGTAGCATACGTATCGAGTACCATGTTCACAAGCTATTAGAGCGGCGAAACAAATTGGGCGCGCACTTGCTCGCATGTTCATAAAGGGGTAGACCATAGAGATGTTGTAGTCATGCATTCACTTAGACCCGAGTACACATGCACTAAACTTGGGTGTGAGATTCCGGATGTTCAAAAGATGTGAGACACCTGATTGCATGTTCACTGCAGTTTGGTCCTAAGGTGGGTGTGAGAACCCGGATGTAGGGTCCGGGTACTGCATCCACGGTCGATGTAACGACCCTAATTTGGGTCTAGCTGAATTGGTAAAATCGTACTAAATAAAACATAAAGTTCAAAAAGTAAATTAAAACATAGTTTAGAATGCATCCGAGTTTAACGACATAATCTACAGCGTTCCAAAAGACTGGACTCTAGCATCGGACAACCGACGTCTTCCTTTCCATGCCCTCCTCATACCTAGTTCTCGTCACCAACAAAATTTGTAAAATGGTCATAATCTATTAAATGAAACTTCACACATTCTACTTACCATTTCATTACTTCAGAACAAAGCGTAAACGCACACATAAACCGTTTCCCTTAGTCGTATTTTTCTTTCTATTGTTACTTTTCCTCTTATCTTCCTTTTTACTTTCCATTTAGACCTTACTGTGGCCGAGTGTAACACTCTCGGTACATGTCTCGCCCAAGCTAACTGTTAGCTGTTGGTTGACTCGATGGGCGGTATGCTTCCATTCCCCGAGTGAGTACTAAGAGGCTACCGCTTTTCATATTTGGATATGTTCTGCCCTTTTGTACGTATCTTTCCATTCTAGAACTTATCGTTCCTTCATCAGGCATGCCCTTCCTTTGGCGAAGGTCCAAAGAGAGGGGTGCATTCTTCAGTAGTGAGGTTGACAGGCTTCCTCAACATCGTGCAGTGCTATCGTAGAACCACAGCGGGGCCAATCGTGCCCTTATTTCTTCTGTGGGTTCAATAAGTTTGAATTCTCTTCCAGACAGATTATCCACGCTTGCGCGTCCCCCATCTTATCTCCCGTGAAACTGTTCATTCCAACCTTTTTTAATGACTCATTGTAGTACATTCTACCTCTCTCAGGCCTTGCCGCTTGTTCCATCTGCAAACAATATCCACTCTCTGTTTGACCCTGACTCATTGCATTAACGAGGGAACTTGCTATGGTTTGAACATGTCCCTGAGACTCTCTTGGCTAAACGTGGGGGGCGTCGATGAGTCTGCAGCAGGGTTTCGGTCGCCGATGCTTGTTTTGATGCGTTGCTATCCTCCTCCCTGTTTCCGTTCGCTCTTGTTGTTGGAGCCATCCCTACATTAAGTTTTCATTACGTCTATACTTACTCATACCAAATGCTACATCCTATACCCATCCCCTCCTATGGTCAGTTGTCCTCCTATGAACTCCTAGACCACTCTACGTAGGACCGCATCACTATCGATTTGGAAGCGATGTTTGTCTCTGATACGATTTGTAACAACCCTAATTTGTATCTAGCTGAATTGGTAAAATCGTACTAAATAAAATATAAAGTTCAAAACGTAAATTAAAACATAGTTCAGAATTCATCAGAGTTTAAAAACATAATCTACAGCGTTCCAAAAGACCGGACTCTAGCACCGAACAACTGACGACCTCCTTTCCATGCCCTCCTCATACCTCGTTCTCGTCACCAACAAAATTTGTAAAGTGGTTACAATCTATTAAAGGAAACTTCACACATTCTACTTACCATTTCATTATTTCAGAACAAAATTTAAACGTACATATAAACCGTTTCCTTTAGTCGTGTTTTTCTTTCTATTGTTACTTTTCCTCTTATCTTTCTTTTTTCCTATCCATTTAGACCTTACTGTGGCCGAGTATAACATGCTCTGTACATGTCCCGCCCAAGCCAACCGTTAGTTGTTGGTTGACTCGATGAGCCGTATGCTTCCCTTCCCCGAGTGAGTACTTAGGCGCTACCCCATTTCTCATTCGGATCCGTTGTGTCCTTTCGTGGGTATCTTTTCATTCTGGAATTTATCGTTTCCTTCATCATGCATGCCCTTCCTTGGCGAATCGTGTATTAAGCACGATGCCGGGTTCGTGCTCCCTCACCCCGAATCTTATTAACATTCATCTCATTCATTCCTGTCTTTTGCTTTCCTTCTTATTAACCTTTCCTGTTCCTAGGTCGGAACCTTCCCTTACTACATTGCATTAACTCCGCTTAACTGTTGCTTTCATGTGGTATGATCTCTTCGTTGCTTCCCTGCATTCGTAACACATCTTAGTACCGGTTTTTCGATGTTATTATCTTATTATGAACTATTTGGTTACTGTAAACCCTACGTATCCTTCATCTCTCACGATCCAACGTCGAAACGTGACGAAAACACCCTAAACTCACGTTTTCTCGATGAATTGTTAAGTTTCTCGAATTCCGCGATGAATTGGGGTTTAGGTTTTCACGGTGAATTACACACTTCTGAAAATCCGCTGTGAATTTGTCATTTAGGGTAAATCCGCGGTGAATTTTAGGGTCAGAAATCTAGGATGAATTTGAATCTTCGAAATCCGCGATGAATTTTTGTGGTTTGGGGTTTTCGTGGTGAATTCAGGGTTTATGTTTTTCAGCGATGAATTTGCTACCCAAATTTCCTCGATGAATTTCTATGCCGAAAATCCGCGATGAATTTGGGTTTTCATGACTTTTCCGTACCAATGTGACAAACGACTTGATTTTGGGCAATTCTACCCCTATTTATATACATTTTAATTCCCGTAAACTACATTTTGATCCCTCATTCCTTTTATTTTGACCAATCCTTTATCTTTTGTCTAACTTTTCTCCCTTTTCGTTTTCTTTTTCCTTCTTTCATTCTTGTATACCTCGTTATTCTCATCTAGACATTACCGCTATATTTTTCCCTATTGCTCTAACATACCTTTATACGGGCTATTACAGTCGAGGCACTA
The DNA here is from genome assembly GCA_009725065.1 of Utricularia reniformis. Lineage (NCBI taxonomy): Eukaryota > Viridiplantae > Streptophyta > Magnoliopsida > Lamiales > Lentibulariaceae > Utricularia > Utricularia reniformis. Next base: position 119,293 of record RWGZ01001272.1, on the reverse strand, counting down.
AAGATGACTAAATAGGAGGCGAGAACCCCTTGCCAGACGATGTGTATTAGGGGGAAGTAACCTACCCATAGACATGGAGAACACAAATTGATGTATTTCCCTAAGTCTATGATTAGCGTCTGCGTTCCCCGTAGATGTGTTCCTGCAAAGTCGTCTAACTGTGTAGCATACAAACAAAAATAAAACCGATCAAATTAAGACAATTGCAATACAATGAATTCTAGATTTATTACCACTCGGGCCATGGGTTCTGCTGTTCCCTCTCTCCAACCGGTCTCCTCGCTCGATCGCACAGCTAAATGTGGTATACCATTTGTACAATACCACGAATAATATGTGTCTTTCCACACCCCAGCCGCGTCTTCGAACAAGTGCTCGAAAAGATGGTCCCACATATCAATCCATTTAGCATTAATTGTGAGCCAATCCTCACCCTTCTCGGACTTGTAAGAATGAAGAAGCCTTAAGAGACCTACATCTTCTACGAGCCCGGGAATGGAGAGAGCACCTCCGAAATGATGAGACACACGATCGGGGTGATGGTGTTCCACATAGCCGAAATATATAAGCGCCCCCATGTAACATCATGCCACAGTGATCTCAGCATCAGCGAGCTCTAGTTCTGCATCCGTATACGATATCCATATGAACTGAAAAGTATACATTAACAAACTCATACAATAATTTGTACTTTTAAATTCTTTAATACATTACCTCTCGTCTTCCAATAGCATCTAGTGCATCTCGACAAACCATTAGGGCATAGTTCGCTGTGCTGGTATGGTCCCGTCGACCGGTAAAATCCTTGCAAAATACACAAATGTCCAATTATTAAAATATATTATTATAAATGATAATATAGACCGAAATACAAACCTCCAACCGTAGTACTCGTAACAACGTCTGTCAAAGGACTCATTCGGGAAGCGGTACATAAACCGCGGCTTCATAGCAGGAATTCTGGATCACGCCCACAACTAAAAATTGTAAACAATATTATTAGTTACTGATATGACATTAAGTTTGTATAACGTAGTCACACCTGCACAATTCTGAATGCTCCACCTACTGTCACGAGACCAGTCGAAGCCTTACAAAGTTTTTGGTATAAGTTCGCAAGTACGTCCGATCCCCAGCTAAGTCCTGCCATTTCCTCATCATCTCTAAAGAGGTCCATCAAAACTAGTTTCCGTCGGTCTCCATTAGTATTCGGTAACAAAATCGAAACAACTATGAGGTGACAGATAGCCTGAGCAAAATGAAGCACCTCGTCATCAGACTCAAATGGCAGGGCAACTCGTTTCAATAAATATTCTCCTAGACCACGTAACTTGAAATTAGGCAGCCTAATGTTTTCCTCTATAGGAGTCCACCCAAACGTAGCAGTGCTATATTGTTTCTACTCCTCAATACTCCTATTGGGGCCGTGGACTAGTGATAACATTGTTCAATATCGGCAATCCCCATATGAGTGACACATCATGTAGTGTCACCGTGGCCTCGTCCATCGGGAGGAAGAATGTGTGCGTCTCAAGTCGCCACCGCTACACCATAGCATTCAACAAATGATTATCCAACTTGATACGAAGCGTCTTGAATATTCTGTAAAACCCCTATTGTATCAAACACGTGAATACTTTAGCGTCCAACACCACAAGCTTGCTCAGATAATAATCTCCATGCTTAAACTGGATCATCGAACTATGTTCTTCATTTATAATGATTCTACTGATGTGATGATTCTCACGATATAACACACTTCCATTTATGGGAGCACGTGGTCTACTTCCGCCTTCAATATCTATGATACAATAATAAACAAAGCATATAATAATAATAATATAAATAAAAGGTACAATAAGCATATGTGTAGCATAAGCCATTCATATTTAAATTAAAAAAGCAATCAATAATAATACACAAATAAAATAAAAAAATACAAACATAGTAAAAATAATCGAAAAATATAAAAAAATATTTAAATTACAAAAAAATTAATTATACCTAAGTTTGGAAACTTTTTCGAAATACAATAAGCACTGCGAGAGTTGTTCGGGATGATTTTATGAATGAAATCACCCCATATATATATATAGGCGAGTAGCAGACGACGTCCGAGGAAAGCTTACTGGGACTTCCTCGTACGTTAGTTCCGGGGTTATCTCTATGGGTTCCCCCACACATTCTTGGATTCCTTCAGTCACCTTTCTCCTCAGTTGGGATATATGGAACACGTTGAGTATCCCCCCCATTTCCTCCGGAAGCTTCAGCTGATAAACAACTCTACTCTAAGCATACCCCATTTTGTAAGCATACCCCATTTTGTAACGAATGGAGTTTCCTACTTCCCCTTTCAATTTTACTCTTTGCTTCTTTGGCAGTTCTTGTTCATGCGTTGGGCCTTTGGTAATCATAGCATTTCCCGCATTGCCTACAAAATTGAAAAACGATCATAATCCAATAATAGAAAATTCACCAACTCTCAACTATCCCACTTCATTTCCGCCATTTCTCTCTCTCCTATTCCTTTCTTTTTCATTTATTTTACTCGTCCCTAATCTAACCTCCCTATTCCACTTCTCTATTTGCTATGTATCTTGACCCTTTACTCCTATTTCTTTCCCCTCCTCAATATTTACCACACACACTCACTCGTTTCCATTTTCCGAAATTCTTATCCTCCTCACGTTGACTAGTTATTAATCTACACATGCTCTCTTCTTCTCTCTCCTCTTCGTAATAGTATTCCACGGTGTTCCCTTTTCGTAAGTCTATTATTCTTGCTTTAACTATCCTTCCTATTTTAAGGATTTAACTATTATACAATATATTCTTCTCGTTTAACGTTTACTTAAGACCCATCACTCACTCTCTTCTCGTCACGTAGTGTTACATTTTCTCTTTCATTACCCTTTACACTAAGCCTTTTATCTATTAGTTCCATTTTCTTTAAGCCTCTCACCTCCCCCTCTCCGTTACCTAGCGTTACGTTCTCTCTTCCATTACCATTTGCACTAAGCCTTTTTAGTCTATTCGTTTCCTTTTCCATTCTCACATTTTCAATTATTCTTCCCTTTCATTTCATTCGTTTACTTTTATTGTGGCCGAGTGTAACATGCTCGGTACATGCCTCGTCCAAGCCAACCGTTAGCTGTTGGTTGACTCGACGAGCCGTATGATTCCCTTCCCCGAATGAGTACTCAGGCGCTACTCCTTTTCTCACTCGGGTCCGTTCTGTCCATTCCGTATGTACCATTTCCTTTCTGGAACATCACATTTCCTTCATCAGGCATGTCCTTCCTTTGGCGAATTGTGTACTAAGCACGATACCGAGATCGGTCGGATGGTCTATCTTTCCTCTCCCAAAGCTTCCACGACTTGTGGCTAACCGTGTACTTGTCACAATGCCGGGTTCGGTGTTTCCACCTAACCCCGAGTCTTCGTTCCCTTTTACCAATGTTCTTTAATTTATAGTTTTCATACATATTCATTCTTCATCTTAAAATCTTATCTTAAGGTTCTCTCGTATTGGATTTTTTTTACGATTACCTTCGTTACCCTACCACGCGACCCCTATCTCCCAGCGGTTTCCTTTCTATGTAGTATTAACCTAACTTACCGAGTTGTATTTTATTAGTCCTCGTTCTTTATTCTCTAGCGTTGCGTCCCTTCTCTATCGGGGTACCTAAGCTTCGTTGATATTTCGCCTAGCCCATTCTATTTAGTTGTCTTGTCAATGTAAACTAGTGATTCCTGCCCCCCTCGTTTGCCCTTTTCCTTTATTTACCGATCGTTTCCTCCTCTTCAGTATTTGGTTATTCCACTTTCATTTAGCTATCTTGTCCATATTAAACCCTAATTCCCGTCTAATGGTCCGTTACTTCTTTATACATTTTCTTTGATCCCTTTTGTCTATTTTATATTCATGTTGCTTATCCTTACTGCTTGGTCTTTTATATTATTATCTATAATATTCTCAATCACTCTTATTTCATTTCTTCTCCACCTCTTGTTTCTGTCTTAAAACGATGCCTATACGACTTATTTCACTTACCCGTATTATCGTTTCCTTCCTTATATTTGAATTTTCCATTATAAATCATGTTAACTCTGCTTACCTTTCCTTTGTTCTTTGTTCACCTCTATATTCCATAATCCTCGTCATTTCCTCGTTTTCAAAACGAAGTCCAAAACCGATAGAGATCATCCGATTACCCCTAAATATTTGTTGTACTCAATAAAAGGATAAAACTGGTGAACTAAGATCGAAAAACAAATCAAAACTTTCCCAGGCTTCTGCCGATTGCATCATCACATGAAGTGATGACATCATCGCTGGGTATGGCCATTTCCGCGTAGAATTTTCAATTCCAACATGATTTCTTCATTTCCGCGGATAATTGTTTACTTGGCATTTCCGCGTAGAATTTTCAATTCTAGCGTGACCTCTTCATTTCTTTGCCAGGTGTATTAATTTTCAATTGACCTCTGTGGACAATTGTTGACATATGTATTAATTTTCCGCTAGACTTTTGGCGCCCATAAATTACTTTGCCAGTTTGGCCACAATTCCTTTACACTCTCTCATTTCTTTTTTTTTTCATAATGTTTCTCTCTTCCGTCCCCTCCTCCCCTTATCCCATGGCCCATATCCCATATTTATAGTAAATAAATTCTTACATTTACCATTTTACCCCATTGGAAATTAATGATATTTTAAATAATAATTTATGTTTATATCTTAATTAATATTCTTAGTGTGTCATGATAAGACATTACATTAAATATCGTTCTCAACGTTTATCCATTTCTCAATTATATTTTCATTGTATTTTCGTATATTTATGTTGTATTTACAACCTATGTTAAACAGACTCTTCTCCGGAGACGTCGAATCCGAATCAGACTCTTCTCGGACACCTACTCTCATCGGATACATGTTGGACACGAGTCTGTTTTTTAGATTTAAATTTATTATTATTTATTTTGAAATAACCATTATTTAATTTTTTTATTATTTATATATATTAATATAATTCGTTAATATTTAAAAAATTAGAGGTATTATTGAGTTATAATATAGTCTATACCAATTATTTCATCATTTTACCGGTTTTAAACATTAATTATCATATATATTTGTGATCGTAATTTATAATTTTATTTATTGTTAATTATAAACCATATTAACCACACACGTCTTTTTTAAATTTTAAATTTTAATTAAAAAAATAATTGATAATATTAACGAGTCGAACTCTTTAACAAATCTGAGTCCCCGAGTCCGAGTCCCCGAATCCGGGGCGTCGTGGCGGTGTCCATTTAACATAGTTTACAACATCGAAATCATAATTTAATTAGTTTACTTGACACTACGATACAAATGTTACCATTAATTTATTATTCATCCCATCTCTACAAATGTTTTAAAGTTTACCGATTTCATTTTTAATAAATATAATTACCTCATAATTTCTTTTAATCCACTATTTTAATATATCGTAAGTTCTAACAATTATTCTTTTAACTAATGAGATAATATCTTATAATGTATCGTACTTTAATATTAGCGAGTCACTTATTAACTAGTTTCTCCTCGGTATACTTTCCTTACGTAATCTTATTCAATTATAATAATACTCATTATCTTGATTTACTTTTATGCAATTTACTTTGAACTTTCTCATTTCTCTCGAACATATTATTTTCCTGGTTCTTTACCAAAAAATATCTATCTATCATTTCTTCATGACTTCTCGTACATTCGTATTATACATTAAATATTATTTATTAGCTCGCTAGTTTACTAGGTATTCGGGTTATTACAAAGCTATAGTGGACGCCGTCCACGGAAAGCTGACATGACAAACTAAAGCGGACGTCGTCTGCGGAACACGTCAGCGCATATACAAATCCGCGGACCACGTCCGCTATCAGCATTACAACATTATTACGAATTTTTTTAAGCAATATTACTCCAAATTTGCCCAATACTCAAAATCACTATAATGATCGTCATCTTCACTACCGGTGAAATTACCAAAGAATAATCAATTCCCTTCTTCTATAGAAATTCCTCACTTGACATGTCTGGCTGAATATTGTCAAGGTTTTTCTTTCCGTAAGCACGTAAAACCTCATAAAAGGCATCTCTCAAGGACACCATATTCTTGCCTTTCTTGACATTGTCTATAAAATCCAGTTCAAACTCTAAGTCCGAGTTTGTCCTCGGAACAGGGTCCATTATTACGATCCCCTTGTCCATGGTAGGGATTGGCTTCCCTCAAATCTTCTTCAGCTTATTCAGTTGCTTCGGAGGTCCTGCTTCGGCCATCCTTTTCCCTTTGTCTAAGGGAACGGGTGGTAGGGAGTCGTTTTCTCCCAGGTTCGGGATCGGGAGAACCTCTTCAACCCGAGCGGGTCCCTACAACAACAAGTTTATCATGTTAAGACTGATAGGGGAGCATTTCCCGATCCTATTCAAGCTGATTAAGCTCATAGAACGGAGTTTGGCCTTTATCACCCGCAAAGCGGTCCCCTTGCCACTCGAGGGTTCCCCTGTACATCGAATGGTCAACGTACATACAGTAGTGGAGCCCGTGAGACGAGGTCCTGCCGACGATGATCATGAAGGAATCAGCATGCTCGCAGTTGCAGATTCCGAAGGTTGAGTAGCATCTGGTGCGCCTTGTTGATCCCCACTCCGACGGGTGGAAGCTAATGCCAAACGCTTAAACCGGTAGCTAGGAATTGTATGTGTGAAATCTGCAAAAGAAATTCATAAGGATTAGGATGTATGAACCTAATTATGTTTCATTCCGTACCCGATCCTTCAGAAGAATAGGAGCTAGAAAATATCCCCTTCGTGGCTGGAGCTCCGATCCTACCCACTACTCCTATTTCTATCAACCTATCCTACGAAGTATATCTATACGTTTGAGACATTCTTCGGGAGGAGGAAACATCATTAAAGTATCCACGATATCCTGATGTGAAGGGTTGAACCGGTTTCGGTCCAACCTGCCTATGTACGGGTGGGTAATAATCGGCCACATCCTTAGTAAGTCCTCCTTCAAGATTGAAACAACGGAGTACCTAGCTTTTCGAGGAGCCATGATCTTTACCTTAAAAACGGAGATTAAAGAGGATTTTGACGGAGAATGAAAATCGTGAATTTTCTTTCATTGAAACGGCTTCTCCCAAAAAGACGATGAAAATGAATAGTTCCCAAAACCCTGACCTAAATTCTAGTTTCCCGACCAATGGTGAAACGACACGTATATTACCGCATGCTGCTGCTGTCTGTACGCACTCATCATGCCTGTCAAGTAATAGAATACGGAAAGGCGTAAGCATGTTTATAAAGTTTAAATAAAAGCAAAGTGAAATAACCTTTACATTTTCGAATAAAATTCAACATCTCAAATCCGCTAAGTATAGGATCGGTCCTAGGGACGATTGTCATAACTGGTTCGGGTACGGTCTCCTTGTTACGCTCGATTGGATATCATGCCAAACGTATTCATCGTCATATAGTCGGTCTTGTATCACCACTTCGGTAGTGATCGAGTCCAAGGGGCTAGTGATGACGGCTTCGGAGCTTCGTATGCCGAACTAGATGAGGCCCAAACATACTGGGTTAATCAAGAAGACAAGAAACGAACCTACGCTACCCAAGATCCCAAGCTTGGCCAGTCCAAGATAACTAGCCCGAAGGCTTGCATAACGAGTGAAGCCCAAAGGCCCATTTAATTTGCATGACCGAAGTTAGAGTTGGACATAACTCAGTGCTTTGAGGACCGATCTCCCTTATCAGTCCAGACGGTTACGGATAGCTTCGGGCATGCTAACATTGTCTGCACTTCGGACATGCTCACGTTGTCTACACTTCGGGCTCATCGACGTTTTTTGTCAAGGGAAAACGACGTTGTCAGAGGCGGTTGCGGAGTGTTTTTCACGTATGTTTCCCCTCTATAAATATAGGGCTTGAAGGCAAGCTCGAAATGACCTTTTGGACGCGCGAAATAGGCTGTTACTCTGCCAATTTCATTACTCGCACTTTCTTATTACCTTTCGTTTTCTCAAGCCTTCTACTGTTTGTATTCAGGAACTGTTTGATTAATATATCGACTAAAAGCATTTTCAAGCTCTTAGTCAAATGGTTTTTTTCCATTCTCTAGGTGTTTTCCATCGAGACTGCACTACTAAACAAAAAGGTTTCGATTGCACTGCTAAAGCCAAAAGATCACAATTCCACTCCAAAAGCCAAAAAGTCGTGATTCCACTGCGAAAGCCAAATGGTCACTATTGCAATGCAAAAACAATTTGTCGTGATTACAGTGCTAAAGCCAAAAGGTCGAAATTTTACTACTAAAGCCAAAAGATCGCAATTGCATTGCAAAAGCCAAAAGATTGCAATTACACCGTTAAAGGCAAAAGTTCGAGGTTCTTTAGTGAGATTCGTGCCAAAAGAGTCCCCACTCATTAATAACTTGGGGCCAAGTATTTATAGGGCATAAGGCCCAATTCTACCCTCTTGGGGCTAAAGATGTGAAAATTATGTAGAAACTCGAATTTTGAAAACTTCCTCGTAACAAGTGCCTAGAAGCCTCGACACTAAGAATCGTATAGATGTCCAATCAGTTGATGTCAATCCTGGATGAACTTCAGAATATCTTGAATCGGTTCTAGATATGTCATGACCAGTCTTTATCCTTGTCAATATGATGAAAATACCCCTAAAATACTTTCATTTTGAAACTATCCAAAGCACTCAAAGTATCATGGGAGACATGCTAGATGATCACGGGGTGTCCAAATTATGAAAATAATCTCAAGTAATATCAATTGTCCCATAGTTTGCAGATTCCGTTTTTTTGAGTAGTAAACCATTAAATTTTATTTATCTTGCGGTTTCCAATGTATTACCCGAACTTTTGATGAGAAAACCAAACCTCTAACAGTCTTACTCTCCTCGACGTGGTCATTTGACACTAAAAATACTTAAATCTAACTCCAGCCAAAATATTGACTGAATCTCTGAATGCTACTCCGGTACTATCACTACATGATTTCGACCTATCTCAAAATCGCAATTCACCATGAATTCTCAGCTAATTCATCGAGAATTAGACACTTAAACATAAAATCGGACCAAAACTTAAGACTTTTCGTGAATTTTTTGCCCCACCGTATAATTGGACTAAGAACCCCCCCATAAGACATGATGTCTTCCGTCTCAACATGTGACTCAAGTTTCACTTATCAAACTCAATCAAACCCTCGGGCTTGAAACTAGAGTCTTATGAGCATCTTGAACGTTATGATTCGATGAATGGCCTCAATTATCCAACTGTGAAGCGTTCAAGTCATCGATCGGCTGTCTCGAATGGGGAAAACAACATGGGAATCCTTGAAACATGATTATTATTTCCCCGAAGGGTATGTCCTTCAATGCTAGGGTTCCGGAGATCGGATACTAAAGTGGGACTTCATGGTTAAGTCGCCAGCTTTCCATAACCTGGCGTCCTCACGGGTGCAAAGATGAGGTATTAGTAATTTTGCAAGCGATACGTCAATTATCAAATTGAATTGTAGCAATGATCCATTAAGTCCCACGGCTAAATTTATGTCCGAGTATTTGTCTATCGAATGTTATTCAGAGGATGTACTATTGAAGTTGGGCAAATACTTCTTTTATATGCCAATTTACCATATATATCCTCTTAATATTAAGATTTCATCAAGGACGAAATCATGACTCAGTAGCACCTTGCGTAGGAGGAAGATGAAAGGAACACTAAGAGTCCTCACAAAGATGGTTAGTTATCAATGAAAGGGCCTCAATGAAACAGCCTAAGACCGAGGGCAAGACCATAAAATTGCTCTATAAACTTCTTCAAAATTTCTTTAAAATTAGGGAATCCAATTTAATCATTAGATAACTTTCTGATTATAAATAATAAAATCTATACCAAAGATATCCTTCATGTCCTTCCGATCATAAATAAGAAAATCCATAGTGTAGTTTTCCGAAATTTGATTCTAGACATCATCAAGCATCCAACAACACCTTGCTTTAATCTCATTGAGTTGTCCCATTTTCCTCCAAAAAATGAGCGAGTGACATACCACTCTCTAGATAAAGTAGCACCAAGTTTATGATAAAATCCATATATTGGTGTAAATTTTTCACTCTACCTAAACAGAGATATATCCTTAACATGATTTTACTAACTTCACATGTGACCCTTACGAGTCACGGAGTAGACGAATGTCTTTTCCATCTCACCAAGCATTCGACATCATTCACCTTCCTTTTATTGATATTTCCGCCTCTCCAACAATCATCGCGTTAAGAGGTTTTACCCTCGCGTAGTGATATATCATTACTTAAATGAAAGTAATGCTAGATTTAGGGTACAATCCTTAGACTAAAGTAAATTATTTACTCCACCTAAACATAAATATATCATCCCATTAAGTTATGTTACTCAATTAACATGTTAAACTGTCAGGTCATAGAGTAGACAGATGTCACTTTCACGGACCACAAAGCATCTGACACCATTTCACCTTTCTTGGCTTGACCAAGCTTCGAATGTTTCCGTTTTAATTATCATGTTTTTAACAAAACAACTAGGCCCAAATTACGGTCGTTACAACTTGGGTCTCAGTAAGATTCCATATGGGCCTAACCAATCGTTACGATTCATTTCATTCACTTGGATCTCACTATGCACCCATCTAGGGCTCATCAAGCACCCTGGTTCATTTCATTCACATGGGACTCACCAAGCACCCATCTCGGCCTCACTAAGCACCCATATTACTCTATTTTTGGGTTTAACCAAGCATCCTAATTCATCTCATCCTCATGGGCTTCATAAAATGCCATAACCATAAGTAACTCCTCTTTTAGGCTTGACCTTTACCGTTTTCTTCCGATGAATAATGGTAAGAGCCTCACATAACGGATTGAGTTTCTCGCATTAAGTTGTTTTACCCACTTTACATTTGGGAGAGGAAGATGTCATTTCTCACTGCGGATAGCGACCGACAATCGTTGAGGGCACGACCATCTCTGGTGGGTCATGTAGGAGTTGGAAAAGTGCACCCGATTGCCACAGAAACAAGCCCAGTACACACAACCGACTATCTAACAATTATCAAGCTTGACATATTCCAACAGTATGAATGTATAGGTGATTCGTCCTACTACAAACAAGAAGATTGCTCATATATTGAAATCATCTCGACGATTTTGATATTAATCGACTAGACGACATGCGGTACGTTGCATTTATATTCTAGTATATGCTACTAAATTTCCACTTTTCAACGTACTAAAATGCAATAAACATTACTCCCATCCTACCAGTCCCCTAGTAGATTGATCTCAAGTCGCTGAAATGGTACAAAAGTTCAGAAGACGATAAAAATGAGGAGGATTTTACTTCTCTTGTTCAAAAAAGATCGAAAAATCAAGCCAACACATAATACTTGCACAAATCGGAAATATGTGATGTCCGTGGCAGCTCCTCTAAACTCATATTCTCAAATTTGTACGTCTCATCTTTGATTAATGTCGTAACCTTATAATGACCTTCCCACTTGCTTTCCAATTTGCCAAAACTCTTTGAAACCTCGACTTTATAATGGACTAAGTCCCCAGTTGCCAACAAGTGTAGGCTAACGTTTTTATCTTCCATCTTGTAATTTGCTTCCTACAAGCATCAATTGGAATTGATGCTCTCTCTCTATAAGATCCTCAACGCAATGTAGATCTAACTTTCACATATCATCGTTCATCACCTATTCATATTCAATAACTATCTTTGACAAAATAGATACCTCGGTTCGAAATAGCTTCGAAATCATATACCATCGAAAAAGGGATGAGTCACGTGGTAGATCGTCGTGATGTTCGATACGATCACATAACGTTATGCAGCTCATCTATCCAAGAGGTTAGATTGATCGATTATTGTTCTGAATTGTTGTAAAATGATATGTTTGATATCCTCTGCAAGTCCCTTAGTCTCTAGATGTGCCACTCATGTAAAGCATTGATGAATACTGTAATTATCGCACTATTCATTTGCATGCTTTCAGGAGACTTGCGTTGCATTATTTGATGCCAAGTCCCTAGAGATCTCAAACCTGCAAACAATATGACTATAGAGGAACCTTATCGCCTCATGTTCACAATCTTATTCCCGAACTCGGGATGCTTCATCAACTTCTATGTATTTAGAAATATGTTTCATGACCATAATGAAAAATTTCTTCTTTACTAAAGCTATAAGAAAAGCCCCTAGAATACCAATGCCCCTAATCTCGATAGGGCAAATTTTTTATAATGATTCAAATTCTGCCATATCAATATTGCGTAAGTTAGAGTGCTGCTGATAGTTAGAGCAATATCAAGAAAACTTTATACAATGTTCGCCATAGTTGGCCAGCTAAGGTGGTCAGGAGTCCCCAACATTATCTTATTCCCTAATTGCATTGAGCTTGGCACGGATAAAAAATGAAGATTTGTATAATACCAACTGATCCTTCATACAACTTATAATCTATGCAGATAAGCTTAGTTTACATTTACATGATTCCACGGGTTCCACCTTCGTCTTGAGATAATCTAAATCCAAAATAATTAACTTACAAGCTTCCGCAATAGTTCATCAAGTTCAAAATCTAACAAATTGATACTAGTGCTTGTGCATTAGAACTTAGTCACCTCGTATTTTGTTTTTGCATAGTGATGATAGATGATTGATAATAAATCATTGTTATAACCCTTGATTCGATAGATAATAGTTCCATTTGTGGGAGTATTCTTTCCTCGAGATACACGTTAGATACTACCTAAATCATGTCTCCACTCAAGCTTTACGGAAGGCATCCAGGAACGTGTAGTCAAACTAGTGGAGCTAACTTCGGAGTTAACGTACTTGGAAATACTAGTGAAAATCCATGAGAAGAAAAAACTAAGAAACATAGTTGTCCCCGTGGTAAAAGTGCATTTGTCAAACCACAATGAAATGAGGCCACATGGTTTATGGAACGGGAGATGATTGGAAAATCACCTAGTGTGATGGAAGAGTGGTACGAAACTCTAATTAAGATGGAATGATGTAACCATGGTTTTAAAAACCAATCAAATCGGTGGATCGAAAATGCCTTCTACTTGTCTGATCGAAAGGTCGGATCGATTTGAAACTGTTTAATAGAAAAATAAATAATAATGTTAGTGAACAAGAGAAATATTTTTAAAAATGTATTTTTATACAAAGAATTCTAAATAAATTCTTAAAAAATGTAATTAGATAATATAAAAAAGTTTAATAGAAACAAAAGTTTACACTTATTTTTGGAATTCAAGAGCTAGAGTTTTAAGTATCAAAAATTCAAGTTCAACGATCAAATAACAAATGAAATAAAACAAGAAAAAAATATTTAAGTTAATCTGAAAGCCGATCTTCATAATTAATATCTTCATCAAATGTTGAAAGATCAATATCATCATTCTCCAAATCTTGTGAACCAATTGGATTAGTCGCTTCTATAATACAAACAAAAATGTATATTTAACTCAACCAATTTTCCGATCAAGAAAAAAATCAAACTATTACATAAAATTTTAATATGTGATTCTAATCTTGGAGGACCCAATGAAGCATACAACATTCGCTCCTCTACTTCTGCATCATGTTGAAATGTTTCTATCTCATCAATCATCCTTCCACCAATTATTTCATCAATCATTTCCACAACAATAGGATCATAATATTTTTTCATCAACCATCTTAGATATTATAAATTAATCACCTGAATAAAAATCAAACACCTGAATAAAAATCAAAGTATTAAATGCATGCAATATACAAGTGTATGTACACACACTAACATTTCTTTTAGCTTAATGTTGTAATATACGAATACCGAATAATTTAATCTTGCATGTTCCAACCTATTCCTTCTCTTTGTGTGAATTTGATCAAAATAAATCCAATTTCGTTCACAATCAGTGCAGAGCTTATTTGACCAAGAATTCTAATTACAAATCTTGTCAAATTAGAAGCACTTTGTCCACATATTTTCCACCACTCATATGATCAAACAAATATTCAATATATGATTTTATTCATCAAATATTTACCAAATGAGTGTAAAAAGAAACATACCTGGTTGAGTGTCTTTGCAAGTTTCAATCTCCAACGGTTGCCCAAAGCCCTCAAATCGATCTCTAAATAACTTCATCTCTCCCACTATAATTCCCTTTCTTTGTGGTTCCATCAATTCAATCATCTTCATCAATCCCATCAAAATCTCTGGTTTATCTTTGGAACAACTTGCATCATACTGGAATGCGGGATTTAACAAATATGCCATAGCATAGATATCCTTTCGAAGTTGTCTATCCAATCTTTCCATTATGATATTTGTATATGGCTTGTACAAGGTCTTCTTATTCCTAAAATGATTTTTAATTTCAACACGAACTCGTTGTATTCCTTCATAAATGTAAACTATGGATGCCTTATTCTCTCCATCCACAACTTTAAAAGGGCGCATAAGTAGTTCCATTATCTTCACTATGGCTAACCAATCATTCAAAAACTTCAAGTCTATGATAATTTCCAGAAACTACTTCCCCATGCTTTCTTTTGAAACTTTTGTTGAGTTGAAGTCATTACTAGTCACCAAAGCTTGCAAATGATATATGTTGTGATAAATGTTATATAATGCAATAAAATGAGAACCAAATCTTGTGGCACCAGGATGTACAACTTTTTTAAAATCCTTACGTTTTCTCAACCATGCCAAGAAACCAACATGGTTGTAAACAAACCTTGTGAATACTCATGCTTTATCCAAAACAATTTTAATAAATTCTATCTTTCCAATGTCATTCAAAATCAAATTCAAACAAGGAGCTACACTTGGAGACCAACTAATTGTTTTATACTCCTCCTCCACTTGCCTTCCGGCTGCAACATAATTGGCAGCCATGTCTGTCACAATTTGCACTACATTTGATTCCCCAACCCATTCAATAGCCTCTTCAAACAACTGAAATAGAACTTGTGCATTTTTCACAATATCAAATGCATCAATAGCGCGTCAAAGAAATGTCCACGAGGACAACATACAAGAAAATTAATTAATGTGCGATCTCGTTGGTCTGTCTAACCAACACTCATAATAGTGACTCAAATCTCACTCCATGTCTCTTTGATGGTATCAATCAACAACTTTAATTCTAGTTTTGCTTCTTTCAAAAGAGGTAAACAAACTGCATGATAATTTGGATGTTTGTATCATGGACCAATTGCAGCAATAGCATCAACTATTTCTTGAAACTTTGAACAATTTACCACATTAAGTAAAATACCAGCAACATACAAAAACTTTGCAACAGTAAGATCAACCTTTTTTTAGCTTCTGCACTCGCAATAGAGAATCTCAAAGAAGTCTGGGATCCATCAGTTGTCCTTGGAGAAAATATCTTGTGATATTATGTTTATTTCCTCCTCTTCTTGGACATGAAGATGCCCTTGTTTTTTTTGTTGTTTCAACTTCTTAATTTTTTCAGATTCACCTTGATTATCCAAGTTAAACACATGTTCACCTTCTTTGGATCTTTTCTTATTATCAATTTCTTTTATAGATTCTTCCATATGAAATTTGATGTCCTGATGTTTCTCACACCCACTACTCGTTTGCTGGCAAAATGTGCATACTACTATCTTTTTCATCCATTTAGATATTTTTCAGTCAATACGCTCAAGCAGGATCACTCTTTTAACGGTTAGATGAACTTGAATTCGATTCATTCTCCATAATGGTATGCTCGGGATAAGGATGGATTCTCGGATCGGGATAAGGAGGAACTTGAATTTGATTCAATCCGACCGGGATAAGGATGGATTCTCGGGCCAACCTGATGGTCCGACCGGTTTTTTAAAACCATGGATGTAATGACCCAAGATAATACTAATGAAACAAGGATACAACATATCAGCATTCATTGCATTTCCTTAAGAATCGAAACACTATAAGGGGATAATGTGGAATTAGGAAGGGAGGGTCATTTGGGCAATGTAAAAGGTCTATAAACAAGGGTAGGAATAGCTTGGAGAAGGGTATTTGACATTTTTTCACGATAAAGATCCGGAAGGAGACCGAAGGAACGAATTCGTATATGAATTTCAACAAATACACTGTGAATTTCCAATGCATCGTGAAAAGGCTTTAATTAATCACGAAATTGAAAATTCATAGTGAATTTATACCATTTCATCCTGAAATTTGAGACTCTTTGTGAATTTATACCATTTCATCGCGAAATTTGAGACTCATGGTGATTCATAGCATTTCCTCGCGAATTTTGAAGCTAGAGAGGGAATTTATTGAGGATTTAAGTGAAAGTGATAATTCATCACAGATTCTAAAAAGAAGGGGAATTCGTCGTGAATTAGCCTAGTAACGTGTAAGGAAGGAATAGTAAGGACCTAGAATAAAATAACAAGTAACCAACTAGTAAGGCCCTACAATAAAATAACAAGTAACCAACCAACGTCATAGTCATATAGTGTCACATGAAAGAATAATGAGATATTTTGTGAATACATGAAAGCCGAGGGGAGCATAGAGCATCAAGATCCACTAGGTAAGTGAAGTGAATACAATAAATTAGAGAAAAGTTTGCGGGTAAGGAAAGATAAATCATTGTAAGGTGTCTCGCCCAAAAACAGGGCCTAGCCGTTTTCGGTGCACGACATGCCTTGTTCCACTTTTATTTGGAACACAATGCACTTTTCCATATTATAATATAATAAGAAGTTACAACGTCATAATAATTTACATAAAAAACTTACACAAAACTGTGTCTAATTCTTTTCTACACTTCATCTCGCCAACATTATAAAGAACTCACTTTACACTTGACTCCTTAAATACTCTCGGTATTAGTTGACGACCAACTCATCCCTTGCCTTCATTAATCACTTTTTTTCCTAAAAAACTGTAGAGTGATCACTTTAAAACATAAATCCTTTCGAAAACATCTCTCTTTAAAACTCATCTTGCTTTAAAGACTTCATGAAAACTTATCGCAAAATATCTGTATAAAACACATATTTGAAAAATTGCTTCTCTTTGAAGCTCTTTGTAAATCTCTTTATAAAACTTTGTTAAAACTTACTTTAAAGCTTTATTTATCATTTCATGTGCCTTTTACTTTTTTTTGCCGACTTTATTTTACAAGCCTGCTGGCATGTCTCCTTGAGGATCGGATCTCGACCAGCCTTCTTTGCTTCCCTGGCCTCGGTCGGTTCCGCCCTTAGTGCGTCCCCGACTTGGATTGGACATGAGGCTACCTCATCCTACCCTGCTCGGTTCCGACGTTTTATGCTTCCCCGACCTCGGTTGGTTCCGTCCTTTAAGTAACGTTACTATTCTTAACATGGGGCATGCATTGTCTTATGTCTCACGTTACAAGCATGGTCCCCCAAGTCTTAACTTTATCTTTTGGCACATCAAAATCTCAGGGATACGTTCGCCTGGCACCCTTGCCCGCCCGGACAGCGTAGACCAAAATATTTCCTCTTTATGGGATATCCTAACCCGGTAGGCTTGCCCATACAGACAACGTATCCCAAAACAATATCTCTTTAAAAACTCTAATTTGTTTTGAATATAAACTTTTTATTATTTGACTGATCATCTCTCGCTTACCTTTACTTTGTATATAGTCCACCGCTCTATTCAACAATTCTGAAATAACTATAACTTGTAAATATCACATTTTTTATAATTCTCAACTATACTTAACCTTGAAATTTTATCGTTACTAAAATGGAGTGAAAAAACTAATCGCAATCCTTCAATCTCCTCTAAAAGTGTCTTCTACTCGATATATAGATCGAACGGTTGGAATTGAATCGAAAAACGGGTCTAAAGATATATCGGTCATCTGTTGACTGCACAACGGTTGAGCAATCAACTCTGCGCTAATGTCATCATACGGGTGGATGTCGTCATAATGCATGCCAACATTTTTTTGCGGGGTTTGGTAGGTTTTCGCGATGTTTTTATCATTCTTCGCGATGTTTAGCTAGTTTTCGTGAGGTTTGCTTATTTTTGCGATGTTTCGTTCATAATGTCTCTTTCGCGTTGTTTTGTGGCTTTGTTAAGGGGTTTGGCTAGTTTTCGCGAGGTTTCGTGTATCAAGTGTGAAAATCTCCTCTTTCACCCATTTAACAATATAGTGCTACATTTGTATAATTACATTTTAGTTCCTCCTTCGATGCCTTTTTTCATTTCTACCCTCACCTTAATCATGTTAGTCCCGATGACCCGAAAGCCCCGCTTTACCTCTTGGTCTCATCGTCCCTCGGAAATACGTTTCATATCAACTTTCTCATTTTTAATATCATAATAATATATTATATCTAGATTTTTCATTATTAGTTTACTCTAACTACCACTTTTCACTCGAGCATATTATTTCTCATTCATTTACAATACATAATTATCTTTCACCTTCATGATTAAGGGTATTCATTCTTCTCTATCACACTTAAACTAATACATTCTCAATATATTCTATTTTGATATCTTCGTATTTTAAATTCAATAATATTTATTAGTTCTTTAATTTCTAAAATTTTGGTTCTCACATCCTACTCACCTTAAATTGAGTTTCGTACTCAAACTCGTCTTTATCATTAGAATGTATTAAACTCTTATTTTAATAGGTTTCTCTATATTTTGGGGTGTTTACATATGGTGGCAATGGGTAACCCGAAATTGTTACCAAGACACGATCAACCAAATGTAGGGCATGCGTTAGGGATTGATATCCAGGTTCTCATTTATGGGATATACGTCCTACGTGGTCGAACGGAACAAGATGGGAATAGAGTAGCGCTGGGGTCTCTACCCGGCGAAGGGAATCATATAGACTCGTTAGGCCGGCTAAAAGCTAACGATTAGTTTGAGTGAGACTTAAAGGGTTGTTAATCCTGCCACAATAGGAAATAAAGGAGTGAAAGAGAGAAAAAAAAACGAATGAATAATAAGAACTCAAGAAAACGAAAGAAAAAGAAATTGTTTGCATTGTGTAAGTAGTGAAGTTTTCTGTAATAGATTTTGATTGCTTTAAATATTTTGTAGGCGACCAGACCAAGATGTGAGATGAGGAAAAGAAAAGTCGTCGATTGTCCACAATCAAACTTGGACTTCTTGATTGTTATTACATTTCATAACGTTACTTAAACTGGAGTATTTTTAAAGGTGAAAATGATACATTTGGTTCCTAAAGTTTTGTTAATTTACCAAATTTCATCCGCATAGTTTAAACGGCATATTTCGTCCATGAACTTATACATTTTGACATTTTTGTTATCGTAATTTACAATATGGAATATAACATCCCCATAGCTGCAAAATCGTACTACAATCTTTACACATAGTAAAAAATGTAGGCCCAATAATTTTTAAATTTTTAAAATTAGTCCCCAATTCTTTTAACACCATTAGGGTTAGGGTTGTGCCGTTAGGGTATACCGGCCGTTACAGAAAATATAGGGCACACCGGTATTTCGTTTGTCACTTGTCTGATTTCTAAAAGCAATTTTTTAAATTTTTTCTTGTTAAAATTATTTTTTGGTATCCGGCGGTTTACCTATCGTACCGGTATTTAAAAATTGCTTCCCTAGTCATGTATTCATATTGGTCGGTACAAGTATTAGATCATTACCGCATGGAAATGGGTTTTCGAGTTGGGCAAGGTTTTCTCTGGTTCTACTCGAAAAAAAAACAAAAATATATTTTTGTAATAGTATGAAAACATTGCTCCCAAACCTAGAGTTATTGTTACTCAAGGTTGTTGGTGTTTAGTTTTTGTGTTTCTGGGTTATAGATATTGAGGTTGCTATATATATATATGTTGTGGTACCAACAGTCAATCGGTTTGTAATAAAACGAACTCGATTTTGATTTGTTTAAATTGGGGAAACGATTACGAAACGAAGAATAAGCAATAAACACAACCATTTATCGTGGAAAAACCCATGGAGAAGGGGAAAAAACCACCTGATTAAGAGCTAGAAATGTCCTTAGTCGATATAATAATCAAACAGTTCACAATACAAACGAGGAAGGCTTATGAAAATGACTAATGCAATAAGAAAGCGCGAGAAATGAAATCTGCAGAGTAACAATCTTTTTCGCGCATCCAAAAGATCATCTCGAGCTTGTTTCAAGCCCTGTATATATAGAGGAGAAACGTGAGTAAAAAACGCTCCATATGTTCATCTAACAAAGTCGTTTTCCCTTGACAGAAACTTGGATGAGCCCGAAGTGCAGACAACGTGAGCAGGTTCGAAGCGCATACAACATGTGCTCGCCCGAAGCCAGCTATAACAGTTTTGACCGATCTATGAGATCAATCCCCAAAGCGATTAGCGTTGTCCAAATTTACCGTTCGGTCTTGCAAGTTAAATGGGCCTTTGGGCCTCATTAGTTACGCAATCATTTGGGCTTATTATCTCGAATGTGCCATGCTTAGGATCTTGGGCTGCATAAGTTCGTTTCTTGTCATACCGAATTTCCCATTATGCTTGGGCCTATATCAATTCGTTGTACCGATCCCCGAAGCCCTCATCACTAGCCCCTCGGGCTTTATCGCCATAGTAGTGGTGATACAAGACCGACCATATGACGATTAATGCGTTTGCCATGATATGTTATCGGGTGCAACAGGGGACCTTAATCAAACTACTTGTGACAAGTGTCCCTAAGACAAATCTTGTATTTTGAGAGAATTTCAAATTTGAAATCTTAATGGATATTTTTGTTATTTTTTAAATAAATGTTAAGAGTCAGACCTACGCCTATCCGTATTCCGTTACCTGACAGAAGTGATGAGTGCGATCAGACTGCAGCCGCAGTCTCCAAGATACGTGTCAACTCGCGATTGAAGTATATATAAACCGGGGTTTCAGGGATTATTCAGTTTCATCGTCTTTTTGCGAGAAGTCGTTTGAACAAAAGAAAATTCACGATTTTCATTCTCTGTCAAAATTCGACCTTCTTTAACCCTCGTGTTTAAGGTAAAGATCATGGCTCCTCGCAAGGCTAGGTACCCCGTTCTTTCTGAGATTGCTACCGAAGAACTTCATGTCAAGTTCTCGATTCAGGCCCATTATTCGATTTGGAGGGGAAGGAGACGTTCCTTGTTTATTTTCTGTGGAAATGAACATTCTTGCCAACGCCCTCCCTGTTAGTTGCGCATCCCTGAAGTTCGGTTTGTGTTTTGCGCTACATCCATTTGTAGCAGCCGTACTTCGGAAGATTCATTGCTCTCCTTTTGTCTTGTTTCCGGGTAGTAATGTGTATATAGTGGAGTTCATTTTCTACTGTCACAAAAAGGCATAGCCTCGACTCTAGAACGTTTTTTCAATTTCTTTCTTAGTCGGGTCCCGAAAGGGCAAGAGGTTTTTAGGGTGTCGTAGGTTATATTATATAGCAGTCCGCACCGCTGAATGCTCTATTGTCGATAAGGAGGACTCTCTTCATGAGTGAGAGTCCTGTTATGTATGGTTAGTAGTCCCGAATGAGCACTTGACCTGCGTGTGGCTGATTATAACACACCAACACATAGGTAGGTTGGACCGAACCCGGTTCAACACTTCCCATTAGGACATCATGGATACTTTGGCGATGTTTCCTCCTCCCGAAGCATGCCACAAGCGTATAGATATACTTCGGGAGTAGTAGGTAGGACAGGAGCCATAGCTCTGAAGGGGATTATTTTTCATCTCCGATTAGTCCGAAGGGTCAGGTACGGAATGAAACATAATTAGATTCATATATCGTGATCTATATAAATTTCTTTTGCAGGTTCTACGGAAATAGTGCTTAGCTCACCATTTAAGCGTTTGGCATCAGCTTCATCCCACCCTACTGAGGATCATCATGGCTCACCAGATGCTGCTCAACCCTCGGGATCTACCACTGCGGGCACGCTGATCCCTTCGGGGTCATCATCGGCAGAGCCCCATTCCACGGGCTCCACTAGTGCGAGCACATTGACCTTCAATGCACAAGGGAACCCTCCACCGGTAAAGGGCCCGCTTTGTGGGTTATGAGAGTAGTGGAGGAGGTCATAACGGCAAAACTGCGCTCTATCAGCTTAATCAGTTTGTACGGGATCGAGAATTGTTCCCCTATCAGTCTTAACATAGTAAACTTATTGCTGTAGGGAGCCGTTTGGGTGGAAGAGGTCCTCCTGAGCATGAATCTTGAAGAAAACGTCTCCCTGCCGCCAGTTTCCTTTGTTAAGGGAAAGAGGGCGGCCGAAGCTTAAGCCCCGAAGCTGCTGAAAAGGGTGAAAAAAATTGGGGGAGCACCGCTACTTGCCCTGAACAAGGGGATTGTGCTGAAGGACACTGCCTCGGACACTAAGACAAACTCAGATCTAGAGTTTGCCTTGGACTTGATGGACAGGGTAAAAAAAGCAAGAAGATGGCGTCCTGGAAAGATGACTTTTTGGAAGATTTCCGTCTTTACGGAAAGAAGAACCTTGACAATGTTCAGCCATACATGTCGGGGGTGGAAATGGTAGGGGAGTTCCTCGACCTCACAACAAAGGTAAGTTTTCCCCTTTGAAATACTCGGGAGTTCAAGTTTTCATGTTTACTCTTGTACAGATGTTTCAAAAATGATTACGGTCGTGGTCATTGTTCACAATGACCGATGTAACGACCCTAATTTGGGTCTAGCTGATTTGGTAAAAATGTGCTAAATAAAATGAAACGTTCGAATGTAAACTTAAAACACAGTTAAGAAACATTAAAGTCTAGCAACATAATTTAGAGTATTTTCAAAAGACCGGACTCTATCACTGACAACCGACGACCTCCTTCCCGTGCCCTTCTCATACCTCGTGCGCGTCACCTACAAAATCTGTAAAGCGGTCACAATCTATTAAAGGAAACTTCACACACGCTATACTTATCTTTTAGTTTCTTAAATAAACCGTACACACGCGCGTAAGTCATTACTTTTAACCGTTTTTCTTATTTTTCTTCTTCTTAATCTTTTACCCTTATCATCCCCCTTATCTTTAACTTTACTGTTGCCGAGAGTAACATGCTCGGTACATGTCATGCCGAAGCCGACCATTAGCTGTTGGTTGACTCGACGGGCCATATGCTTCCCTTCCCCGGGTGGGTACTTAGGCGCTACCCCTTTTTCCATCCGGATCCGTTCTGCCCTTTTCGTATGTATCTTTCCATTCTTAGAACTTATCGTTCCCTTCATCAGGCATGCCCTTCCTTTGACAGATCGTGTACTAAGCATGATGTCGGGTTCAGTCGGACGGTCCACCCTTCCTCACCCCGAGTCTTATTAACATTTGCCTCATTCATTCGTGTCTTTTACTTCCTTTCTTACTAACCCTTCCCGTTTCCCTAAATCGGAACCTTTCTTTACTACATTGTATTCACTCCGCTTACCTGTTGCTTTTTACTTGTTGCGACCCCTTCGTGCTTCCCTGCATTTCGTAATATATCTTAGTACTCGATTTCCGGTGTTATTATCTCATTATTGACTATGTGATTACCGTAGACTTTCTCTCTCACGATCCGGTGTTGAGACGCGACGAAAACACCCCAAATTGGTATTTCCACGATAATTTACTCAAGTCTTCCAAATCCGCGATAAAATGAGTTTAAGGGGCAAATCCGCGATAATTTTGGCCTTCACAATTTCCGCGACAATTTTTCGTGGTTTAGGGTTTTCGCGAAAATTTGTGGTTTAGGTTTTCCGCGACAATTTTGCTCTCTTCAAATTTTTGCGACAATTTGCTCTTGACATGAAATTCGCAACAATAATTTGCCTTCCCAAAATTCGCGACAATTTCCGGTTTTTCGTGGCTTAATGATAATTAACTCGTTTTTGGGCCTTTTCACCCCTATTTATAGACATCTTAACTTCCCTAATTCACATTTTGACCCCTCAATCTTTTTATTTTGACCCCTCCTTTATCTTTTGCTTTACTTTTCTATCTTTACGTTTCCTTTTTCGTTCTTTTATTCCCGTATCCCTCGTTATTCCTTGTCTAGACTTTATCGCTATATTCCCTGCTATTGTTCCATCATACCTTTTTTGTGGCTATTACACACGAAGTGACCCGTCGGTTCTCGAAGCAGTCCAAGACTAACTTGCCCTGGCTAAATGGCAAGTTGAAATAAAACAATGAGAACTGGAATTGGTCCGGGAGGAGAGGGACAGACTTAACAACGAGTTGCTAGGAGCGGGGACACAAATCACCCTTCTAGAAACTCAAGTTTCTAAGCTGGATGGGAAATACAAAACAACTCAGACATAATTAGATTCCACGAAGTCCTGGATCGTGAAGTCGGATTCAAAGGCACGGGAAATGGCTGAGGAGATGAACCAAGTCCAAGTTCGGGCCCAAGAGAATAGAAATAAGTTGAATGATCTTCTCCTGCAAGCCCAAGACAAAAAGGCAACTTTGGAGGAAGATCTTGCTCAAGCCTGAGCCTCCTCGAAGGTTCGGTTCGGGAAACACTTCTGTGGTTTGCCCGATCCCCGTTGTTATTTGCGTTGGCAGATAGCATCCACGGGGCTTATATTTCCAACTACCTGGACAACATGCAGGACCTGGTTACTAAACAGTTCGAGCTCTCACCCGATGATGAGAGATGGAAGCAGATCGATCCTTTGGAAAAGGATAGAGATTTCAAGGTGATTCCCACCTTGGAGGAACATGTTCTAGAGGATGATCTCTTCTTCCTTCTTCTTGAAGAGATGGAAAAATCAGGCAACCAGAAGGTGGCTGATGAGGTAGAAGAGCTGAAACAACTCGCGGTCAGGACGGAGCCTTATGATCAAGAAGAGAAAGAGACCGAAGAGGGACAAATAGATTGAGGATGCTTTTACAATATTATACCCATGTTTCTTGTTTTCCTCTCTTTATAAATGAAAAGACCAGTTTTTCTTCTTTGGTTTCTCTTTTCAGAGTTCAAATTAGGTTAAACAAACTGGGTTCGGGTTTATCATAAGTGTTCAAGCTTGTTGGGTGTAAGCCTTTTCACTTCTTTGGATTTTCACTAAGTATAAATTCGGGGAAAGCTATTAAGCTTAAGCCCTTCAATCACATCTTTCAACTTAGGTTCGAATTTTACTAAGGTCAATAAGTAAGGAATACTTAGATGTATATATGGATCACTCTTATTCCGTCCCTGTTATCATGATATTGTCAAACGGCATAGCTCCGGTTCTTTACGAGTCCCATGGCAAGCTTCAACCGAGCCCTAGTTCTATATAAGTCGCATGTCATTCTTTGGTAATGCCCCGGTTCTACATAAGTCCCAAGATAGACTTGAGTTTGTACTTTGATTGACTAATTCCGTCCTTGTTATCTCCTCTTATGGCAAAATACATAGACGCAATGGTCATTTCTTAAGGGTGAGGACCGTCGAAGGGGATGCTTAGTTCGTAGTGAGTACTAGGAGTTTTGCGACTCATCCTAAACACACAACAAGTACATGAGCATCTGACTTGTCAGTGCTGTCACAACTACTTGGGAGGCTTACAGATGAACCACTACGGTCACTAGTCCAGACTAATCCAAAAAATCCAACTACAGGATCGGTCAATCGCCTAGCTAGAAATAATTTATATTACGCTCATTTGAATTCCTTCCATAATTTGAGAAAACATATTTTTGGTTCAGAAATTTCATTAAAGATCAAAGATTTACAAGAAATAACGTCGCAAATTCATGACATTCCAAGATCGGGATATATCTTCGCCATCCAAAGTTTCTAGCTTATAAGCCACAGCTTCCAATTTCTTAAAAATTCGATAGGGCCCTCCCAATTTCTACCCAGTTTTCTGACGTTCCTCAAAACTATTACATTTCTGAGGATGAGGTCGCCTTCAGAGAATTCCCATGGTATCACACGTTTATCATGGGCCCATTCCATGGTCCGTTGATTAGAACACATGCACGCATAAACACAATCCTTTTTTCTTCAATTATTTCGAGGTTGTAACGCCCCGAACCCAGGCCTAGCCGGTACGGGATTTCGATAGTGCCACATCGTGTTGTGGTGCAATGCAATTAAGTGTGTAAACGGAAATAACAAAAGTTATAAGTCGAAAGCAATGTAGCGAACGGTCATAAGCCGCAAAAAAAACAACATACTAGGGTGGACCCCCAACAGATAGTTAAGAAAAAAAAAGCTACACCACCGCAAAAGACTAGACGACCCCTAGATCTCCGGGATCAGCCGATGACCCATCCTTCCCTTCCTAGCTCAAGATTCCTCCTCACCCACAAAGTCTCTATAACGATCATGGTCTAATAATAAAAACTTCGAATATAGTAAATAACTGAAAATGAAACTTTAAATTATCTTTATAAAAATCTTCCTTGAAAAGCTTTCTCTTCCTCCTCTTCTTATGTATCTTGTCGGGTTTTTACATGCCCGAGACCTTGTCTCGCTTGAACCGACCTCTCTTCTGAGGGTCAGGTCTTGACGAGAACTCTTTGCTTCCCCGACATCGGTAGGTTCCGCCTTGTGTAACGTTACCTTAACTTGGGGCATGCATTGCCTTGTGGCTCACGTGAACTAGCACGGTGCCAGGTAGATGCGTCCATCTTCTCCGAGTCTTAACTTATTCTTCTTAATTAACTCACAAGACACCCTCACTTATGAAATTGAACCTTATGTTATTTAACAACTCACCCCGCTTACCTATTATCTAGCTTTTCGTCCCGAGTTATCCTCTTGCATTCAAGACATATATTAACGCTATGTTTCATAGTATTCTCTTAGTGTTACTCTTATTTTCAAGGGTTTTTGTTAACCGTCAACCCCCCCCGTTAGCCTTCTTTATTCTTTCCTCTTCACGTACGGTACGAAGCCTCTGCAACTCACACCTTCCGAATAAATTCTGCTATGAACTATGCCCGCTACAGTAATCCGAGATGAATTATGCCTGCTACATTAATCCACGATGAATTACACTACTACAATAATCTGTGATGAATTATACCTGCTACAGTAATCCACGATGAATTATGTCTGCTATAATCGCGATGAGTTATACTGCTACAGTAATCCGCGATGCATTGTAACTACTACAGTAATTCAATTTATAAATCATAAAAGTAAGGGTGCGTTTGGTTCATGAGATGAGATTGTGTAAGATTAGATTAATTTTAAACTGGTGGGATAAATTTTTATGAGAACATGGTTTAAAATAATACTCGGTATGTTTGGTAAATGAGATAATTTTTAGATAAAATAATGTCGAAGTTTGCTTGGTTGACAAGATAAAATTGTATATATAAACAAATGACTTTATTGTCCTCATTTTTCAAACATGTAATAAATAGATTTTTTTATCGAAACAATAAATTTTAAATAATTTTTTGAAATCAAAACATAATATTTTTCATATCAAATAAACCCAAAACACATACAACAAGTGCATTTCATATCAAATACTTAGTAAATATAAACTGTTTAGCCAAAAATATCAAAAGTAAGAACATCAACCATCATAAAAAAAACTTCAATTACTTAGATATTAAGTCCTATATGTTGCGCTTTGCTACAATAGACGAGACCAAAGCAACATTTTCATCATCTTCTGCACCGAAGAACAATTGAAGCATGTGGGAATCTTTCACAATTATCTCAGTTACATTAAGACGTTGGATGATAGTCAAACCAATAATGTAACGACTCTAATGTGGGCCTAGATTATTTGGTAAAAATGTGCTAAATAAAACGAAACGTTCGAATGTAAACTTAAAACATAGTTCAAAAATATTAAAGTCTAGCAACATAATTTAGAGTGTTCTCAAAAGACCGGACTCTATCACCGGACAACCGACGAACTCCTTCCCATGCCCTTCTCATACCTCGTCCGCGTCGCCTACAAAATCTGTAAAGCGGTCACAATCTATTAAAGGAAACTTCACACACGCCATGCTTATCTTTTCATTTCTTAAATACACCATACACACACGCGTAAGTCGTTTCTTTTAATCATTTTCTTATTCCTTTCTTCTTAATCTTTTTACCCTTATCATTCCCCTCATCCTTTAACTTTACTGTTGCCGAGAGTAACATGCTCGATACATGTCCCGCCCAAGCCAACCGTTAGCTGTTGGTTGACTCGACGGGCTATATGCTTCCCTTCCCCAGGTGAGTACTTAGGCGCTACCATTTTTTCCACCCGGATCCGTTCTGCCCTTTACGTACGTATCTTTCCATTTTTGGAACTTAACGTTCCCTTCATCACACATGCCCTTCCTTTGGCTAATCATGTACTAAGCACAATGCCGGGTTCGGTCGGACGGTCCATCCTTCCTCACCCCAAGTCTTATTAACATTTGCCTCGTTCATTCGTGTCTTTTACTTTCTTTCTTATTAACCCTTCCCGTTTTCCTAAGTCGGAACCTTCCCTTATTACATTGTGTTCACTCCATTTACCGTTTGCTTTCGCTCGTTAATATCTCATTGTGCCTCCTTGCATTTCGTAACAGGTCTTAGTACTTGATTTCCGACGTTATTATCTTATTGTTAACTATGTGATTACCGTAGACCCTACGTGTCCTTTCCCTCACATGATCCGGCATTGAGACGCGCAGAAAACACCCAAACTTAGTATTTCCGCGATAATTCACTTCATCCTTGAAATCCGCGACAATTTTGTGCTTAGGACAAAATTCGCGATAATTTGCTCTTCAAAATTTCCGCGATAATTTGCTCTTCAACGTTTTCGCGACAATTTTGCTCTCTACTTACAAATCCGCGACAATTTCTCTTTGATCGAAATTCGCGACAATTTGCAAGGCCTAAAATCCGCGACAATTTTCTCTTTCGCGACAATTTTCGTGTTTTTCGGGTTTTTCGCGGAATTTCGTGTCTTAGTGATAATTAACTTGGGTTTGAGCCTTCCCACCCCTATTTATAGACATTTTAACTTCTCTAATTCCCCTTTTGACCCCTCCTTCCTTTTTATTTTGACCCATCTTTTATCTTTTGCTTCACTTTTCTATCTTTTCGTTTCATTTTTCGTTCTTTCATTCCCGTATCCCTTGTTATTACTTGTCTAAACTTTACCACTATATTTCCTACTATTGTTCCATCATACCTTTTCCCTAGCTATTACAAATATGCATTTGACGAATTATCCCCAACACCTCACGTTGCTTTGCTGCATAGTCAAATTCAAATCCAAGCTTAGAAGAAATGTATTCAAGTCGTGCATCAGTCATTTTGTGAATGTTGACCATGGTTGAAATGAAGTCTTCACTTGAATTTTCAGATATAACTCTTTTTCTATTGCTTTTTTTCTTAGATTGCTCACTTGCACGTGTAGCACTACCAGTAGATGTTTCTACTCGAGTAGGAGAGTCTTCAACATCATTCATGTTGGAAGAAAAATCAAAATTTGATTCAAATGTGTTGGCACTTGATGTAGTTGTCAACAACTTCTGCACTGCAACATGAAAATCACAAGATTTCTCCTCTGTTGCACGATCTTTCCCGAATATCTCAATCCAATCATGGTAAAATGGCCAAGGTTTGTATCTGATGCCCTTAGCTTGTGCATATTCTGCCGCATATATACAAAAGTGTGTCAAAAATTTAAAACTAATTCATATAATGAGACATAGAAGGCATATAATTGCGGTAACATCTTACCTTCACAAGTTCTTCCCAAACTTCATCAAATACATCTATCATTTTGGTTGTCTCATTCCATCCGACACCTGATTTTGCAAGAATTCTCACAAATATTGAGTACGATTGCTTCCATGTATGCATCTTAGAAAGAATATGTGGTTGCATTCGTATGTCACTGTCAGGGCAATGCTTTAAATAAGTTTGTTCGAGAATATGATGATATCCCATCTTACCTCCATTGTCTGCTTTCCAACCACTAGCCACAATTTCATTTAATGATAGTATCAGCCATTTCTCCATTGCATGTGTCCAAGCTCGCCTTCATTTTGTTTTTGTATTTGGTTCAACACTCATTATCCGTTATCCGTGCCAAATATAAGAGAGTAATTAATATAACATAAAGAATAATAAAACATTTAAATCACATACTAAACATATCAACCTTTAAATGCATAATATTTAAATCACATACTAAACATACCAAATTAAAGTAAAACATAATACTTAAGATTTCAAAGCAAGACATAAAATCCATATTTAAATTCAAGCAACATTTTTAGATCATACATAAAACACGATTCTACATGTAGCACAATCATCTTCCACTGGAATTATATTAATTCTATCTAGTCTCCATCCATTCATTATACATAGATCTTGCCATTTCATCAAGCCAATTCGACCACATAGTTGTAGAATCCATTGTCGAAATAAATTCATCAGCATAATTGTCATGCTCTTCATGCAATGCCTCTAGAGGATCATTTGGCATATCAGTCCGTATAAAATTATGGAGAAGTCCACATGCTAATATTATGTGATTTTGGGTTTCAATGGGGTAGAACGAAGGACTTCGAAGAATAGCCCATCGCATCTTCATTAAACTCCAAGCTCTCTCGATGATATTACGTGCTTTAGCATGCCTCATGTTGAAATATTCCCTAGGATTTTGAGGAGCTAAAGATCCAGTCCCCCACTTCTTCAAATGGTAACGAACTGATCTATATGGTGTCAAGAAACCTTCACAATTTTTATAACCATTATCACATAAGTAGTAACATACTCTATAGATAAAAATACATTAGTATGATATTTTAATATTTAACATTAAAAATTCAGTAAAAAATGATACATCTAGGTACGCGAAAACCACCACTTCTAAATAATGCATCACTTCAAACTCTACTATCAACGGTAGAGCCTTCCCAACCAGAAAGTAGATACACAAATTTCATCTGAGTGTCACAAACTCCTAAAACATATACAGAAATGCAACCTTTTCTGGTTTTATATCTTGACTTATCTTCAGTTCTTACTCTAATATGAATATATGTTCCATCTATAGCGCCTAAACAACCCTTTTTAAAGTAGAACAACGAAACATTACTCATTCGTGTACATTCAAAATAATTATATAAAAAGAATGATAACAGAAAAATATAAATACCTCAAAATATTTCCAATTTGGTGGTGCATTTTCATTTGCAATAGGTTGAGGGTTGACTAAAAATAGAGGATGAAGTCTAAGTACCGCAAGAAGAACAGTGTGAAAATATTTGCTTATTGTCTCTTTTGAACTTTTAAAATCATGTCCCTTAATACGTATATTTTTATGATGCGAAAATACTCCTAAAAATATTGCTACCTTTTCTGGTACCGTGATATACTTAGAATCACTTAAACCACCCAAATGTCTTAATATCAAACATAATCTCCCAAATACATTTCAACTCATCCGCAAATTACTAATACAATCAACATCATTGTTATATATTAGATGTTGTAAATGACTTAGTTGTCGAGGGACTCTATCTGTCATACTATACATACGTCTTGTAGGTCGACATGCTTCATTATGTCTATAGAAGTCCAAATAACTCGTCATATACATATGATAAATATATGACCTAACAATCTCATGTAACATCATTAGTATCCCAATACTTGAGTGAGTAGTCATTCTACATAAACAAACATTCACAACAATAGTTAACGGTTCAAAATTTCAGAATCTAAAATCATAAATAAAGCTTATAATCCATAGAGAAAATGAAAAGATGTGTATAATAAAAACTGAAAACATAAATATAAGAGAAATTAAGAAGTATCAAAGACTCAAAAAACTCAAAAACCTAATTACAAAAGTATTCGGCTATTCAAAGACTCAAAAAACTCCAAACTAATTTCTAAAATCATTCACCCAACCATGTAAATCAATGGATTTGAGAAGGTTCAAGTATCAACATACTCATATATCAATTCTAATATACCATTAGAACACACTCATATCAACGAAATGCAAGCTTACCTCTTCAGATCTAGATTTGCAAATTTGAGAGAAATGGAAAACGTGAAATGGGTCTTGACTTTTTCTACTAATTAAAAAGTGAAGCAAAGGGGCATTTCCGTCATTAATTGAAAGTAAACCTCATGTGATTATTTTATCATATCAAATATATGAGATAAATTAATTATATAAATAGGGGATTGGATGGTACAAAATAAGACGAGTATAATTTAATCCTACGTACCAAACGCATAAATATCCGGATTGACATTATTTATATCATTCAATACAATCAACCAAACATCCCCTAAAAGTTCACCCTCTATCCTCGTACCTTCCTCGGAGTCCGATTTCCAGGTCGTTACAGAGGTCCAGCAATCACCTTTCATTGTTCATATGCTCGTCGTATTGGGTTATTCGAGATGATCGGATGGCCACCTCCACTGGACTAACTGCTTCCGACCCGTATAATAGGGAGAATGGAGATTCAAGGGTCGTAGATCGGGGTGTAGTCATATAGGCCCACAAGACTTCGTAAATATGATCATGCTAATTTCCTCTCAAATCTTCAACTTAGTCTTTAATCCCTTCATGATGATTTTGTTGGATACCTCTGTGAGTCCATTGTTTTGAGGGAGAACCACTGACGAGAAATGTTGGGTGATACCCAACTTGATACAGAAATACCGAACAGTTTTTCCCGCCGAATCGGAGTTCGATGTCTAATACTAGAGCTTGGGGCACTCCAAAGCGGCTCACAATGTTTCTCCATAAGAACTTTTTGACAGCTAGCACTGAAATTATGGCCACAGCCTCTGCCTCAATCCAATTGGTATAATACTCCACTACCACAATGCAAAACTTTCGTTGTCCTACCGATCTAGGGAACGGTCCCAAATTGTGAATTCCCCATATGTCAAACAGACAGGGGAGCAGGGTCACTAATAGGGGAGCCCCTGGTTGTAGTGGGACCGGAGCATGATATTGATAAATAGCGTAGCGTTTAGTGTACTTCTTGGCATCTTCGAGCAAAGTTGGCCAAAAGCATCCAATCCTGATAATACGATGATACAATGATCGAGCCCCATAATGGATGCCACATATTCCTTCATGAACATAAATCATGACATTTTAGGCTCAAGAGGGGACAAATACCGCAAGAGCAGTCCCTCGAAACTCATCTTAAACAATCACCCATTGTTTAAGACATATCTTTTGGTTCGGAATTCAATTTTTTTGGTTTCCGATGTGTTCTCAGGAACTAGCCATTAGACAAATAATTGACGAAATAATCCATCCACGTGGGTTCTCCCGGAGTATCAGTAACATCAATGTTCAAGCCGTGAAATTCATGGCATAAAGCCCCGATTTCTTCATTTGACTGTTTTTTCACTAGGATCTCGATCGAAGGGCGATCTTGAATGTCGACCTATACATTACCTGGTCCTATGTTCGGTATACTTGCAGCCAATCTAGCCAATGTGTCAGGAATCTTGTTATGTTCTCGCGGTACATGGTCAAGTGAAAACTCACTGAACTTTTTAGATAATTTCAGGACTTTGGCATGATAGAACTTCATCATAGGCTAATGCGTATCGAATCTTCAGGCAAATTGTTCAACAACTAGCTTGGAATCTGAGAACATTCCTACCTTAACGACTCCCATCTTTTGGGCAAGACTCATTAACGATAATACGGCCTCATATTCCACCATGTTATTTGTTCCTGAAAATAAGAATTTAACTGAGGAATGAATTATATCACCTTGTAGCGTAGTGAGGGTAATGCCAGCCCCCTTTCCTCCGAAGGTTGATACGTCGACATAAATAACCCATCGATCATCCTCTTGGTTCAAGAATATCGTTGATCGGGTCATCTCAACCACGAAGTCAGCAAAAACCTGAGCTTTGATCGCCCTTTGGGGTACGAATTCCAGGTACATGGAACTGATTTTTATTGCCCATTTATATAATCTTTCGTTCAAATCTGCCTGATTCAGAACTTCTTTCAATGGTTGATCAGTATAAACATAAGCCTTTCATCCTTCAAAATAATTCCAGCATGAATTTTTCCAAGTTAGTGTATCTAATCTCTACCGATACCAAAGAGTGACTCACGTAATAGATAGGTCTTTGAACATCATATCTAATGGTAACCAGAGTTGGCTTACCGCAACTTCAGATACAGCCAAGTATAACCCATATGTTCATCGCTGCTTGGACTCACTATCACATGAGGAGTGCTAAGATAAGTTTACGATTCTGAGAAATCCCGATCACATTCTTCGGTCCAGTCCAAATGACTTGCAGATCTAGAAATAAATCTGCTCAGTGGAGCTCATCGACCGGTTAACCTTTGGAATTCCCTTTTATTTCTGGTAGGTTGCATGTCAATGATGCATGAAACATCTCAGGGTTGACCTCGATTACCTTTTCAGAAACATAATATACTAAAAACTTTCCACTTCGTATTCCGAAGCAGTACTTGTTAGGATTTAGTTTGAACTTATATTTGCAGCATACTTCAAAACAGCGAGACAAGTAAGAAATATAGTCTTCATCATTCATGGATTTGACAATCGTATCATCAACATAAACTTCCATCATGTGGCCTATCAAATCTCTAATGATTTTGTTAACCAACCTCTGGTATGTTGCTCCAGCATTCTTTAAGCCGAAAGGCGTGACAACATAGCAATACACACCATTTTCGGTCATGAAAGCCGACTTCTTTTAATCTTCTTCAGCAAGGAAGATCTGATGGTACCTAGAGTAAGCATCCATAGTACTCATCATTGTGCTGCCAGTAACAGCATCCACTAAGCGATCGATATGTGGTAGGGGAACATGTCAGATTCGCAGCTCTTATTGACATCACAGAAACCGATGCACATTTTCTATTTCCCATCTACCTTAGAAACCACCTTAGGGTTTTCACAATACACCCCCCGTTTGTCTTCCCTCTTCGGGGGAAAATTCTTCTCGGTTACAGCCCCTACTTCTTGAGGTTGTCTCATAGGGTACGTAACAAGTTCGGTCCTAGAGCTTCATCCACATTAATATATTTATTAATCTTCTGCATAAGCTTTCCTTGGGTGGATGTTTTCACCAGACTGGCCTAAAGGCCACACGGTCCAAAATCTTGCTGTAGAATATCGATCTTGTCTGTGAGCTCTAGTTTGATACCCAGGCGGTTTTATTAAATTTCTCCATGAAGGATCAAAGACTCATCTTTGCCTGGATATATTTGAGCTGGTATAGTTCTTGTCTGCTTCGGGGCGGTCTTATATTCTGCCAAACTACTCAGAAAAGGCAAGAATAAATTCTCCATACGACTGTATGGATCGCGCTGGCAAGTTTTCAAATCAGACTCGGGCATCGTCTTTCATACCTGCCGCGAGGAAGCGGCACTTCAATGAATATGAGGCCCGAACCATTCCCATCCTCAATTCGAAGTCTGTGATGTGATCGATAGGATCCCCATCGCCTCTAATGTTGGAAACCCTTCGGGGTTGCGGTAATGCCGATCTGGGAATGCACCAAAACCTCCTCAGAAAAAGGGAGCATTAAATTTTCCAAGGCAATAGAGACGCTACTAGATTGCTGGGACGATGTTTGGGCAGCGTGTAAATTATGCCACTAATCATCGACCTTACTCCGTTTAATCGGGGCCTCCTAAGCCTTATAGAATAATCCAGGATTCCACCCAAGATCGGACTCAAAATCCCTTTGCATACGTAGTGTTTCCAACTCCTTATTGAGCTCGTTAATACGCTCCTGCATGCGTTCCTAATCAGTCCCAGGAATTGGAGTTGGAGCTCTAACTGGAGGAGGTGAGGTAGATAGATATCTACACCTCCTCATGGTCACTCCGCGCATAATAATCTCCTCTTCATTGAAGCTGTGCATTTCAGAGTCATTCTCGTACCCTCTATTTGTAGGACAATGGCTAGTAATAACCGGTGGCTCTGTTCCACTTCTCTCATACGTAATCTCCAATACCACCTTTCGAATAAATGCCTCCATGTCCTACAAAGACAAGGCATAGGATGGAAGGTTGTTGGGAAGCATGTCACTATCATTCGTGGAGTTTCAAGTCGCCATGCATTTGCTTGTCCTTCCCAGGGAGAGCTCGAATGGGAATCAGAAAATCGTCCCCACGAACGACGACAAACTATTGTGGTAAAAAAGACCTAGGTACCAATAGTCAAATGGTTTGTAATAAAACGAACTCGGTTTTGATTTGTTTATATTGGGGGAACAATTACGAAACGAAGAATAAGTAATAACACAACGATTTATCTTGGAAAAACCCCTGGAGAAGGGGAAAAAACCACCTAACTAAGAATTAGAAATGCCCTTAGTCGATATATTAATGAAACAGTTCACAATACAAATTAGAAAGGCTTATGAAAATGACTAAGGCAAAAAGAAAGCTCGAGGAATGAGATCGATAGAGTAACAGACTATTTTGCGCATCCAAAAGGTTCTCTCGAGCTTGCCTTCAAGTCCTGTATTTATAGAGAAGAAAAGCGCGTAGAAAACGCTCCGTAACCGCTTCGAACAAAGTCGTTTTCCCTTGACAGAAAACGTGGATGAACTCGAAGTGCAGACAACGTGAACAGGGCTGAAGCGTAGACATAGTGTGTGCGCCCGAATCCAGCAGTAACCATTTGGACCGATCTAGGAAATCAATCCCTTAAGCGAGTAGCATTGTCCAAATTTATGCAAGTTAAATGGGCCTTTGAGCCTCATTAGTTACGCTATAACGACCCAGGAAGGCGGCACAAACGGAATTCGGACAGGTTAGACTCGCATAAATTCTTGCTAAAAACATGAAATGAGGGGTAATTTGTAATTTAACATAAGAAGAGAGAATTTTAGAAGGAGGGATTAAACAGTCATTTAGACAAGTTAAGAAACCTATAAATAGGAGTGGGATGGGAAAAGAAAGGTCATTTGGCACAAAAAACGTGAGAAAATTCGAGAGAAATTGAAATTATCACGGAATTGGGGCAAAGAGAGAATTATCGTGGAAATCAAGGCCAAGGAGAGAATTATCGCGAAAATCGGGGTAAAGGAGGAATTATCGCGAATTATGAGGACTGCTGCAATATTATCGCGGAAATCAGGGCCAAGGAGCAAATTATCACGGATTCAGGACCAAGAAGCAAATTATCGCGATTCCGGGAGCCGTTTGCAAAATTGTCGCGGAAATGGACTGAGTTGCAGAATTATCGCGAATTTCAAGGGCTTACGTGCAAATTGTCGCGGATTCGAGGGCTGTGGTACAATTATCACGAAAATGAATCTTTATGCAAATTATCGCGGAAATTAAGGACCGAAACGCAACTTATCGTGAATACGAAGAGCAACACCCGATTTGGCTGTAAATTGTGGACCATAGTGTAATTCATTGCAAATCCTAGGGTAAGGTCGCCAATTGCCGCATAATTCGATTAACTAATGAGAGTAAGTCATAGGGTCACAAAACGGTATAACATGCTAATACATATGTGCACGGAGTAGGGAAAAAGGAAGCACCAGGCGATAGGACAACCAAGTAAGCGGAGCAAACAAAGTAAATTAAAAGAAGGTTCACAGTTAGGAATTTAAATGAATACTAAATCGAATCGAAAGGAGCGTGAACTAAAAATAGAAATCTCGAGGCGAGGTGAGAACACCAAACCCGGCATCGTGTTCATGAGCACGGTCAGCCACAGGTAGGACATGGCCGAGGAAGGAATACATGAGTTCTCCATAATAGAATTGTGCGTACTACAAAGCTGAACAGAACCGGATAGGAACAGTGTAGCGCCCGAGTCCTGACATGAGAAGGGAAGCATATATTCTCGTCGAGCCAACTAACAGGTAACAGTTGGTTTGGGCGAGACATGTCATCGGGCTTGTAAAAAACCGATCACAGTAGAAAACCAGAAAGGATAAGGAGAGGGAATATAAAAAAGTAAAGGAAACGATAAGAGAATAAGTAAGCTAAAAGAAGGAGAGGGAAAGAGATAAAATCTTGCAAATTAAATATATTATACGGAAGTTTCTTTTAATAGACTATGACCGTTTTATAGATTTTGTAGGGGGAGGACCGGAGGCTTAGGTGGCATTGGAACTGAGGTAGTCGATCGTCCGCTCTACGAGTCACCCCTTTTGATTTCATTTTTTTTTTTAACTATCTAGTTGTACCTTGAAAAACGATGATATTTTCCTCGGTTTCGAATTGTATTTTGTTAAAATGTTTTGTTTTATTTCACTTGCGCATAGACATTGTTAGGGCCCGGTTTACGATCGTCACATACGCAATCCTTTGGGGTGGTTATCTCGAATGGACCAACCTTATTATCTTGGGCTGCATAGGTTAGTTTCTTGTTATATGGATTGACCCGGTATGCTTGGGCCTATTTTAGTTCGTGGTACCGGTCCCGGAAGCCCGCATTAGTATTGATGTGCAGCCCCATGGTTTAGGGGTTATGGCAAATTAAGTCCCATAGTTTTGAAATTTTGGCAATTTAGAAAACCAAAGTGTTAATACATGACTTACGACGATACGGTCAGGGTCAGGTGATATGACCGATCGTCGACAATACCCTCTTGCCGATCGGACGAGAGAATCGATGGTCAGTCGATCGATACCCTACGGAGTGTTGCATGATCGGTAATGAATTGATGGAAGAAAAGTGTGCGATCGGCGTCCTCAAGAGAAATGTCAACGAAGGCTGCGCCAGGCGGCGGTGTGCGGCTTCGGCGTGCACAAAAGTCTCATAAATTGGCTCGAGGTGGCTGCGCCGAGATCATAATAGATTACGATAAGATTGTGTGCGATTAAAATATGTAGAATTTTTTTCTATAAAAGGGAGAGGTCTGAAAGTGTTGAAGGACAACTCTACGGAGAGTTCCTGATCAAAAGTTCATAGTGAATTCTTCCTGGGTTTGGTGCCCCGTGGGTTTTCCACCCTGTTCTCGGGTTTCCCACGTATAAACTCTTGTTCTCTTTTCGTTACGGTATACCAGCGGTATCCTCACATAATTATAAAACATCACAGAGTAGATTTTTCCCTTAACATTTGGTGTCGTCCGTGGGGACCGATCTGGTAGACCTACTGAGATGCTTTGCCTGCTAGTCCTTGTTCTTATGGAGAACCCAGAATCTGTGGAGGGAATGGAAGCTCACTAGCAGGAATCACATAACAACATCGCTAGAAGAGAAGTCATAACTATCTATCCTCAATCCTTGCGGAAAATGGTGGAGGAAATAGTAGGAGATCTTCGACAATCGCTCCTGGCGTCTGGACAAAATTTGTTGTCCAGCCGCAGATCCAGAATACTCAAAGCTTGGTTCCACAAGAAGTAGGTCGGCAAGACGACCAGTGCAGAAATCTGAGCTCAGACGAGGAGGAAATTGTCGGTCGGCACCCCTACAATGAGTGCCCCGACCGTCTGTCGATCAAGACCAAGCTCGCTTTGACGAACTGATAGCAGAGCTGGACGCAATCAAAAGGCGACGACCAGGCTAGATACCGATCGTCGGCCGGCTTTTTTCCATGATGCAATGCGTCAACCCATCAAGAGAGACATCGGCAAGGACTTTCTACTAGATTTGGAGGATGCTTATAATGACCCTGGCTAGGACAATGGAGTTTCCACTCTGCTACAGATGCGTCTACATCCTTTTTCTGAACGTGTAATGAAAGCTGTGCCAAAACGTTCGTTCAGAGCACCGGACGAGATACCTACGTTCAACGGGTCCGGAGACTCGTTGGATCATTTATCTGACTTTGAATTAAGGATGGGGACAGTTCGTGCTAGTGACGCTATCCGATGCAAATTGTTTGCTGCAACCTTACAGAAAGATGCTAAATCTTGGTTCAA
The DNA here is from genome assembly GCA_009725065.1 of Utricularia reniformis. NCBI lineage: Eukaryota > Viridiplantae > Streptophyta > Magnoliopsida > Lamiales > Lentibulariaceae > Utricularia > Utricularia reniformis. The sequence goes on along the minus strand of RWGZ01001272.1, from coordinate 79,373 downwards.
AAATATTCCGATCAAGATCCATACGATCTTTTGAAGATTTTGCCATACTATTCACACAAGAATTTGCTCCTAATGTGGGTCCCCCAAGGAGCAAAGCCGAACTTTACGCGTTAAGATACGCTCCAGGGAAAATCACTTTGAGACATTTCATTGAGAAGTTCAATCATGTAGCTAGAGGAATAAAAATGGATCCTAAGGAAAAATTGGACATACTACAATAGGTTCTTGGGCCATGTGGACTTTCTACCAGCCTCATCAAGAATCCACCTACTTCCTTGGGGCAACTTTCCCAAAAGATCAACAAATACATCAAGGTAGAAGAAACTATGGCGGCTCTTCACGGTAAGAAGGAGCCTGTTTTTTCAAAGTCTGTGGAGAAGAAAATCCATCCCTCGGATAAGAGATGGAGGGAAGTGAATTCGTGCCAAACTCGGGGAACGACTACTGTGAATCAAAGGGTATACTGCGAGTTACATAAATCTGCTGATCACTCAACAACTGAATGTAATGTTTTGGGAAACCACATCAAGGAATTGGTAAAAGAGGGGGTGCTGGAATACAAGAAGGGTAAAACCCAGGAGAAGGAATCCGGTCGGAATAGTGGCGACAGAGATGATGATCGTCGCTAAGCACCATGCCAGAGGAAAGACGTGCACAATGACCGATCGCGGTAGAACCATCAAGGGAGGAATGGAAGACGTGGCGATCGCGGTGGGAGACAATGGAGGGATCGACGGAATAGTCGATACGGAGACGATCGACGGGACAACAGACAATCCCCTGCCCCAGAAGTGCTCCCCCCACCACCAACGAACCCGCCAATTGAAAGGGTTAATGCAGGAGATGCCAATTCAGTGCATAACGAAATGATGTACCCAGAGATTTTTGTAATCTCTGGTGGAGATCGCTGGGATATGACGAAGAAGGAGAGGAAGCGCCATGCTAGGGAAATATTGAATTCTTCAGAAGTCATGTCGATCAAGGAGGGTCGGAGACTGCCAAAGATAGACATAACGTTCAACGATGATGACAAGGAAGGTATTTATGAACCTCAGAATGATCCTATTGTCGTAAGTGTTGTCATTGCCAATCGCAGGGTACAGCGAATTTTTGTCGACCAGGGAAGCTCTTGTAATATAATCTCAAAAGGAGTGATCGACTCCATGGGCATTGGCGTGACCAACCTACAGATCATAAAAATGACACTATTGTCCTTTGACCAACGATCGGTCACCCCCCTCGGAAAAATCATTCTGCCAACCACGATCGGATCGGGGAAAAAATCACGAATTGAAATGTTGGAATATGTGGCCATGGACATGAATATGGCATACAACGTAATCCTGGGACGACCGGGGCTTAATGCATTTGAAGCCGTGCCTTCTACAGTCCATTTGAAACTCAAATTTCCAACCACGGCCGGGATCGCAACCATAAATGTCGATCAAGCAACCGCACGCTCCTGCTATGTTTCGGCTTGCCGATCTAGAGTCCATGCTGTTGAAGACTTACGGGAGCCGAGAAGGGCCATGGAACTAGGGGAGTACAAAGTCGTGGAACTTATTCAAGGAGACTGCGAAAAGACTATTCGAATCGGTTTGGATCTTATTCCATCTTTTGAGATTGAACTGATCAAATTATTACAGAATAATGCTGAGATTTTCGCCTGGAGCCCGATGGACTTGTGTGGCATAGACAGAGCAGTGATGGAACACCAAGTCAATACCCATCCCAGTGCACGACTGGTAAGACAGAAATTGCGTCGTTTTTCGCCTCAGGTTGTAGAGATCATCGGACAGGAAACGTCAAAGTTAGTTGCTACTGGATATGTGAAAGAGATAAAATTTTCAGAGTGGGTAGCCAATCCCATTGTGGTGCCAAAGGCAGGAGGAAAATGGCGAATGTGCGTCGATTACAAGGGGCTGAACAAATTTTGTGAATCTGATCCTTACCCCCTTCCACACATTGATAAGTTAGTTGACGCTGTCGCAGGGAGCGTCATGGATGCGTACTCCGGATATCACCATATTTTTCTTGCTAAGGAGGATCAGAAAAAGTCTTCGTTTGTGATGCCAAGTGGTGTCTTTAACTACACTGCAATGCCGTTCTAGTTAAAGAACGCTGAGGCTACATACCAGCATTTAGTTAATTTAATTTTTAAAGATTTGATAGGAAAAGAAATGGAGGTGTACGTGGATGAAATGATTGTTAAGTCGTTGAATGATGAAGACCACATTTCCTATTTGACTAAGTGTTTTGAAGTATGTCGAACATACCGTTTGAAGCTCAATCTTACTAAATGTTGCTTCGGCATTCGAAGTGGAAAGTTTCTAGGGCATTATGTCTCTGAAAGAGGGATAGAAGCAAACCCGGAAAAAACGAGAGCCATTATCGAGATGCTCCCACCTAGAACAAAAAGGAGTTTTAAAGCCTGACAGGTCGATTGTGTAAGGACCCCTCGGGGGTGCGAGAGAGAGGGCACCTTAGTCGAATCCCTACATCGGCTATAGACGGGAAATGATCAGAGATTAAGTATAGCGATTCGTCCTCTATTGCACGAGGTATTATATTAATAGGGGTGGGAAGGCCCAAAAACGAGTAAATTATCATTAAGCCACGGAAATCCGGAAAATGTCGCAAAAGAAGGAAATTGTCGCGAATTTTGGGAAGGCAAATTATTGTCACAAATTTCAACCTTTGCAAATTGTCGCGAATTTCTTGTCAAGAGCAAATTGTCGCGAATTTTAACCCATGTAAATTGTCGCGAATTTTGATCAAGAGAATTATCGCGGATTTGGACGCAAAGAGCAAAAATGTCGCGAAAACGTTGAAGAGCAAATTATCGCGAAAACGTTTGAAGAACAAATTATCGCGAATTTTGTCCTAGCACAAAATTATCGCGGATTTCAAGGAAGAAGTGAATTATAGCGGAAATACTATGTTTGGGTGTTTTCGTTGCGTCTCAACGCCGGATCGTGAGAGGAAAAGGACACGTAGGGTCTACGGTAATCACATAGTTAATAACTTCGGAAATCAAGTACTAAGACCTGTTACGAAATGCAGGGAAGCACGGAGAGAGTATAACATGCGAAAGCAAACGGTAAGCGGAGTGAACACAATGTAGTAAGGGATGGTTTCGATTTAGGGAAACGGGAAGGGTTAGTAAGAAAGGAAGTAAAAGACACAAATGAATGAGGCAAATGTTAATAAGTCTCGGGGTGAGGAAGGATGGACCGTCCGACCGAACCCGGCATCGTGCTTAGTACACGATTTGCCAACGGAAGGGCATGCCTGATGAAGGGAACGATAAATTCCAAGAATGGATAGATACGTAGGAAAAGGGCAGAACGGATCCGGGTGGAAAAAGAGGTAGCACCTAAGTATCCACCCGGGGAAGGGAAGCATATGGCCAGTCGAGTCAACCAACAGCTCACGGTTGGCTTGGGCGGGACATGTACCGAGCATGTTACTCTCGGCAACAGTAAAGTTAAAGGATAAGGGGGATGATGAGGGTAAAAGATTAAAAAAAATAAGAAACGGTTAAAAGTAATGACTTACGCGCGTGTGTACTGTTTATTTTAGAAACGAAAAGATAAGTATAGAGTGTGTGAAGTTTCCTTTAACAGATTGTGACCGCTTTACAGATTTTGTAGGTGACGCGGACAAGGTATTAGGAGGGCATGGGAAGGAGGTCGTTGGTTGTCCGGTGATAGAGTCCGGTCTTTCGAGAACACTATAAATTATGTTGCTAGTCCTTAATGTTTTTGAACTATGTTTAAGTTTACATTCGAACGTTTCGTTTTATTTAGCATGTTTTTGCCAAATCAGCTAGGCCCAAATTAGGGTCGTTACACTCCCATAGTGAGAGCCGGCACGATATGCCCCTAGTACTTCTTGGTGTCAATCGGGCCAGCGCTCACTAGATCACCCAATTTTTTAGTTGTCCCCTTTACAATAGCACGGTCTCATACCCAAGTCAGAAAATTCATCTTAGGATACGATGCAAATGAAAACATTTGCTAAATTCCTAGCTCGACTTACAAGTCATGAACCATCCAATCGGTAAACTAGGTGCGTTATCATACACCAACACCAGAGTTACCCAGAACTGGAAATAATATTATCCATAGCAACATCTTAATCGCCTCTTCTATAATTGAAGGCACGAGCTCTACTTCAACCTACTTGGAGAAAAACTTCACTGCCACTATACATAATTTCCTTTGGTTGACTGACCTCGGATAGGGTCCTAAGATGTCAATCCCTCATCTGTCCAAAGGGAAAGTGAGGGGCGTTGAGTAAAGGAGGTACTTGGTTTTCGGTGATAATTAGCATGATACTCGCATGGTTTCCATTTCTAGACGAAATCCTTAGCACCAGCCATCATGGTTTAGCCACATGTGATTATCACATACCCTCTCATGAATTTCACTAAGTTCCGATATTGCCTCATTTGCTCAAAGGCATCACAATAATGGTCCGACGAATGCTTTTTTGTATAAAATGAAGTCTCGAAGAACAAACATGTCGGCCCTTGACAATTGGCGATGTCGGTCACTTCTACCCTTGGGGAACTTACCAATCGGCAGGTAATCGATGAGTTATTGCATCTAGGCAGAGGGCTTCGACAATTCCAACCACTTCCTCATCAACGCTAGAAAGTGTTACTCCTATCGACCAAGGTAACACGTTGAGATCAATCATTGGATTATAATGTACACGTAACTGAATGGTCCATTCCCATACGTCATGTAAACTAGAAGCTAGACGAGTTAATTTGTCGTCATCGCCATTCTCCTCTCTAGGGATGTGAACAATGTGAATAATTTCAAAAGTTTAGCGACTTTGATTACCTTCTTTCTATTTTTCCGCATCGACGGTTCATGGGTTTCGAATGTACTCGCAACTTGTTCAGCCACCAACTTTCAAATTGTAGAAGCACGAACCCGTAATACACCAATATCAAGAGATAACCGAACCCTGCTAAATTATGATCGACATCATCTAAGGAGAGAAACGGTGCACCTTCTGCTTCACTAAGAGAGCGTCATGATGAATGTTCTTGCGATGCTCCATCAGCTTTTGGTCAACTCATTGAAGATCATAGGGACTCAAAGCAAAAATTTCGAAATTGGCGTGTAAAAATTTTATTAAATTCCGCTCGAAGTACAGAGCAAGATCCAAACCGATACAAGTTTTTTTGTCCGGATTTCCAGAATTAAGTTTGATGACTTTGAAATCAGTGGGTTTCATAACCACCCTCGGCTCTCTAAGATCTTCCATGGCTCCCTTGTTCTCCCTAGATCGATAGGAAGAGACATAACAAGAACGCGCAGAAGCCTGATCGACACTTATAGTTACAATTCCAGCTGTGGTCTAAAACTTAAACTACATATGCATTGGTTAACGTACCGCCTCGAAAGAATTCAGCCTCCATTATACCAAAATAGAGTTGTATGCCATGTCGATGTCCATGGCAATGTATTTCAGCATTTTAGTTCGAGACTCCACCCCAATCCCGAGCGTGGTGGGAAGGACAATTTTGCCAAAGGGAGTAACCGACCGTTGGTAAAAGGATAGATCGTCATGTTCACATGTTCAAGGTCGACCACACTCAAAACCATCGTAGGAACCACGTTCTTGGAGGTGATATTGCATGAACTTCCTTGGTAGACAAGGAAGTAATGATGATTTGCAATGACAGCAGTAATGATGATTGAATCGTTATAAGGTTCGAAAATAGCTTCCTTACTCATTCGTCAAAGGTGATACCAGTCGTGGGCACTATCCCGAATCCTTCAATCACCACCAGAGATACATCACATTGATTGTCACCCGAGATTATGAAAATCTCAGGGTATGCATGTCAAACCCCGACCGAATTGATATCATTCAGAGTTTGATGTTAAGGGGGGAGGTGGAGGGAGAATAACATCATGTGTGTTTGGCCTCCAATGTCATCTTCCTTGGTCGTTCCTCTGACTAGAATTCCTCTTTCGCTAATTCTACAAATACCCCTGACATGGACGAGCATCTCGTTTGTCTTTACGCTGTCGAGGAGTGTAATATTGATCGTTCTCACATTCATCCCTTCATTAGTCATCCGTTTCTTCCTTTTTCTCACCGTTGACCCTTTTTTGCTTTTATTTTGGAACTTCATCTTTCTCAAATTCTTTGATATGATTTCCCAGAACTTGACACATGGTAATTGAATGATCGCTGATCTTATTCAATTCGCGGTATACCCTTTGGTTCTCAGTATCTGTGCCTCGGGTTTTGCACGAATTCACTTCTTTTCACCTCCTATGAGAATGATGAACCTTCTTCTTCATTGGTTTCACAATAGTGGTTTCTTTCTTACCATGGATAGCACCATTGTTTCCTCCAAATTGATGTATTTATTGATCTTTTGGATTAGCTACTCAATGACGTTGGGGGATTTTTAATGTGGCAAGCTAACAATCCACATGGGCCCTACACATGTTGCTGACTATCCAATTTCTTTTTGGGATCCATTTTTATCTATTTCTCAACGAAATATACCTGAGGGCGTACAATTCAACATTGCTTCTCGAGGTCTCATATTTGAAGCGAAATACTAAGTTAATAGAATGGTGAAATCTCAAACGAGCAAACCGCTCTGGAGGGCAAGTTCTTGAACCATGACTTCGCGTCGTTGTGAAGTGTGGCTACAAAGATCTTACAAAGGATAGCATCACCGAAATGTTCTTATTCTCAATTCAAAATCGGATAAGTGATCAGGAGGGTAGTGAGATCCAACGAAGGTTGGCATCCCATTGGGTGCTATGAAAGAACGCTTTGGGACCGCAGTTATGATTTTGATACTACCCGGGTATATTTTCTTGTATTTGTAGTTACCCGGGGGCTCGTCCGACGTGGCTATGTAATATTCTCGGTATTTTTATATGTCTATCGCGAGGCGTTTTCGGGGGTATTCTCGTAATTCAGGCATGCCGGACCCCATATAAGGCCTTATGTAAGTGTTTTGAGATGTTTTGGGTTATTTCGGCCCCGGACGGGGTCAGGGGTATTTTCATAATTTGCCACCCAAGAGCACATCGGTCGGGTGCGATGATGTTATGTTGCTGCATATTCACTGTTTGGAGGCAAAGAACTAATATACAGGGTTTTCCGGTATTTTCTCATTGCATTTTCGACTAAAATCTCGACCGAGAGAGGTTCCCGAAACTTCAAGACGGTATGGCAATTATTACAATATAATTAGAGGTTATTTAAGTGTTATGAGCTAAGTGAAGTAAAACTGGGCTAATGGGTTCAAATAAACGAAGTTGGGCTGAATTTCTCTATAAATACAAGCCTCAGTGCATTTGGAGGGGGTCAGACCGTTATATGCTTCCCAAGGCCATTTCTTTTTCTACACTGACCGATCCGCAAGATCTTGCAAGCATTCGCGAGATTCTGCCAGTGCTCGCGAGATTTCGCACTGTAACCCCGTATTCGCGAGATTTTGCACTGAGCCGAGACGTTTTGAACTGCAATCCGGATCCGCGAGATTTTGCACTGTAACTCTGCAGTCGCGAGATTTTGCACTACAACCTGCATTCGCGAGGTTTTGACAGTAACTGCACAACCAAGTGTATTTGACCGTTTTACGAGCCGTTTTCGCCCAGATATCCCATATCTCTTCATTGTAATTGTATTTCTCCATTATCATAGTGAAAACCAAGGTAGAGCTTTGCTCTCCCGAGGACGTAAGCTCACACATTGTGGGCCCAATCTCGTATATCGCTCGTGTCCCCACAACAATTAAATTCCGAATATATAAAAAATTGACTGATCATAAACAAACGCTCTAAAATATTTTTAGACGAGATCAGTTTGGCGCCGTCCGTGGGGACCCGAGATTTTTATCCCATTGAGAGCTATATTGCTGAGTTTGGATTTCTGTTATCATGACTACTCGGAATTCTGATGAAGATGTTTTCGATGAAGAGATTGAGGTAGACCCTAATCCTGGGCGAACGATGAGGTTGTTGCGTTACCGGGAGCTCAATCGTCAATCCCGGAGGAACCTCCTACTCAAAATATCATTGTTCGACCCTCCCGGAGCAGGATTTCATCCGGAAGGGCACCTAGTTTTTATCCTCCTCCGCGTCAGTGTTTATCTAAGTATTATGAATTTGCGAGAGTTGGCGAGTTGCAGTCCGTAATAATGACCGCCTTTCGCCACCTGCGCGCTCTAGATCTGCGGATCAAACAGAAATCGATGAAGATTTGGAAGAGCGAAGGCGTACTTTAATCACTCAATTAGAGCAAGTTGAGGCTCAAAGGAGAACCCAGAGGAACAATGTTACCCAGGAACCCGTTAATGATTAGGTGGCGAAGGAAGATACCGATCATGTTCCGGAACCGCGAGCGAATACTGCAAAAACCATAGAGCATAACGATACTTTGCAAAAGATTGGGGAGTTGATAGAACTAAATTTTAAGGAGATGAGTGGGAAGATGGAATAAAACGAGGCTATGATGAACCAATTGGAGGCAAACCTGACTCCTGGCCAGGAAAGGAGACGAGTGTACGGGGAGCATACCCGGGATACTCATCAGACCTCAGCTTATGAGGGAGATTATATTGAGAATGAGAGGGCTAATGAGCCCACTGGCAATCGAGGAAAAGTTCTGCCGTCGATGGAAGTTTTGCAAAGTCCGTGGAACACGTCTAACGCTCTATCGTCATTTTCCATGGCCATTATAGGAGCCACTTGATCCGAATTTACAGAGATGCCAAAGGATCATCCACAATATCGTGGGTCAACTGACCCACATGCTCATACGTCGAACTTGGAGATCCATGTGAGTTTGATGAATTTCAGTGTTGCGGCCATGTGCTTCGTTTTTGCCGTTTCTCTTAAGGAATCAGCCCTCCGATTGTTTAATCGTTTACCGAGGCGCTCGATTGTTTCGTACCAGGACTTTAAGGATCAATTTTATTTGGCTTTCGCACCTTCCAATGCACCAATAAAGTCTCACTTCTTTGACCGCGTTGCGGTATGATTCTTCGTAAAGGTTGTTGGGTTTTATTACCCGTTTTAGGCCGAGTGTAGGAAGATACCTCGGATAACTGTAAGTGAGAAGGTTGGGGTACTCCAGCTTATTCTAGTTGGACACCCGTTATGTAACTCTCTGAATAGGGATCCCCCGGAAAGTATGGAGGATTTGGCGTTGAGATGTACACAATACATTCGAGAAGATGAAGGCTTGCGGGATCACGGAGTGATCGAGATACGGGCGTATGGGTCTCACAATATTGTTGCAAGTCGTGGGCTGGACAAGATTGTCTCGCATGCAAAACCTAAGTTGAGAGTGTTTCCTACATACAATTATGAACAGATTTTTGCCATTATTGAGCAAAAGAAGGGTGGATCTCTTCGTTACCCCCCTCCTTTGCAAGAACCAACACAGGGGACTTACGAGTCTCAAGTATTTATTCGTTTTCATCGGATTTTTGGACACGCAACAAATGATTGTCGGGAATTAATGTCTGAAGTGGAAAGGTTGCTAGAATTGGGTCAGCTTGATGAACTGATCAGTACTGTGGAGGCCCTGCCAGAATCTAAGTTGGGGAAGATTGATATAAGTGTCCCAGTGGAGACAACACCTAAACCCCTGAAAGCCAATGCGCCACGACCAAACACGAGAAGACGTGGATATGGAGGACAGCGTGGCCAGCGTTAAGGAGGTGGCCAGAGGGGATTCTTTAATGGTGGTAGACAAAATCAAAGAGACGGAGGAAGAGGAAACCACTATCTTGGTCGCGGCAGAAATCAGCCGCAAAGAAATTAGCAAGGGTACAGATATGAAGCTTACCCACCAGCCCCCAGAAACCAGCAAGCACTACCTCCTCCTCCGGGTGGCCCCGACCCGGGCCAACCAATTTTGAATGTTGAGAATGCTCAACCAAGATGGGGTAACTTAGACCCCAACATTATGATTATCGTCGGGGGAAGAAGCGTCGGTGATTCTAATCATGCTCGCAAACGTTCTTATCAGGCGTTACACTAGAAGGGGCGCTTTATGGAGGTTAGCACGGTCCAGTTAACCGATTTGGACAAAATGACAATATCTTTGGACCTGAGGATTTATACGGGGTTTTCTCCCCACAAGACGACGCATTGGTTGTCTCCCCTATTATTGCTAATCATCCTGTTTCTCGAGTGTTGGTAGATACCGAATCTGCTACCAATATATTGACTCTTGCAGCCTTTGAGTAGATGGCTTTGAAAGGAATCACCCAGCTCCAGGCCGTACATACAAAGTTAGTTGGTTTTAACAATAGTGTTGTTGCTGTTGAGGGATCTGTTTTTCTGCCAGTAACTTTGGGCGATCCCAAAATATCAAGAACTTTGATGGTAGAATTTGTGATGGTGGACCTCCCTATACTCCCCTATAATGCAATTCTTGGGAGAAGTTGTTTGAACCTATTTGGAGCTGTGGTATCTCAACCACATCTGATGATGAAGTTTCCAACACCGTTAGGTGTTGGGAAGATGAAGGGAGATCAAGAGCTGGCGTGCTCCTGTTATAATGTAATGTGTAAAAGTGGTATGGACAGATCAAAAGCAAAGATACCCGTTTGTATGGTGGAATTCTCGTCCGAAGAAGACATTGATGCAAATGACGGACCGTCTCATAGGAAGTTTAAGGAGAACGATATGAAGATGGAACCTCTGGGAATCAAGACAGTGCCTTTATTCCCCGGAAAAGACAGTGACGATCGGTTCCAAGTTGTCACCAGAGGTTGAGAATGCGGTAATTTCTTTATTGCAAAGTAACGTAGATGTTTTTTCTTGGTCTTATCAGGATTATGTGGGGGTTTATCCACAAGTTTGTTCTCATAGACTCAATGTTAACCCATATGTGCTACAAGTTCATCAGAAGAAGAGGAAGTTTTCCCATGAGAAAGAGAGGGCGATTGATGAGGAGGTGAAAAGTTTGTTGCAGGTAGGATTCATAGAGCCTGTTAGATACGCGGATTGGATCGCGAATCCAGTGGTGGTCCATAGTCGAATAATGGCTGAAGAGTTTACATTGATTTTACTGATTTGAATAAAGCATGCCCGAAGGATCCGTATCCGCTGCCGGCCATTGACATGATGGTTGATGCGGCCTGTGGCTTTGAATTCCTTAGTATGTTAGATGCTTTTAAAGGATATAATCAAATTTTTATGCATTGTGAGGACAAGTTGTTTACTTCGTTTATGACAAATAAATGCATTTTTTGCTATAAAGTTATGCCATTTTGGTTGAAAAATGCTGGGGCCACATATCAACGTTTAATGAATTCGATGTTCAATGATATGATCGGAAAGTCTTTGGAGGTTTATATCGACGATATATTGATAAAGAGTAAATATGGGGATAACCACATCCAGTATTTGAATGATTGTTTATGTATACTGAGAAAATATAGGATGAAATTGAATCCGCTTAAGTGTGCGTTTTGTGTGAAAGGAGTCAAGTTCCATGGCTTTATGGTGTCTGAAAGAGTAATTGAGATGAATCCTGACAAGATAACAGCTATCCAAGAAATGACCCCTCCGACAACTATTAGGGAAGTTCAGAGGCTAATTGGGAGATTAGCCTCATTGAATCGCTTCATTTCGCGATCTGCACAGAGAAGTTTGCCAATTTTTAAGGTTTTGCGTAAGACGAATCTTTTGTATTGGGACGACCAATGTAGCAGGGCTTTTGAGAGTTTGAAAGACTATCTGAGTAAACCACCGTTTATGTCTCCCCCATCGCCTGGGGAACCGTTGGGTTTATATTTGGCAGTGACGAAAGAGGCAGTGAATGCAACCTTAGTCAGGCATAGCGATAAAAAACTTAGACCGATATATAATGTGAGCAGGAAATTGCAGGGAGCGGAGTCCCGATATATAGACCTAGAGAAGTTCGTATTAGCTCTGATAGTCTCCTCGCGGAAACTAAGACACTATTTTCAAGGACATCATATAGCAGTTTTGACATATCAGCCTATCCGAAGTGTGTTATCAAAGATTGATGCATTTGACAGACTAGCAAAGTGGAATATCGAGTTAGGGCAGTATCAAATAGAGTATATCTCTAGACGAGCATTAAAGGCCCAGGTGTTAGTGGATTTCATAGTAGAGATGACTCGGTCGGAAGAGTTGGGTATTCAGGAGTATTGGGATGCTTTTGTAGATGGATCAGTCTGTGCAGGGCGAGCCGGTATCGGTGTTTACTTTAAGGAAATGAAGTCTGGTGAAGAACACGAATATGCCGAATATGAAGCCTTGATATTTGGCATTAACTTAGTAGTGGAAATTGGAATCGTTCGTTTGCATGCTCATTCCGATTTGCAGTTAGTGGTGAACCAATTTGCAGATACTTACGCCACCAACGGGAACCATTTGTGGAGGTATTTAGAAAAATTGAAAGAGGCGGCTAAGAATCTTAAGACATTCGTCCTTACATATATCCCAAGGGAGGAAAATACTCGTGCAGACGGTCTTGCAAAGTCGGCGAAAATTTTAGAACTCTCGGATGAGTCAAAGATAACAACTATGATCCACTACCAGCTTTCTATTAGCCCTGAGGAGAAACAGACAGCCGAGGTGGCTAATTTGGAACTTTCGAATGAGACGTGGTTTTTATTGGATGTCGTAACCGACGAACCATCTTGGAAGGATGCTATCGTAAATTATCTAGTCAGGAGAGAATTGCCCACCGATGAAGGTGAGGCCCGAAGGACTATGCAAAAGGCTACGAATTTTGTCTATGTAGATGAGATACTGTATAAGAAAAATTTTAGAGGACTCTATCTTTGATGTTTGTCCCCAATACAGGCAAATGCCGTTATAGAAGAAGTTCACGTTGGGGACTATGGTGATCATTCAGTAAGTCGATCCTTAGCGAATAAGGCTAAGAGGGCCGGTTATTTTTTGCCAACGCTGGTAAAAGATTGTGTGAATTTTGTTCGGACTTGCTCTGTCAGTTCCACTCAAATGTGCATCATGTACCAAGAGCTAGTATTAAACCTCTACCGACAACATGTCATTTCGATACGTGGGGCATCGATATTTTAGGACGATTTCCGAAGGCACCTAGCCAAAAGAAATTCTGTATTGTGCCTGTGGATTATTTCTCTAAGTGGATAGAGGTTGATACTGTATCGCGAGTCCGAGAACAGGAAGTTATCAGTTTCCTTTGGAGATATATAGTATGTCGATTCGGAATTCCTAGGATTTTGGTATCAGATAACGGAACACAATTCGCTGGAAAGAGGGTCAATGAATGGTGTGAGAATTATGGTATTGAACAGCGGTTTACTTCCATGGCACACCCAAAAACGAACGAACTTGCAGAGGTTATTAACTGTATTATCCTGCAACAGCTGAAAACACGAATAGACGAATCCAAAGGCTCTTGGGTGGATGAATTGCACAACGTGATGTGGCATATCGGAAATCACCAAGGTCCACTACTGGGTTCAGCCCCTTTTCTTTAGTATATGGCTCTGAAGCCGTGTCTCCGGTAGAAATGACTATTTTATCAGAAAGAGTTATTGCTTACGTTGAGGTATTGAATGAAGATATGAGAAAGTTGGACCTTCACTCTATTGATGATATCCGAGATAGAGCTGCAATACGAATGGAGGTATGTAAAAGACAGATGGCTAAAAAGCACGACAAATGCGTTCTACCTATGTTGTTAAAGGTTGGAGACTTGATTCTTAAGAAAGTGGAAGTCTCGAAGCATGTTGGTAAGTTGGATCGAAAATGGGAAGGACCGTACAGAGTAACGGCAGTAGTGAAGGAAGGAACGTATAAGATCGCAAATATGAGCGGGTTCGAGCTGCCACGGACTTGGCATATTTCCAATTTGCACAAGTATTATGTATAGACGTGACTCATCTATCTTTTTGAAAATAAAACTTTTCCCCTCTTTTTTGTGGTCATATTCTAATTCTTTAAGCATCTTTTTTGACGACATGAATTCAATCGACTAGGGGACTGGTAAGGTAGGAGTAGGTCCACTGCATTTTAGTACGAAGAAGGATGTAATAAATTAAATAGGTTAGATTAGAAATGCAATATACCACCTATCTTATAGTCGATCATTTTCAAACTCGTCAATTTAGATACTGCGTCAAAATATTTTGAACATAATGAGTCTTCCTGTCCGCGGCAGAACCGTCTGTACATAATTACTGTTGGAATATGTTAACGGGCTGTTTATTCTCATGTAACCGGCTTAGAACCGAGCATATTTCCGTGGCAAATCAAGGTGCAAGTATACACCTAACTCCTCCATGACAAGGCGGCGAGGGTCGCGCCCTCGTCGGAGGCTGGTCCATTTTCGCATGGCACCATGTTATGGACGGGCCGGATGACGCCGTCTTATGGACGGGTCGAGAGTGCGATGGCACCGTCTTATGGACAGGCCGAGTAAGTGGTGATGCCGTCTTATAGACGGGTCGAGAGTACGATGGCACCGTCTTATGGACGGGCCGAGTAAGTGGTGACGCCGTCTTATGGACGGGGCCGAGTAAGTGTTGACGCCGTCTTATGGACGGGTCAAGATAATTTTATCGCCCCTGATGCAAGTATATATCTGCTGCGAGAGTGTGATGGCCCCGGGTGCAAGTATATACTAGTGGCAAAGATCTATTGGTGAAGGTAGAACAATCTCGAGTTCAAATAACTACTCATTTAGAAGAAGTGTTCGCCAGAGTCCGTTATTCAGAAGGATCATTTTCGACTGATAGTGAAATGGCTGAGGGTCAACCCCCACTACACTGGGGACTCTTACGCACATTTAGAGTTATCGAGAAATATTATGTGCGTTATTATTGAGCACCCTTACCCGCGTAAGGGAACACCTAGGAATCAGGCAAAATCTTATTATCTCGGAGGCCAATTTCTAGATTCGGATTAATTGCAGTTATATTTTTCTTAAAAAGTGTGATGAGAAGTTGAAAAGAAACGTAAGTTGTGTGAAAAGTTATTATTATTTCGGAGGCTAATTTCTCAAATGAGATTATTTAGAGTCGTATTTTTGTTCAAGTGTGACGAGAAGTTAAAAAGTAAAGAAAGTAATTTCTTAGACATATTTGGGAACAAAAAATGCGGGGAGACTACAAAAGCGAAGAAACTATAATATTTGGAAGTTTATTTCTTCTGCTTCTTGGAACCCGAGCCTTCACCAGGTCCGCTGGGACGTTTCTTCGTTATCTTGATTGTCGGAGAGGGGGAGTTAGTCCTTTTTTCTTTAATCTCCGCAGTGGTTAATTTCCTAGGAACAAAACCTGCCATTGCAGTCTCATAGTGTTCCCGAGCTCCTACCACACTTGCAAAAATATATATTGGAGGGTCGCGTTGACCCATCACCTCCTCATGTTTGAGAAAATCCACCACGAGGGACCCACCGGCTCCGGAAATAGTGGAGCTAATCTTTGGAATGCGTCTGCTGGTGGACCCTCTTCAGTTTCAATCTCCTCTGAGTATAGTTGGCGGTGCAAATCCTCTTCCAGGTTGAACTGGAGCTCCCTGAACGGATCTCGCGAGCAGTCTAACTTCTCTGCCACAAGTACAGGCTCAAATTTCCCAGAGAGACCGGGATCTAACTTCTCTTTCTCCTCATGTGATAGGGATATGCCCAGAATCCTTTGTGTCTGGACACTCCCTCTAAGAAAATATCGAACGGACGATTTTGCGTTTGCTAGGGCCGCCAAATTGTGGAAAGTCGGGGAACGTACTGTGAACTCCCAAATCAACTTCCGGAAGCAATCATTCAGTTGGCGTGGTAGCCTAGCAGCTCGATCCCTGAGACCGTCTACGGTAGATTGGAGGGATTCGTTTTTTGACTTCAATTCATTGACCTCCTCCGTGGCCTTCCCGATAGCCTTTTTATCAGCTGCATTGGCGTCCTTGGCCTTCTTCAGCTTTTCTTCGGTCTCAGTTTTGATCTCCTTCAGCTTGTTCTGAGCGTATTTCTCATTCACCTTGAGGGTGTCTATGGACTGCTCGAGGGCATGTCTCTTCCCGATATGATAGGCTTCGCACTCCGTCAATTCACTGCGATGAGCTCGAGTTAAAGTTGCGATCACCTTGTTATGTTCCTCCCGGAGCGCTGCCATCTCTTGAGCATGTTTGTCCCGCTGATTTTGCATTAGCTTCTCTGCGGCTTTCTTTGTCTGCTCCCCGATTACATCCGGACAGTCGAGCTACGAGTGTCTGAGCATTCAGTATTCCCCTATCGCAGCCGCGGTACCCAGCTCCATTATTGTCCGCTGCATCTGAAAGGAAGCAAGAGTTATGAGTACAGATATATACGATAGTGGGCAAACAGTTGAAAAGAGGCAACGGTTAATGCCATTACGAACCTCTGCCCCTACACGGCATACCGTCGCAGCCTGGCCCATCAATCGACTAAAGTCCGTAAAGACCGTGTGGTCATCCCGACCACGCAGCAACATCTGCGGGTTCCGGTCAAAATATGATAAGGCCGGCCGGTTCGACACCCTGTCACCCCTCGGGATTCGAGTGGTGACTCCATCTTTTATCAATACGAAACCGGCGTGGCGCCCCATCAATACGAAACGGTGGGGCACTCCACCGACCTTTTCCCCTTATCAGGATGAGCTTCTGGGTTTATCACTACCTCTGGACGGGTCTCCTGCACCACCTCCTCCACCATCGGGTCTATTGGCTGACCCCCGCTTATTTCGCCTTCCTCGTCGTCCTCGATCACGTCGACTAGCGTCTCGGCAAAATCATACATCCCATAGTCAGGAGTAAATTCTCCAGCAGTAAGCTCCAATCACCGGGACACAGGAATTAGGTCTTCGGGACTCTCAGGGGGCTCTGCAGCCGGCTCAGTCTCTACCTGCTCGAGATTTTCCATTAATGTAGCAGGTTGCGGGAGAGTGACGGGCCTGACTTCATCAGTAGGCGGCTCCATCTCTTGTGTACTTAGGGCCAACTCGGCCGTGGCAGTGCGGTTCCGAGCCCCCGGCGCCATCTCGAATATTAACTCATCGTCCTCCGCAACTAGAGCACGGAGCGATCTCAACCTGTCGCCCAACTTCGAGTGGTCTTCAGCTGGAGCCATTATTTTGTCTACAAAACAAACAAGTCGCGTAAGCTATACTGTGTAGGGATTAAGAAACGAGTATGCGTTGAATTTAAAAGGATTTTTTCTATTGAAGAAAAACTATTGAGATGGTTCAGGTATGAACGCATGCACCAGATACCTAAAAGTTCCCTACTAAAATGGGTAGGACTGGAAGAAGACCAAAAGCAACCAGGATCGGGGCATAGAATAAGGTCTTCGCAGTCCATCCTGAATCATCCGATCTGGCGCAATCGAAAAGCGCCTTCTTTAAAGGTCTCGGAATAGTTGCATGAGGAATGGAATAATAGGTTTTAGGAAAAAATGGTTCCCCTTCGATAGGGAACCGCCAAGGAAGGCTGAGTGGAGATAGTCTCGTGGTCCCCACACCGGTTACGAAAAAGAAATGTTTTTTCCAGTCATGATTCGACTGGGAGTGCAAAACGGGAAAGGACAATTATGATGCCTCATGCGAAATAAAATACAACTGTGGGAACCGTAAGGGCTGGTGGTACTAATTTGGAAAATCTAGAAGAAACGATCGATGGTCAAAGGAATACGGCTCGTTTCCATGAAAATGATAAAGGCGATTATGAAGGAAATTGAATTTGGGTTGAGCTGGAAAAGGTTGATTTTTAAATGAGTAAGGAGTTTTACGATGAAGGGATGAAGATGAAGATGAAAACGGAGCCCACACTCTAAGTGTTCAAGGCAAATAGTGTGAGTGGCTACCGGCGGAGTAAAAATCCAATCAGTAAGTCCGGGCTGGTATAAAACGCAATCGGAAGGGAGGTGGTATTCCTCCACGACAGATTTCCACTTCCGAGCGTGCAAGCAATAAGGTTGGTCAAAAGTCCGGAGGGCTTTAACAGCGGGATTCTGAGGGCCTAGAGAGTTTTTGAGCTGGGCAATTCGCTCGAAAAAGTGTGAATTAAAGTTTGAGGTGCAATGCGGAAAGGGAGACATGTTGGAATTCGAACTCCCTGAGTTGGATGAGGAGTCCGAGGAATGAGACGTTGAGGTACCGGGGTTCCAAGTTCGGCCAGAATCGGAAGCCATTGGTAAATTATGTTCAAAATTATGTTCAAAATTATTTTTCACAATTTTATTAAGTGTCTCGCGAGTTTTCGTACCAAAAGTAACGAGAGTTACTGTTCAGTCAAGGTAGTCGCGACGTTTTGCAAGTATCCACGACGTTTCGCAATCAAAGTTCGTTCAGTACTGTTCAGTCAAGGTAGTCGCGACGTTTTAAAGGTAGTCGGGAGGTTTTGCAAGTGAGTTTCGTTCAGCTTATGTTCAAGTGATAGTCGCGAGATTTTGAATGTAGTCGCGATATTATGACAAAAAGTCGAGAGTAACTGTTCAAGGCACGTATTCGTGAGATTTTGGCAAAATGTCGCGAATGGTGTGGAGTTCGCGCAAGTGAGATGGTTATGAGGACAGAACAGGGTATTTATAGGGGAGGATATCCCGAGTCGAAAAATCCCAAAATTTTCACTCGATCTCAGAATCTGGCGTTCTTAGTGTCAAAACAATCGTATTGACGAGAGGATTTCAACCGTACTAAGGATTTCTTAAGGGGGGCTCCCGAATGATAATCGGCTTTCGGGACGAGCTGATGTTATATGGTTTACGACTCATAATCTAAATTTGAAACCAGGGGACTATTGATATTACCCGGGTATATTTTCTTCTATTTGTAGTTAACCGGGGGCTCGTCCGACATGGATATGTAATATTCTCGGTATTTTTATATGTCTATCGCGAGGCGCTTTCGCGGGTATTCTAGTAATTCAGGCATACCGGACCCCATATAAGGCTTTTGTAAGTGTTTTGAGATGTTTTGGGTTATTTCGGCCCCGGACGGGGCCAGGGGTATTTTCGTAATTTTCCACCCGAGAGCACATCGGTCGGGTGCGACGATGTTATGTTGCTGCGTATTCACTGTTTGGAGGCAAAGAACTAATATACGAGGTTTTCCGGTATTTTCTCATCGCATTTCCAACTAAAATCTAGATCGTGATAGGTTCCCTAAACTTCAAGACGGTATGGCAATTATTACAATATAATTAGAGGTTATTTAAGTGTTATGGGCTAAGTGAAGTAAAACTGGGCTAATAGGCTCAAGTAAACGAAGTTTGGCTGAATTTCTCTATAAATACAAGTCTCAGTGCATTTGGAGGGGGTCAGACAGTTATCATGCTTCCCAAGGCCATTTCTTTTTCTGCACTGACCGATCCGCAAGATCTTGCAAGCATTCGCGAGATTCTGCCAGTGCCCGAGAGATTTCGCACTGTAACCCCGTATTCGCGAGATTTTGCACTAAGCCGAGACGTTTTGAACTGATCCGCGAGATTTTGAACTGCAATCCGGATCCGCGAGATTTTGCACTGTAACTCTGCAGTCGCGAGATTTTGCACTACAACCTGCATTCGCGAGGTTTTGCAAGCAGTTGCGAGGTTTTGACAGTAACTGCACAGCCAAATGTATTTGACCGTTTTACGAGTCGTTTTCGCCCAAGTATCCCATATCTCTTCATTGTAATTGTATTTCTCCATTATTATAGTGAAAACCAAGGTAGAGATTTGCTCTCCCGAGGACGTAAGCTCACACATTGTGGGCCCAATCTCGTATATCGCTCGTGTCCCCACAACAATTAAATTCCGAATATATAAAAAATTGACTGATCTTAAACAAACGCTCTATAATATTTTTAGACGAGATCAGATTTGTTTTTAGAATGGATGTTACAACAGTTGGAATTTTGGTATGGATCCTCAAGATCGAGGTGAAAATCCTTCCGCACATCTTGACGGATTGCTTGCTCCAAGACCTTATGTTAAAACGTCGGTCGACGATTGATATCAAGCTTGGGTCACCGCCTCTTTATAGCGTCGAGCTAAGCCACCAACTCATGAATACGAATCTTATCAAGGTCATCATTTGTTGTTCAGGGATGTTCATTGAGGCCTCCACAGTGTCGATCGATACGATGTAAATTTCTTCAATATCAGAGCTCTGATTTCCTGCGTGATCAACATTAGGGCCAATGATTGCACCACCGTGAACTACCAGAGGAGCAGTCTCACCACGGGGTTAGACAACCAACCTTTGCCTCGAGGCGAAAATGGATTGGGAATGTCATCGACCATTTCCTCCATCATTTTCAATAGAGATTGTGAATCCAAGGTAATAACTTCTCACCCTACTATTCTGTTATGGGATTCCTAGTGATTCTGGGCAGCCATTGACTCTACTAACTCAAGGTTTTTTATAATAAAGAACAAAGACTAGTTTGGTGAATTTCTTTGTGGATTTAGTAGTAGGTTCACATGGGGAACCGAACCTAGGAAATGAATCACAATCATGAAATGCATGCTAAAAGACACGAACTTGAGCTGCCCCTAGAACTCTACAATACTTGATGAGCTCTTCAGCACTTAGAACTCTTGGACTTTCAACAAAAGATGCCAATTTGGGTTATCCGTCCCGCTATCTGCCGAACAAACACCTTGTTTGCGTTGAATTTGCATAGTTAAATAAGTGATGGATGTTCAATTGGTTATAAAATTATTTACTCACCATAAACGGGATAGGTAGCAGTTTTGCAATATCCGCCCCGCTACCCACATTGTTACCACATACAAAGTTAATTACACGTTTAGATTAAATTATATATATTTGTAAAACTACCTTAGATAAAAAAATCTTATAGATTAAGTTTTATGTAGTTTTGTATGTTCAGGCGAACAACTATTAAATATTATCTAATTTTCATCACATATATGCATTTGTTTACTAAACTCATATTTTATCAAGTTTGAGAGAGTTAATTCCTTAATTTTCTAATATATTAATATTTCAAAAAATTATAGTTTTGTCTGATATAAAAATTTAATCCATGAAACTTCTTTAATTTGATATTGATATTTTTTATTTGTCTCGTTAGATATATTAAAATTAAGATTATAAACTAATTAATTTGTGTTATTTATGAATGATATTTAACAATTATAATGGATCTAGTCTAAAAATACTTCATGATATTTGTTTTCGATCAGTCAATTTCTTTTATTATTTTGAATTCACTTAGTGTGGGGACACAAGCTGTAACGACCCTAATTTGGGCCTAGCTGATTTGGTAAAAACATACTAAATAAAACTAAACGTTGGAGCGTAAATTAAAACATAATTCAAAAGCATTAAAGTCTAGCGACATAATTTAGAGTATTCTCAAAAGACCTGACTCTATCACCGGACAACCGACGACTTCCTTCCCATGCCCTTCTCATACCTCATTCGCGTCACCTACAAAATCTGTAAAGCGGTCACAATCTATTAAAGGAAAATTCACGCATACTATATTTGTCCTTCCATTTCTTAAATAAAACGTACACACACACGTAAATCGTTCTTTTTAATCGTATACTTATTTCTTCTTATTATTCCTTTACCCTTATCACTCTTTTCCCCTTCCCCTCATCCCTTTAACTTTACTGTTGCCGAGTGTAACATGCTCGGTACATATCCCACCCAAGCCAACCGTTAGTTGTTGGTTGACTCGATGGGTCGTATGCTTCCTCTTCCCCGAGGGAGTACTTAGGCACTACCCCTTTTCTCACCCAAATCCGTTCTGCCCTTCCGTATGTATCTTTCCATTCTGTAACTTATCGTTCCCTTCATCAGGCGTGCCCTTCCTTTGGCGAATCGTGTATTAAGCACAATGTCGGGTTTGGTCGGACGGTCCATCCTCCCTCACCCCGAGTCTTATTAGCATTCGCTTCATTCATTCGTGTCTTCTACTTTCTTTCTTACTAGCCCTTCCCGTTTCCCTACATCGGAACCTTCCCTTACTATATTGTGTTCACTCCGCTTACCTGTTACTTTCACTTGTTACAATCCCTTCGTGCTTCTCTGCATTTCGTAACATATCTTAGTATTTCATTTTCGATGCTATTATCTTATTATGAACTATGTGGTTACCGTAGACCCTACGTATCCTTTCACTCTGACAATCCGACGTTGAATTGCGACGAAAACACCCTAGTTTGATGTTTTCGCGATAAACTACTCTCATTTCTCGAAATTTGCGACAAATTTGCTACATGGGGAAAAATCCGCGACAATTTTGCTGCCTAGGAAAAATCCGTGATAATTTGGTTGTCTGGGGGAAAAATCTGCGATAATTTGCTGCCTTGGGAGAAATCCACGACAATTTTGCTGCTTGGGGGAAAATCCGCGACAATTGTGCTACCTGGGAAAAATCCGCGATAATTTGTTGCCTTGGGAGAAATCTGCGGCAATTTTGTTCACTCCAGAAAATCCGAGATTATTTTATGCTTCCTCGACAATTTCGTGTTATATGGCTTTTCCGGGGTGTTTTCGTGTATAAGTGACTAATGGCTTGGTTTTGGGCCTTTCCACACCTATTTATAGACATTTTAACTTTTCTAATATACATTTTGACCCCTCCTTTATCTTTTGTTTTATTTTTCTATCTTTTCGTTTCCTTTTCGTTCTTTCATTCTCGTATCCCTCATTATTCATCATCTAGACTTTACCACTATATTCTCTCATATTTTTCTAACATACCTTTTTCCTGGCTATTAGACAAGCGATATACGAGGTTGACCTCACAATGTGTGAGCTTACGTCCTCGGTAGAGCGAAACTCTACCTTGGTTTTCACTATAATAATCAAAGGGTACAATTACACTAAAGAGATATCAACAATCCAAATGAAAACGGTTCGAAAAATAATCAATTCCACTTCGTCGCGTTCAAACTACCAATATCTCGCAGGTGTCAAGAGCGATAACTCGAGAGTAGGCAATAACTCGCGACTGGTCAGATATGAAAACGTGTGATTGGTACAAAAATCGCGAGACTTGATCAGATCTCTGTGGGATAAGATACGAAACTCCTTAATCGATGAATCATGAGAAAATGTCGCGAGTCAGCATAAAGTCACGACTTTTGGGAATGAAAACTCGCGACAAGGCTTAGGGCACAAGTTCTTGCGACTCGGAGGCCAAAAACTTGCGACTAGGCATAAACTCGCGAGTCCCATGGCAAGTTTACGAGAAAACCTTGTCTTGGGATGTGTGCCAATGGTTTGAACTCTTTTCTATTGCCTAAGATCATGTATTTATAAAGAAACTATGCACAATAAGTCAATTTAGGGTCCAAAAGCCCAGTCTTAGTCATTTTGGCCCAGCTTGGCCTGAGTAATTCGGAAACGTCCAACTTCGCCGAGATATGAATCGTAATGTCTCGTGTTTTCGGAAATGCATGTCGGCCGAACACTGATCACATGTAATGACGAGAAAATTCCCTTGATCAGTTTCTGATCTACAAATACTTAGAAGATAGCTCTAAATATCGCAAAAATTCACCAACGAGCTCTCCGAATACCAATTTACAAAAATACCCATAGCATCATTCCCTGCCAGAATCGTCCAACACTATTTAAAACATCATTATAATCCTTATACATTTGCCCGAGATGCCCAAATTACGATATTACCCTTGAAAGCACATTACTCCATAAATATAATAGAAAACTGAAAATACCATTTAGCCACGTTAAACGAGCCCCGGGGGTATCATAATGACGTAAATACGCCCGGACAATATCAATGATATTGATTTTTTATATGGATAAATTATAAAAATAAATTTATAAATCAATGATTAATCGTTAACTTAACGATTAAACCCTTGACTTTGGCGGCGCAGAAAATTGGCGGCGTATGAAGGGGATATCACGGGGCGGGGAACGAGTAGACGTTATGTTAAACAAGATGGTAGCGATTAGTGGTGTAACTGTCCATATCCACCTGTTGTCATCCCTACTTCCAACATATTCTTTGTTCTCTCTATTCAAAAAAAAATATTTTTTGTTCTCTACTTCTACCCTTTTTATAGGGAAATTAGACAATATTTTCGATCAATGCATTAACATTTATGTATATACTAGAGAGAAATAAGTTCCCTTTGTTTTAAGGATGTGGGAGTTGTTCTATTACACAAACAACAACATTAGAAATCCTATTCAATATATAAGGTACCTAGACATATAGCATCATCAAAGAATTATTTAAAGGAGGTAAAAAATTGATAGTTGGGCTTGGAGCGAATCCAGTTTTCTTCTTGGTTTTGTAAATTAAATCATTTGGCTTTTGTTCGTGAGGCTCGGCCCGTTATTTTTTATAAATTGAATTAGGGTTTACTATATTTTAGGCTAAGTCTTGGACGCCGACGAAGGGGCGTTTAAGGTGAGTAGTAGGGCGGTTCTCTGACGAAATTATATGTTTAAATCAGTTTCGTTTCTTGTGTAGTTTTTTGTGAATTGCATTGTTGAATTTTATTGGTTTATTTGTTTTTTGGGATCAGATTGTAGCTGGTCGAAAATGTCTCACAGGAAATTTGAGCACCCGAGGCATGGTTCTCTTGGATTTCTCCCGAGGAAGAGGGCTGCTCGCCATAGGGGAAAGGGTAATTGGTAATCATATTCATTTTTATGTTTTTGTTGTTTGTAATTATATAAGTGTTATTGCAGTCAAGGCTTTTCCCAAGGATGATCCCACCAAGCCATGTAAGTTGACGGCTTTCTTGGGTTACAAAGCTGGGATGACTCACATTGTTAGGGAAGTCGACAAGCCTGGGTCAAGTACGTAATTTATATCCTTGTTTTACCCACTGCTGCTTGTGTTATTATGATATTTTGTTTTACTTTTAGTTGCATTGATATATTGCACTGCAATAGTTTTTTTTNCTGCAAGTTATCGACCACAACTCGCGGCTGTCAGCTTTCCGAGCCCAACTGAGTGTTTTCGACCATTTCACGAGCCGTTCTCATCCGTATTGTTGCTATCACATCGTTGCAATTGTACTCGCCGAATATTATAGTGAAAACCAAGGTGGAGCTTTGCTCTCCCGAGGACGTAAGCTCACACATTGTGGGCCCAACCTCGTATATCGCTTGTGTCCCCACAACAATCTAACTTCAAGTAAATTATAAATTGACTGATCTAAAAATAAATACCCAAATAATTTTTAGACTTGATCACCCGCCCAAGCCAACCGTTAGCTGTTGGTTGACTCGATGGGTCGTATGCTTCTTCTTCCCCGATGGAGTACTTAGGCGCTACCCATTTTCTCACCTAGATCCGTTTTGCCCTTCCGTACGTATCTTTCCATTCTGTAACTTATCGTTCCCTTCATCAGGCATGCCCTTCCTTTGGCGAATCGTGTACTAAGCACAATGCCGGGTTTGGTCGGACGGTCCATCCTCCCTCACCCCGAGTCTTATTAGCATTCGTTTCATTCATTCGTGTCTTTTACTTTCTTTATTACTAGCCCTTCCCGTTTCCCTACATCGGAACTTTCCCTTACTATATTGTGTTCACTCCGCTTACCTGTTACTTTCACTTGTTACAATCCCTTCGTGCTTTTCTGCATTTCGTAACATATCTTAGTATTTCATTTTCGATGTTATTATCTTATTATGAACTATGTGGTTACCGTAGACCCTACGTATCCTTTCGCTCTGACAATCCGACGTTAAATTGCGACGAAAACACCCTAGTTTGATGTTTTCGCGATAAACTACTCTCATTTCTCGAAATCCGCGACAAATTTGCTACATGGGGAAAAATCCGTGACAATTTTGCAGTCTGGGAAAAATCCGTGATAATTTGGCTGTCTGGGGAAAAATCTGTGATAATTTGCTGCCTTGGGAGAAATCCACTACAATTTTGCTGCTTGGGGGATAATCCGCGACAATTGTGCTACCTGGGAAAAATCCGCGATAATTTGTTACCTTGGTAGAAATTTACGGCAATTTTGTTCACTCTAGAAAATCCGAGATTATTTTATGCTTCCTCGACAATTTCGTGTTTTATGGCTTTTCCGGGGTGTTTTCGTGTATAAATGACTAATGGTTTGGTTTTGGGCCTTTCCACACCTATTTATAGACATTTTAACTTTTCTAATATACATTTTGACTCCTCCTTTATCTTTTGCTTTATTTTTCTATCTTTTCGTTTCCTTTTCGTTCTTTCATTCTCGTATCCCTCGTTATTCATCATCTAGACTTTACCACTATATTCTCTCATATTTTTCTAACATACCTTTTTCCTGGCTATTAGACAAGCGATATACGAGGTTGACCTCACAATGTGTGAGCTTACGTCCTCGGTAGAGCGAAACTCTACCTTGGTTTTCACTATTATAATCAAAGGGTACAATTACACTCAAGAGATATCAACAATCCAAATGAAAACGGTTCGAAAAATAATCAATTGCACTTCGTCGCGTTCAAACTACCAATATCTCGCAGGTGTCAAGAGCGATAACTCGAGAGTAGGCAATAACTCGCGACTGGTCAGATATGAAAACATGTGATTGGTACAAAAATCGCGGGACTTGATCAGATCTCTGTGGGATAAGATACAAAACTCCTTAATCGATGAATCATGAGAAAATGTCGCGAGTCAGCATAAAGTCGCGACTTTTGGGAATGAAAACTCGCGACAAGGCTTAGGGCACAAGTTCTTGCGACTCGGAGGCCAAAAACTTGTGACTAGGCATAAACTCGCAAGTCCCAGGGCAAGTTTACGAGAAAACCTTGTCTTGGGATGTGTGCCAATGGCTTGAACTCTTTTCTATGGCCTAAGATCATGTATTTATAAAGAAACTATGCACAATAAGTCAATTTAGGGTCCAAAAGCCCAGTCTTAGTCATTTTGGCCCAGCTTGGTCCGAGTAATTCGGAAACGTCCAACTTCGCCGAGATATGAATCGTAATGTCTCGGGTTTTCGGAAATGCATGTCGGTCGAACACTGATCACATGTAATGACGAGAAAATTCCCTTGATCAGTTTCTGATCTACAAATACTTAGAAGATAGCTCTAAATATCGCAAAAATTCACCAACGAGCTCTCCGAATACCAATTTACAAAAATACCCTTAGCATCATTCCCTGCCAGAATCGTCCAAAACTGTTTAAAACATCATTATAATCCTTATACATTTGCCCGAGATGTCCAAATTACGAGATTACCCTCGAAATCACATTACTCCATAAATATAATAGAAAACTGAAAATACCATTTAGCCACGTTAAACGAGCCCCAGGGGTATCATAATGACGTAAATACGCCCGGACAATATCAATGATATTGATTTTTTATATGGATAAATTATAAAAATAAATTTATAAATCAATGATTAATCGTTAACTTAACGATTAAACCCTTGACTTTGGCGGCGCAGAAAATTGGCGGCGTATGAAGGGGATATCACGGGACGGGGAACGAGTAGACGTTATGTTAAACAAGATGGTAGCGATTAGTGGTGTAACTGTCCATATCCACCTGTTGTCATCCCTACTTCCAACATATTCTTTGTTCTCTCTATTCAAAAAAAATATTTTTTGTTCTCTACTTCTACCTTTTTTATAGGGAAATTAGACAATATTTTCGATCAATGCATTAACATTTATGTATATACTAGAGAGAAATAAGTTCCCTTTGTTTTAAGGATGTGGGAGTTGTTCTATTACACAAACAACAACATTAGAAATCCTATTCAATATATAAGGTACCTAGACATATAGCATCATCAAAGAATTATTTAAAGGAGGTAAAAAATTGATAGTTGGGCTTGGAGCGAATCCAGTTTTCTTCTTGGTTTTGTAAATTAAATCATTTGGCTTTTGTTCGTGAGGCTCGGCCCGTTATTTTTTATAAATTGAATTAGGGTTTACTATATTTTAGGCTAAGTCTTGGACGCCGACGAAGGGGCGTTTAAGGTGAGTAGTAGGGCGGTTCTCTGACGAAATTATATGTTTAAATCAGTTTCGTTTCTTGTGTAGTTTTTTGTGAATTGCATTGTTGAATTTTATTGGTTTATTTGTTTTTTGGGATCAGATTGTAGCTGGTCGAAAATGTCTCACAGGAAATTTGAGCACCCGAGGCATGGTTCTCTTGGATTTCTCCCGAGGAAGAGGGCTGCTCGCCATAGGGGAAAGGGTAATTGGTAATCATATTCATTTTTATGTTTTTGTTGTTTGTAATTATATAAGTGTTATTGCAGTCAAGGCTTTTCCCAAGGATGATCCCACCAAGCCATGTAAGTTGACGGCTTTCTTGGGTTACAAAGCTGGGATGACTCACATTGTTAGGGAAGTCGAAAAGCCTGGGTCAAGTACGTAATTTATATCCTTGTTTTACCCACTGCTGCTTGTGTTATTATGATATTTTGTTTTACTTTTAGTTGCATTCATATATTGCACTGCAATAGTTTTTTTTCTATCATCATTGCTGTTTAATCAAATAAAATGGTAATGCAATCTGAAATTGATTGCAGAACTTCACAAGAAGGAAACTTGTGAAGCTGTTACCGTAATTGAAACTCCACCAATGGTGATTGTTGGTGTGGTTGGGTATGTGAAGACACCCCGAGGTCTTAGGTGCCTGAACACTGTCTGGGCTCAGCATCTGAGTGAGGAAGTAAGAAGGAGGTTTTACAAGAACTGGTGCAAATCTAAGAAGAAAGCTTTCAGCAAGCATTCCGCTAGACTGGAAACTGAGGAAGGGAAGAAGGATATTCAAGTGCAGCTTGAGAAGCTTAAGAAGTATGCTTCCGTTGTTCGTGTTTTGGCTCATACTCAGGTGCGAATAATTTGTTGTAATCTACCAATTTAACTATATGAATAGCACAGCCTAATCATATATGAAAACTTTTTGATTGGTTGCTATTTTCATCATCTAAATGAAAAACCTGATTCCGTTCAAATAATAATCATTAAATGGCTTAACATAAAGTGTGTGGTACTATTTTCTGCTACAGATAAGAAAGATGAAAGGTTTGAAGCAGAAGAAGGCTCACTTGATGGAGATACAAGTCAATGGTGGAACAATTTCTCACAAAGTTGACTTTGCATATGGGTTTTTTGAGAAGCAGGTTCCCGTCGATACTGTCTTCCAGAAGGATGAGATGATAGACATTATTGGTGTTACAAAGGGTAAAGGTTATGAAGGTGTGGTGACTCGTTGGGGTGTTACTCGTCTCCCACGCAAAACCCATAGAGGTCTTCGTAAAGTAGCTTGTATCGGGGCATGGCACCCTGCCAGGGTTTCATATACCGTTGCTAGGGCAGGGCAAAATGGATACCATCATCGCACTGAGTTGAACAAGAAGATCTACAAACTCGGGAAAGCCGGAAATGAAGAACATACAGCCAGTACTGACTTTGACAGGTTCGTCCAATGTTGTAAAATAGTCTATATTTCATTTGCTCTTCATGCTTATAACAATTATGAAAATCTTGTGGATACCAGAACTGAAAAGGATATTACACCAATGGGTGGATTCCCTCACTACGGAGTCGTAAAAGATGATTACTTGATGATCAAAGGTTGCTGTGTTGGTCCAAAGAAAAGGGTTGTGACACTACGTGAATCACTCTTGAAGCAGACTTCTCGTGTTGCCCTTGAAGAGATCAAGCTCAAGTTCATCGACACCTCATCCAAGTTTGGGCATGGTCGCTTCCAGACTACACAAGAGAAGCAAAAGTTTTATGGTCGCCTCAAAGCTTAATCTTCTTGCCTTGTCTTATTATTCAAATTTTCTCATATATTCTTAATTGCTCTTTTCTTGACCAGTACTATTTTGTTCAAGTTATCAGTCTGATTCTTCATTTGTCTCGCTTTTTAAATAAATTTTATTGTCATTACAGTAGTGTTTTAGTATTTCAAAACTGGCTTTTTTACGCTTTCCTAATCTAACCTATCATTTTGGGACGTTATGCAATCGAGTTATCAAAATCAAATCGTTCATTCATGTAGGCTACGGTTTTTACGAAGAATGGGGATTTAGTTTTGCATGTATTTAGCTACTGCTTTAAATTTGAGGCCTTCTGAGATATTTTTGTAGGATATAGTATAATATTATCGAAATTCATGACATGGAATCGTTCTCTTATGAGTTAAGAATGGAGATTAGAATCCCCGTGCATAGGGATTTGAACAGGCTCGAAAACAATAGAGCAATTATGCTATAATATGACCCATATTTCATAACCTTATGGCCCATTAGTTTTAGAATGAAATGATGGGCCTAGTGGTGGACGAATGTCTATTCTATTTCTATAACCGCGGGTTTAATTAGGGTTTCAAGCACAACCCCTAGAATCACCCATACTTCATCATCTTCTCTGTTTGCGTGGATTCGTTGTGAGAGATGCCGAAGTCAAAGCGGGATAGGCCAGGTGTCAATCTGTATCTTTGTTGAGATTGATTGGAATCATATTTATTGTTGTTATGGTCCCTTTTTAGGGGTACCAACAGTCGTCTGATTCGTTCAAACAACGAACTCGGTTCTAATTTATAAAAGACATGGAGAACGATTAAAAGTTAAAATCAAAGTAAGAACACAGCATATATAGTGGAAACCCCGTAAAATGGGGTGAAAACCACTCGACCAAGAGCCGATTATGCTCTTGGTCTGCTCACTAATGAAAATAAGAGAAGTTTACACAAAGCAGACTAATGAAAATGACTAAGTATAGAAAGCAGTAAGAATTTGGGCAGCGTAACAGCCTGTTCTTCTGCATCCAAGGGGTCCTNTAACCTTATGGCCCATTAGTTTTAGAATGAAATGATGGGCCTAGTGGTGGACGAATGTCTATTCTATTTCTATAACCGCGGGTTTAATTAGGGTTTCAAGCACAACCCCTAGAATCACCCATACTTCATCATCTTCTCTGTTTGCGTGGATTCGTTGTGAGAGATGCCGAAGTCAAAGCGGGATAGGCCAGGTGTCAATCTGTATCTTTGTTGAGATTGATTGGAATCATATTTATTGTGTTTCTGTTGGTATGCAGTCACCTTATCGAAGACAAAGAAAAAGGGTAAGGTGCAGAAAGAAACTGTGGTTAATTCGATACGAGATGCCGTGGAAAAGTACGAATCTGTCTACGTTTTTGTTTTCCAGAATATGAGGAATCTCAAGTTCAAGGAATTCAGGGAGCGGCATAAGTCTTCAAACAGGTTTTAGAAATAATTTCTAGTAAATTTCTCTGTTGCAGCTCGGTAAATTTTTTGTTTAGAGGTGTATTTTGTATTCATTTGCAAATTTTTGAATCCACAAATTATACTCTATAGGTTTTTCTTAGGATCAAACAAAGTAATGCAAGTGGCATTGGGTAGGTCTTCCAGTGATGAGCTCAGGCCCGGTCTTAACAAAATTTCAAAGGTGTGAAATGTTTTTATGGTTCAACAACATTTCATGTCCTGTTTAAACTGTTATCATCACGCTTCGTATTAATATCATTTTAATCTATATTTATAGTTTCTTCGTGGGAATTCCGGAGTGTGTTTTTCTTCTTTGCCAAAGGAAGAAGTCGAAAGGTACACTGTTTGAGTTTCATTCTCTAATTTTTTTGCATGTTTTGCTTGTGTGTAGTCTGAGATTGATAGTTTATGGCTCTTTTTCTCAATGCTTCAGACTATTTAACGAGTATGAAGATTATGACTATGCTAGAACCGGAAGCATAGTGACCGAAAAGGTACTGAAATATATCTCATTAAACCCATTTTTGCATATTGAAATCTAATGATGTAAAAAATCGATGCCTTAACCACTTATTAAGGGTTTACACTTTAGTTACTCATGCATAAATGTTTTGTTTATACTTCAGGTGGAGCTCAAGGAGGGTCCTCTTAATCAGTTCACTCATGAAATGGAACCCTTCTTACGCAAACAAGGAATGCCTGTCAGGCTAAACAAAGGTGTTACCCTATTGTTTACGTATGTTCAATTTTGTTAACATAATATAAGGTTTAAGCATGTGGGTAGGAGTTGTCGAGCTAGTATCAGACTACATTGTTAGTGAAGAAGGAAAGCCTCTGTCACCCGAGTCATCCCGTATACTTGTAAGTGAAAGTAATTAAGGAGATGTAAAACTTTTATTCTCTTCTAAGGTAAATAAAGTTGTCTTTCCTCTTATCAGCGCCTCTTGGGTATTAGGATGGCTACATTCAAGCTTCACTTGGTATGCCGCTGGAGCTCAGAAGAGTTTGAAGTTTACAGAGACACCTTTGAAGAATCAGATGTTGAGACCATGTAAGTTGTTGGACAATTTACTGGATCACAATCTTCGGTATCTGATATTGAGCGATATATATCCTAGATGTTCAATATGTGAAATATTTGTGATAAGGTTACATTGTTTTAGTAACAATTTTGGTCGATATTGCTTTTTCATTAGTTATTTGCCTTGCCCTGTTCAAACACTCACTTTGAGGTCGATTTAAAGGCTTCGATCATTTTTATCGAACCGGAAAATGTAACTACGGTTTGAAACTTAAAAATTTTCAAAAGATTTAATTATATTATAATTTTCATAAGATTAATAAATTGTTATTTTACTTTATAAAGTAAATATAAGATATAATTTCATTAATATATAAAAAATGAAATATATTTATAAGAATTTTATAATAAATAATTGAAATTATTTTATATATTATGAATATTCGTGAATAATTTAAATATAAATAAAAAAAATATTGAAAAAAATATAATAAAATAATATTATTCGTATCCGTTCAAAAATTAAAAATGCAAAACTAGAGCAGTTCGAACCGGATCGTGAAATACGCGGTTCATGTCGAATCGATTCAACTGAACAATTCAATAGCGGTTTAAAAATGTAGGTATGAACCACACAACTCTGCAGCTTTATAGAAGAATGACTGAAGAGGATAGCGCTTCTAAAAAATGTTTTGCAAATAGAATCCGAATGTATTTCCATATGAATGGCAAGGAGCAAGCTAACAGAAAACGGTTCCATTACAAGCTGCTGTAGTCACTAGATTACTTTAAGATATAGTTTTTGAAACTGGTTGGACACTCTTCTATTTATCGAAATGGAAGGTAGGTAGGATTGGTTCGATTCGGTTTAATAAATATGTATATTTACAATATTAATATATTATTTAATAATAAAATAAATTTAAAATTATAATTTTTTTATTAATTTAATTGTAAATGACTAACAAATATTATTTTCCTTTATTTGATTAAATATTAGATAAAATATAGATCCATTATGTCAGAATTGTGGTCCAATTTTAGTTAATAAAACCGGTTTTGATCGATTTTTATCATTTAAATTGTGATCGAACTGGTTTTTGTTGATATGATCTGGTTATGGGATGAGATAATTTTTTGGAGCGAATCGGATTGGTGTTAGCATCGATGCTCAATCGGTACTATTGGTTTGAATTATGCACCTTACTCATTAGACACCTCACTATTTTGATAATTGTTCTGTTTTTCGTCTCACTTACTCCGTTTTTCTCCGGAGTGTAAGGGTTTGGGTATTGGTTAATGATACCTTCACTAAAACCAAAATTTTCTAGAGTTTTTTAAATATACTATTAACCTTAGTTGTTTTATTTTTCTTTCTATTGTCTTTCATTTATAAGTCTGAAAAAATCTCTAACTTATTTTTTAGAAATAAATCTAGTAAACTCATGTAATCATCCATGAATATAATAAAGTGCTTACTTGTATTCTACGATTCTTCTTTAAATGGGCGTCATACGTCCATATGAATTAAATCAAGTTTTCCTTTTGATCGAGTAGTACTCATTGGAAATTGTTTTATGGTCTATTTCCCTTTTTGGCATATGATACTATTATGGGTAAAAATCTACTATGTGATGTTTTATAATTATGTGAGGATACCATTGGTATACGGTTGCCGTAACGAAAAGAGAACAAGAGTTTATACGTGGAAAACCCGAGAACCGGGAGGAAAACCCACGGGGCACCAAACCCAGGAAGAATTTACTATTAACTTTTGATCAGGAACTCTCCGTAGAGCTTGTTCTTCAACACTTTCAGACCTCTCCCTTTTATAGACAAACATTCTATATAGGAAAAATGGCGACTTGGGTCCCCAAAGTTTGATTAATTTGGCAATTTTGGTCCCCAAACTTTGTAGTGGCAAAATCAGTCCCCAAAGTTTGGATAATTTGGCAATTTTGGTTCCCAAAGTTTCGTATTTTGGCAAAATACGTCCCCAAACTTTGCGCATTTTGGCAAAACCGGTCCCCAAACTTTTAAGTTGGCAATACCGGTCCCCAAAGTTTACACACAGTGGCAATTTTGGTCCCCAAACTTTGCGATTTTGGGCAAAATTGGTCCCCAANCCGGAGTGTAAGGGTTTGGGTATTGGTTAATGATACCTTCACTAAAACCAAAATTTTCTAGAGTTTTTTAAATATACTATTAACCTTAGTTGTTTTATTTTTCTTTCTGATTGTCTTTCATTTATAAGTCTGAAAAAATCTCTAACTTATTTTTTAGAAATAAATCTAGTAAACTCATGTAATCATGCATGAATATAATAAAGTGCTTACTTGTATTCTACGATTCTTCTTTAAATGGGCGTCATACGTCCATATGAATTAAATCAAGTTTTCCTTTTGATCGAGTAGTACTCATTGGAAATTGTTTTATGGTCTATTTCCCTTTTTGGCATATGGTACTATTATGGGTAAAAATCTACTCTGTGATATTTTATAATTATGTGAGGATACCGCTGGTATACGGTTGTCGTAACGAAAAGAGAACAAGAGTTTATACGTGGGAAACCCAAGAACCGGGAGGAAAACCCACGGGGCACCAAACCCAGGAATAATTCACTATGAACTTTTGATCAGGAACTCTCCGTAGAGCTTGTCCTTCAACACTTTCAGACATCTCCCTTTTATAGACAAACATTCTATATATTTTAATCGCACATAATCTTATCGTAATCTATTACGATCTCACCGCAGGCACCTCGAGCCAATTTATGAGACTTTTGTGCACGCCGAAGCCGCACACTGCCGCCTGGAGTAATGGCGAAGCCTTCGTTGACATTTTTCCTGAGGACGCCGATCGCAAACCCTTCTTCCAGCAATTCATTACCGATAATGCAACACTCCGTAGGGTACCGATCGACTGACCATCGATTCTCTCGTCCGATCGGCAAGAGGGTATTGTCGACGATCGGTCATATCACCTGACCCTGACCGTATCGTCGTAAGTCATGTATTAACATTAGCCCCTCAACTCTAACTGATCGTCAAAGTCGAACATCAGAGGGAGTTGAAATTGTCGTGACTTACATGTAGCCACAAATCACCACTAAATATACCGATCGACGCCAACACTTTCAAACTCTATCTCCGTGCTCACTGTGTCAGATCTGTTCATCTTGAAATCCGTGCATAAGCCAGAAAGTCGCAATCCTGGTCGTCCACGTGGCGCAATCCTGAGCGTTGCTCACAAACAAAACCCTCGTCAGCGTCGCAATTCCAATCGCGCTTCCAAATACCTTTCAACCCTCTGCTCTCAGGAGATTTAAACCATTATCTCCGGCGACTACTCTTCTCAATCAAACGCAAGAATTACACAGGTTTATTTTACTTTTTCTGCTTGTACGACCTTTTAATTCGGTTTTATATCCTTACCGCGAGCAAAACGTAATTTTTCCCAATATCCCAGCGAGTTTCTTCGATTCTCTTGATTTTCAAGTAGGTTCTTGTTTTTTGGGTATTTATGACGCCTATACTTACTCGCAGATAGCTCCATCTCTGAATATTGACACAGTTTGTGAGAAACTTGGCTTTCCTGAATAATACCAACTGGAAGTCGGCGAGCTTGGTTCTGAGCCTTGGCCCGCGGCCGGACGATCATCCCTGGAGGATCCTATAACAGTGACGATCTCTGCTTTGAAGAACGGATTGAGGTTCCCCCTTCATCCATTCGTCGCTGAACTGCTGTGGGCCCTAGCGATGCCATTTTTTGCTCTAATGCCAAGCAGTTACTTGGTGATCGTCGCATTCATCCACTACTGCTACGCTGCTAACATGGCCCCGACCGTCACCAACTTCCTGACGATCTACAAGGTGATGTGGAGATCGGGCACTCACGTTTTTGCCCAACGTAAGCTGTGGTACTTCTCCAGCAGAGGTAAAAACAATGATCTTGTCGAGCGACCAGATTGGCAACGCGATTGGTACAACTCATTCGTCTGGGTCGGGTTTCAAGATGATAACCTTGAATTAATTCTCCAAGTATCGACCGACACTGCAAGTTCATGGTCAATGGTGAAGAAACGATTCTAACTGCCGATCGACTGAAGAACTTGCCCGCACTGATGGAAAACTTTCCAAATAAAGACGATCGTCTTAACTGAAAAGTGTTATGTGCAGAGGATAATCTTTTCCGTCTGCGCATAACAGGTTGATCGATGAGCGAACGCATCAGTCGACCCTGGGCTCAACAATCATCTCTTCCCGAAGAACGTAAGCTTATTTTTATAGTTTTTTCCTTCCTTCCAATCATAACGGAGTGTTTATTCCGTATTTCAGCTTCCTCCTCTAAACTTTCTTCTGGAGGGAAACTGAAGAAGAAACAAGAGATGATCGCCAAAGGATTGCAGAGGAAGGCTAAAAAGGCGAAGGCAATCGCACTTTTGCTCATTCATCGTCATAATGTTGTTTCATTTTTTCCATATATTCGTAGGTTTCCCTAAATGAAAAAGAGAGCCGAGGCTGAAGTGCAGCGCGACCTCTTTGAAGTTAAGCTGGAGGTCGAACGGAAAAATGTCAATCTAGCGTCAACCGCGCTTAAATATGCTGAGGAGGAGTATCGCCACAGTCTGACGGTCCAAAAAGACAAGGTTCAACATTTTATGAACTCTGCATATGGCATTCTCCAGGATATCAACCAGAAGTGTTTGGATTATGACGGTCGGATGTCAGCTCTCGAGCAAACGACGACAAGCATAAAGAGGACATATCGTGATTTCAGGATCGGTTCATGATCTCGCCAACGTTCAAAAGCTTGGCGACGACTTACTCCCTTGGATTGGTGGAGGAGCAGAAGACGATACTTAAGGAGCAAATGGTCAAAATTTTTGAACTTAATCCTAACTCCGAAGAATGGGAGCGTGTCGATCCAATGGGAACTTTAATCCTTGCTCGCCCCTTGGACCGAACGATCCTGATCCAGAATTTCATCCACGCGCCGATCGGTTGGATTCACTCATTCTTGAAAGCTTAGGGGCCTTAACATTTAGCTCCTCATTTTCCTGAATGTTGTATTGTAATCTCTTCAATAAGAATAACTTTAATTGTTAATCATTATCTTACTGCTTCAATACCGATCGATAACTATTTCGTCCAAAATTTCAGAATCCTGCTTAAGTATTGTCTGCAGTGTCGACCGATCATTCGATTTTGCCATAA
This sequence comes from Utricularia reniformis, assembly GCA_009725065.1. Taxonomy (NCBI): domain Eukaryota; kingdom Viridiplantae; phylum Streptophyta; class Magnoliopsida; order Lamiales; family Lentibulariaceae; genus Utricularia; species Utricularia reniformis. The sequence goes on along the minus strand of RWGZ01001272.1, from coordinate 41,940 downwards.
CATTTAAACCATGAGATGCAAACAATAGCATAATGGTAATTTACCAAAGTAGCCCCTAGCACATATGTCTATTATAAGCACTTGTGTGCCATCTCTAATTCCTACTCGTGAAGAATATTACCATATTGATCAATCAGATGGACCTATTCGTAACTTTTTCCGGCATCCGTATAAAAGATGTCATACTTTAAGATAAAATATGAAGTTGTGCCATATAGGTTTCCGGTTCATGAGCGACGGAATAAGTAGTCTCTTTAATATAGAAAAATTGCCAAATTTTCGAAGAGGATTCAGTTAGAGAGTATTCCTACTAAAGAACGTTCAACGTAATCGAAATCAAGGAGGATTCCTGGGAAGGATCGTTCCATGTGGTTATAGCCGATGATGTATTCTGAGAAAGAACGATCGACACAATTATAGGCGAAGATGTATCCCAAGAAGGAACGTTCGGCGCTATTATTGGCGAAGAGGTCTCCTGAGAAGGAACGTTCGACATCGTTCTTGGCGAAGAGGTCTCCTGAGAAGGGACGTTCGACACCGTTCTTGGCGAAGAAGTCTCCTGAGAAAGGAAGTTCGACACCGTTCTTGGCTAAGAGGTCTCCTGAGAAGGGACATTCGACACTATAGTGAGCCGAAGAGTATTCCTGAAAAGGAACGTTCGACGTAATTGTAGCCGAAGAGTATTCCTGAAACGGAACGTTTGACGTAATTGTAGTCGAAGAGATCTCCTGAGAAGGGACTTTCGACACAATTTTTGGTAGATGTTTGATCGCTATGAGTCAACTAAAGCAAGGGATGCCGATACGGATTCCTCAAAGTCGCTATCGATTATCGATAGGTTCGACATGAAAGAATAGTCGAAAGGGTCACCATAATATGACGTTCGACTTTAAGGGCATAATATTGCATGTGTTGTCACTCGACAAATTTTGATGTTTTGGGTAATAAATTCGTGCTAACAACATTTAAATAACTTGGAAAGTTGCAGAGTTTTATCACAAGTACTAGAAGTAGTAGAAAATGTTACCCGAACTATGGATGATAAATTCGGAGATTATCAATATTCCAGGATCTTGGGAATTCGTCGCCCTCCAATGTTTCCAATCTACAAGCGCCTCTGAACAACACGTCCTTAACCCTGTAAGGACCTTCCCATCGACGATCGAGTTTACCAAGATTCTTCTGTGCTTCCACACTTCGCAGAACCAAGTCCCCTTTTAAAAACGATCGGGGATTCACCTTCTTATTATAACATTTTTCCATTGTCCGACGATATCTTAACAGTCGATCGTAGATATCTTCTCTTTTCTCCTGGATTAGATCTAAATCCATCCTCCTCAAGTCGTTATATTCTTCTTCGGAATACATGACCACCCTTTGTGTTTTCAAAATATTCTCTACCGGTACTAAGGCTTCCGATCCGTAAACTAATGAAAAAGGAGTCTCACCAGTGGTATGTGTTGGAGTTGTTCGATATGCTCACAATACCTCTTGCAGTCGATCAGGCCAAATGCCTCCAATATCCTCTAGCTTCCTCTTTATGCCTTTAACGATCGCACGGTTCGAAACCTCCGTCAGGCCGTTGGTCTTAGGATGTGAAACAGAGGAAAACATTTGTTTGATTCCGAGCTCAATGCACATATCCTGAAAATTCTTTCTCGTAAACTGTGTACCGTTATCTGACACCAACACCCGCGGCGCTCCAAAACGTGAAATAATATTTTTCCATAGGAACTTTTTAACAACATCCTCTGTAATGGATGATACTGGTTCAGCTTCATCCCATTTGGAAAAATATTCCATAGCAACTATACAGAACTTCCTTTGATTTATTGATCGAGGAAATGGTCTCAAAATGTCAATTCCCCATCTGTCGAAAGGACAAGGGAGTGGAGTGGCATTGAACTCCGAGCCCGGTTGTTTATGGTAATTAGCATGGCATTGACATGGCTGTCACCTTTTAACAAAGTCCTTTGCATCAGTTACCATGGTGGGCCAAAAGAAACCCAATCGTCTGACCTTTTGAACCAAAGATCTTGCTCTTGAATGATTTCCGCAAATCCCCTCATGTACTTTGCTGAGTGCCGATCGTGCTTCTAAGGGGCGAAGGCACCTCAATAACGGACCGTCAAAAGATTTTTTGTACAAGATGTCATCTTTAACGACAAACCTTCGTGCCCTTGACTCCAATCGTCGTCGCTCGTTCCTTTCTTCGGGGAGAACAACGATCGTTAGATAATCCACCAGCGAATGCATCCAAACCGGCATCGGCTCGGTATCAACGTTCCCGATTAATTGTCCATCGACACTTTCAGGATCAGTCGCCCGTATCATAACTGGCAAGTCGATCGCCAGCTTTGAATTCATAAACACTTGTATGGTCCCATCTTGTAAACCTGGTGAACTTGCTGCTAGGCGTGCCAACGCATCAGCCTCACAATTTTCTTCCCTATGCACATGCGATATCACAAATGATTTTAAAGATTTCACTATCTAGACCAACTCTTCTTTATACCGTTGCATAATGGGCTCATGTGTCTCAAGGGTCCCTGAAAATTGTTCAACGACCAATTTTGAATCCGTAAACCCACGGATATGCATCACTCCGATATCCAAAGCAAGCCTAATTCATGCAATCAATTCCTCGTACTCTGCAGCATTATTAGAACAAGGAAAAGAAAACTTCACTGCTGCGTTTACGTGCTCTCCTCGAGAAGTAACAAAACGAATCCCAGCTCCAGCCCCTCCTTGAGTGGACACATCGACAAACATATCTCATACGTCATCCTCTTGCTCGGTTACCACTGCTGACAGCGTCATTTCTACCACAAAATATGCGATAACTTGAGCTTTTATGGTCATTCGGGGCACAAATTCCAAGTTCATTGCACTGAGTTGAATGGCCCATTTCGACAATCTTGTTGTCGTATCCAACTTGGATAAAACAGCTTCCAAAGGTTAATCGGTAAAAACTTGAATGCGACGTCCCTCGAAATAATGCTTCAGCTTGACAGAAGCTTTCTTTAATGCCAAAACAAATTTTTCAATATTCGTATACCTTGTCTCCGCTGGAAGCAACGTGTGGCTAACATAATAAACGGGTGGATGTATTCCTTCACCGATCGTTACTAAAGCGGCGCTCACTGCAACGGTCGAGAATGCCAAATAGAGGCCCAGGGGTTCGTCGGGCTCACAACGAGCGGTGGATTCGATAGGTATCTCTTTAAGTCGTCGAACGCCCGATTACATTCTTCATCCCATTCAAGCTTGATGTCCTGTCGGAGGACTTTGAAGAAAGGCAAGGCCCGATCAGCGGATCTGGAAATAAATCGGTTCAGGGCAGCCAATCGACCTATCAAGTTTTGAAACTCCTTTTTTGTTCTGGGTGGGAGCATGTCGATAATGGCTTTCGTTTTTCTCGGGTTTGCTTCTATCCATCTTTCAGAGACATAATGCCCTAGAAAGTTTCCACTTCGAATGCCGAAGCAACATTTAGCAGGATTGAGCTTCAAACGGTATGTTCGACATACTTCAAAACACTTAGTCAAATAGGAAATGTGGTCTTCATCATTCAACGACTTAACAATCATGTCATCCACGTACACCTCCATTTCTTTTCCTATCAAAACTTTAAAAATTAAATTAACTAAACGCTGGTATGTAGCCCCAGCGTTCTTTAACTCGAACGGCATTGCAGTGTAGCAAAAGACACCACTTGGCGTCACAAACGAAGACTTTTTCTGATCCTCATTAGCAAGAAAAATCTAGTGATATCCGGAGTACGCATCCATGGTGCTCATCATAGTGCTCCCTACGACAGCGTCAACTAACTTGTCAATATGTGGAAGGGGGTAAGGATCAGATTCAAAAAATTTGTTCAGCCCCTTATAATCGACGCACATTCGCCATTTTCCTCCTACCATTGGCACCACAACGGGGTTGGCCACCCACTCTGAATATTTTATCACTTTCACATATCCAGCAGCTGCTAATTTTGAGGTTTCCTGTCCGATGATCTCTACAACCTGAGTCGCAAAATGACACAATTTCTGTCTTACCGGTCGTGCACTGAGATGGGTTTTGATTCGGTGTTCCATCACTGCTCTGTCTATGCCACACAAGTCCTTCGGGCTCCAGTCGAAAATCTCAGCATTATCCTATAATAATTTGATCAGTTCAATCTCAAAAGATGGAATAAGATCCAAACAGATTCGAGTAGTCTTTTCGCAGTCTCCTGGAATATGTTCCACGACTTTGTACTCCCCTGGTTCCATGGCCCTTCTCGGCTCCCGTAAGTCTTCAACAGCATGGACTCTAGATCGGCGAGTCGAAACATAGCAGGAGCGTGCGGTTGTTTGATCGACATTTATGGTTGAGATCCAGGCCGTGGTTGGAAATTTGAGTTTCAAATGGACTGTAGAAGGCACGGCTTCAAATGCATTAAGCCCCGGTCGTCCCAGGATTACGTTGTATGCCATATCCATGTCCATGGCCACATATTCCAACATTTCATTTCGTGATTTTTTCCCCGATACGATCGTGGTTGCCAGAATGATTATTCCGAGGGGGGTGACCGATCGTTGGTCAAAGGACCATAGTGTCATTTTTATGATCTGTAGGTCGGTCACGCCAATGCCCATGGAGTCGATCAATCCTTTTGAGATTATATTACAAGAGCTCCTCTGGTCGACCAAAATTCGGTGTACCCTGCGATTGGCAATGACAGCACTTACGACAATAGTATCATTCTGAGGTTCATAAATACCTTCCTTGTCATCATCATCGAACGTTATGTCTATCTTTGGTAGTTTCCGACCCACCTTGATCGACATGACTTCTGACGAATTCAAAATTTCCCTAGCATGGCGCTTCCTCTCCTTCTTCGTCATATCCCAGCGATCTCCACCATAGATTACAAAAATCTATGGGTACATAATTTCGTTATGCATTGAATTGACATCTCCGACATTAACCCTTTCAACTGGCGGGTTTGCTGGTGGTGGGGGGAGCACTTCTGGGGCAGGGGATCGTCTGTTGTCCCGTCGATCGTCTCTGTATCGACTATTCCGTCAATCCCTCCATTGTCTCTCACCGCGATCGCCACGTCTTCCATTCCTCCCTTGATGGTTCTGCCGCGATCGGTCATTATGCACGTATTTCCTCTGCGTGGTGCGTAGCGACGATCGTCATCTCTGTCGCCAGTATTCCGACCGGATTCCTTCTCTTGGGTTTTAGCCTTCTTGTATTCCAGCACCCTCTCTTTTACCAATTCCTTGATGTGGTTTCCCAAAACATTACATTCAGTTGTTGAGTGATCAGCAGATTTATGTAACTCGCAGTATACCCTTTGATTCACAGTATCCGTGCCCCGGGTTTGGCACGAATTCACTTCCTTCCATCTCTTATCCGAGGGATGGATTTTCTTCTCCATAGACTTTGTAAAAACAGGCTCCTTCTTACCGTGAAGAGCCGCCATAATTTCTTCTACCTTGATGTATTTGTTGATCTTTTGGGTAAGTTGCCCCAAGGAAGTAGGTGGATTCTTGATGAGGTTGGTAGAAAGTCCACATGGCCCAAGAACCTGTTGCAGTATGTCCAATTTTTCCTAAGGATCCATTTTTATTCCTCTAACTATATGATTGAACTTCTCAATGAAATGTCTCAAAGTGATTTTCCCTGGAGCGTATCTTAACGGTTATAGTTTGGCTTTGCTCTTGGGGGACCCACATTAGGAGCAAATTGTTGTGTGAATAATATGGCAAAATCTTCAAAAGATCGTATGGATCTTGACGGAAGATTTTTGAACCAAGATTTAGCGTCTTTCTGTAAGGTTGCAGCAAACAATTTGCATCGGATAGCGTCACTAGCACGAACTGTCCCCATCCTTAATTCAAAGTCACATAAATAATCCAACGGGTCTTCGGACCCGCTGAACGTAGGTATCCCGTCCGGTGCTCTGAACGAACGTTCTGGCACAGCTTTCATTACACGTTCAGAAAATTGATGTAGACGCATCTGAAGCAGAGTGGAAACCCCATTGTCCGAGCAAGGGTCATGATAAGCATCCTCCAAATCTAGTAGAAAGTACTTGCCGACGTCTCTCTTGATGGGTTGACTCATTGCTTCATGGAAAAAAGCCGGCCGATGATCGGTATCTTGCCCCGATCGTCGCCTTTTGATTGCGTCCAACTCTGCTATCAGTTCGTCAAAGCGAGCTTGGTCTTGATCGACAGACGGTCGGGGCACTTTGTTGTGGGGGTGCCGACCGACAATTTCCTCATCGTCTGAGCTCAGATTTCCTGCGCTGGTCGTCTTGCCGACCTGCTTCTGGTGGAACCAAGCTTTGAGTATTCTAGATCTGCGGCTGGACAACAAATTTCTGTCCAGACTCCAGGAGCGATTGTCGAAGATCTCCGACCATTTCCTCCACCATTTTCCGCAAGGATTGAGGATCGATAGTTATCACTTCTCTTCCATCGATGCTGTTATGTGATTCCTGTTGGTGAGTTTCCATTCCCTCAACAGATTCTGGGTTCTCCATAAGAACTAGGACTAGCAGGCAAAGCTTCTCAGTAGGTCTACCAGATCGGTCCCCATGGACGGCGCCAAATGTTATGGGTAAAAATCTACTCTGTGATGTTTTATAATTATGTGAGGATACTGCTTGTATACGGTTGCCGTAACGAAAATAGAACAAGAGTTTATACGTGGGAAACCCGAGAACCGGGAGGAAAACCCATGGGGCACCAAAGCCAGGAAGAATTCACTATGAACTTTTGATCAGGAACTCTCCGTAGAGCTTGTCCTTTAACACTTTCAGACCTCTCCCTTTTATAGACAAACATTCTACATATTTTAATCGCACACAATCTTATCGTAATCTATTACGATCTCACCGCAGCCACCTCGAGCCAATTTATGAGACTTTTGTGCACGCCGAAGCCGCACACCGCCGCCTGGAGTAATGGCGCAACCTTCGTTGACATTTCTCTTGAGGACGCCGATCGCACACCCTTCTTCCAGAAATTCATTATAGATCGTGCAACACTCCGTAGGGTACCGATCGACTGACCATCGATTCTCTCGTCCGATCGACAAGAGGGTATTGTCTACGATCGGTCATATCACCTGACCCTGACCGTATCGTCGTAAGTCATGTATTAACAGGTACATATAGAGTTTAATAAGTGAATATTAGGGAGATCAAGAATCATATAAATTTTTTCAATAGCTTCACGTTTTTAATTTCGTACTCAACAAGACGTTTGTGCCATAGATATGTTTCGGTATCCATGTTGAAATTGACTTTCTTCTTCTGGGGAATTTATAGTGAAGAGAGATTATTATAGAGCATATTTGTCTGAATAAATGATGTTATGCTTGGAACTTCAATTATGCACGTCATTCCATTGAAAATAAGTTTGAACTTTTAATGAAGTAATTGTACATGGCTCAATAAGTTATATTTCAGGGTTGGAACATATAATATTTCCTTTATTTCAATATGTATTTCAAATACACATTTCATATCCCTTAGACAAAAGCATGCAAGGTGCAAGTAGCAGATCTCACGGATTTTGTGATAGTCATGTTCAAACCATGCAAAACAAATTTCTCTTTCATATGTGTTTTGAACATCCATGGTATAGGATTCATCCTGAAATTAAGTATGCAAACTTATTTCCAATCGCACATGTCTTCTAGGATTGAAAACTCAGGTGTATTTGCTTGTTTAGATTTTGCCTTTTTTGTTTGACATACTTTTTCGATGTGTCCAAGATCCCCACGAAAATTGCACCTGATATCGGGTATCCACCAACAGTTTTCAACCTTGTGGTTGTTCATAGAGCAATATGGGAATGTTCCATCATTTTCTCTTCTATGTATCCACATGTTGGTTGTTTGAGGAGTAAGGGTTGTGGTCATTTTTCCTTTATGGACATTGCTACAGTTTCAAGCATATCGCTACATATGAGCTATGCGGTACCGACTCGTTCGATCGATTCGGTACGATACAATTAGACTCGACTTGGCAATATTTTAAGAGTCGGATTTTTTACTCGGCTATTATTTTCAAATCAAATAATATTAAATAATACTAAAATTTGTTAAGAGTTACATAAACTCTAAGTTGGCGAATTGGAGAAAATTATCAAAGAACTTCTTCATACTGGTCTTATTACTCCCTAGTAAAAGCTCCTTCTCGTCCCCTGTATTGTTAGTCTCTAAAAAAGATGGAGAATGGAGGATGTGCGTAGACTTTCGCTACCTCAATGACATGACGGTAAAACACCATTTTCATATTCCACTTATTGATGATTTATTAGACGAATTACATGGTGCATGTTATTTTTCAAAAATGGACCTTCGGTCCGGATTTTTTCAAGTTCGAATGCTACCTGAAGATATTTATAAAACCGCCTTTTCAACCCACCTGGGACACTACGAATTTGTTGTTATGCCGTTTGGCTTGACTAATGCACCTTCCACATTTCAATCTATGATGAATACTATATTTGCAGATGCTATTAGGAAATTCGTTCTTGTTTTCTTTGATGATATTTTGATTTATAGCAAAACTTGGCATGAACACCTCACTCACATAGCTTATGTATTACAAATCATGAGAACTAATGCTCTTTTTGCCAAGTTTTCGAAATGTTCTTTTGGTCAAGTTTCTATAGGATATTTGGGACATATCATCTCCAACAAAGGTGTCACCACTGATCCTTAAAAAATACATGATATTATGACATGGCCAACCCCAAAGAATCAGAAAGAGTTGCGAGGATTTCTGGGACTTTCTGGTTACTATAGACGATTTATCCAAAATTATGGAATCATTAGAAGACCTCTCACTCATCTGCTAAAACTTGATAATTTTAAATGGTCCAAAGAAGCCTCAGCAGCATTCAGAACACTCCAAATCACTCTATCAACAACTCCAGTTTTAGCACTCCCTGATTTCCAGCAAGAGTTCATACTTGAAACAGATGCATGTGATAGTGGCGTAGGGGTTGTTCTTACACAATCTGGTCATCCTATTTCCTTTTATTCCAAGAGCCTCGGGTCTAAGTTCCTTGGACTATCAGTCTATGAGAAAGAGCTCATTGCAATGGTATTGGCTATCCAAAAATGGAAGCATTATTTGATGGGGCATCGTTTCATTGTCAAAACTGATCACCACAGTTTAAAGAATTTAAAAGAACAAAAGCTTGGTACCTTGTTTCAGCAAAAATGGATGACTAAATTACTAGGATTTCAATTCGAGATTCAATTCAAGCAATGATGTGAAAATACAGTAACATACTCTCTCACGTAAAGGATCTCTTCATGTTATTACACATATCAAACCAGCATGGCTACAAGAAGTTCAAGATTGTCATCCCCAAGACTCTACATTGACGGCTATTTATCAAGGCAAGATTTTAAACAACAATGACTATCCTGAATATACTCTGCTTGATGGTATTTTAAGAAAAAAGGGCAGAATCTGTGTTGGATACAATTCAGAATTACGACAAAAAATATTTGATGCATTATACTCTTCACCAAAAGGCGGTCATTCAGGAATCAACACCACGTATCAGTGAATCAAGACATACTTTTATTGGAAGAATATGAAAAAAGATATTACTTCCTGGATCCAAGACTGCACATTATGCCACCAGATTCACTTCGATAGAGCAGCAGCACCTGGTCTTCTTCAACCTCTCCCTATACCCGAACGCCAATGGCAAAGTATTATCATGGACTTTATTGAAGGACTTCCGCCATCCTCGGGTAAAGATACAATATTCGTTGTGGTAGATCGGTTTTCCAAATATGCACATTTCTGCACCCTCACTCATCCGTATACAACCTCCACGGTGGCCTTGGTCTTTCTCTCTAATATTTACAAACTCCATGGACTTCCCACTAACATCATCTCGGACCGTGACAACATCTTCATCAGCAAGTTTTGGGAAGAACTATGTAAAACAGCTGGGATTCAACTCAATCGATCAACCGCCTACCACCCACAAACTGATGGGCAAACTGAAAGAGTCATTCAGTGTTTAGAGACTTATCTAAGAGGATTGTGTCATTCACATCCTCGGCAATGGGTGAAGTGGTTACCACTAGCTGAATTCTAGTATAACACTTCTCATCATTCTAGCTTGAAGATGACTCCTTTTGAAACTCTATATGGTTATAAACCTTCCTACTTTCCGGGAGATTCACCGATCAATTCTGCAAATTCTGATGTGGATACATTCTGGAAAGATCGCCAAACCCTCCTTCAAGACTTACGCAACAACCTCTCTACAGCTCAGCAACGCATGAAATATTATGCAGATAAAAAGAGAACATAACGCACCTTTCAGGAAGGGGATTTTGTTTACCTTTGCCTTCAACCATATCGCCAGACGTCAATTTCTCTCCGTCGGAACTTAAAATTGGCAGCCTGTTATTATGGACCCTATCGCGTCATATCCCGAATCGGCAATGTTGCTTATAAGATTGCTCTACTTGAAGACTCTAAGTTACACCCGGTTTTCCACGCTTCTATGTTAAAGAAACATTTAGGAAAAAAACACGAACCACTCCGACATCCACCGAACGTAACTGAATCAGGAAGCATCCCAACTCAACCTATCGGTGTGTTGGATCGACGTCTCATTCAACGAAATTGCAAACCTGCCACTCAACTCCTTATCCAATGGGATGGCTCTTCATCAACTCATGCAACTAGGGAAAACTTAGATTGGATCCGAAGTCATTTTCCTTCCTTTGATCCTTGGGGACAAGGATCCTCTTCAGCCGGAGGATGTGTCACGACCCTGCAGGAAACAGGTCAAGAAGAACATTCAGAAGAGTAACAAGAATCAAGACTAGATATTTTGAGGCCGAGACCTTCTTTTGGGCCATTATCTCTTATTGTAATCCAACTAGTAACTAGGCTGAAACTTCGCAGCCCAACTATTCCAACGGTCATATGAGCATTGTTTTGAACAGAATATAAGTATAAGATATTATGTATTTTGTACGAAGAAGATTATTAATGAACAATTTACATTCTATCACTTCTTCCTATTTCTTCTCCTATCTCACCCTCTGATTTCCTTCCCTAATTATTCCCTTCTTCTTCCATATCCTAACAAGGTCTTTACAAAGTTTTGATTTGGGGTTTTTCCTTTTATAGGGATACAGACACACGTTTTTAAGAACTACAATTAACTAGCCAAAACAACACGATTTTTTATAAATAAAGAACAATCTTCAATTTCTTCCCAGATCTTTCACCTCTGCTTCAGAATTTATTTCTATGGTTGCATCAACATCTAGATCCTTCAATTATTGTAGCCAATCATAAAATGGTGTCTATCTGATTTGTAGAAATTCAGGATTCAATGGATCGGGGAGTACATCCCAATCCGTAAAAGAAGTAGATCATATTGAAAAAGTTTGAGTCAAACCAATTACCTATGATATCACTCTCCTTATAAACTAGAACTTTTCTATTTCCACATCCGACGTGGGACAATGTTTCATCATGATTGTTGGGATCCTGGTCTGTGAAGGGGGATTCTAGGAAGGATCCTAGTAATGGAAATGAAAGAAGAATAAGTGAGCTACGACCCATGGCAGATGAAACAACAACCAAATGAATTGTACTGAAGAATATGGGTCAACACATATTCTAATAAAAAAACTACATTCTAAATGGATTAACAATAAGAAGTAAACTACACGTAAGTGGGTTAATTTTGTTAAAGATTTTTAAGTTGGTTATTTTAATAAAAAAACTCAACGAAAGATACATTCTTCAATTTCATTATTTAAACTATGAGTGTTTACTATTCGGTAGAAACCGAATACCGAATGTTTACCAACCTATACCGAATTTTGAAAATCGGTTCGATATTTGGTTTTAAAATTTTGGTTATTTCGGTATTGGGTAATATACCGAATACTGAATTTAACATTTTATTTAATTTAAAATAATATTTTTGTATTTAATTATATAATTAAATATATTAATATAGTTAATTTGTTATTTTATTTATTTTAATTATCGAAAATTGGTATTTCAATATATACCGAAACCGAACCGAAAAAATTCAATTCGATATTCAGTGACTAATATTTTTATTTGTTCTGTATTCGGTATTTAAAATTCAGTACAGTTCGGTTCGTATTACCGAATGAACACCCCTAATTCGAACCATACAAAATTCTTCTCGTCTTGAATCTTAAGATTAATTGTAATTTCATTTTTACCTCTAACATTTACAATGCTATTTCCAAAAATTTCGACTTTGATCTAAATGTTATTGATACACTGGTACATTACAGTAAAGAAAATTGACCCACATGTACAAAATATAAAAGCAACGTTCTGCGAAGAACAGGGATTGTGTTTTCAAAGAAAGCTCACAAGTTCTTACAAATCCGAGTCTTTGCTCCTCTTCAAATTAGCTTTTTCTTTTGAAAATACTGCTTCAAGTGCAGTATTTGTAGCAAAGAAACCAGAATGCAAACNGTTATCGCAGGATGTAAAACGAGGCTGGGACCGATGCGTGGTCTGCGTGATCGGGCCCGAAGCATGATAAACGTGATAGGGCCCGAAGCGTGGAACGCGTGAGCCTGTAACCGTTTTGTAACCGTTCAGACCGAACCATGGAGCCAGCTGGCAGATAACGCTTATTTTTACCAAAGTTATCTTCGGTCCTCCGTGTTGAACATCGGGCCGGTCGTCCTAAAAGGGTAATTGGGTTGTGAGAATTCGTTTTGATTAGTTGAATCGGCCCAACTGTTATCGGGCCTCACCCATCACAAGGTACCCGATCCTAGAGTTCTCATCAACTGTGTTTCTGTTGGTATGCAGTCACCTTATCGAAGACAAAGAAAAAGGGTAAGGTGCAGAAAGAAACTGTGGTTAATTCGATACGAGATGCCCCAAAGTTATCTTCGGTCCTCCGTGTTGAACATCGGGCCGGTCGTCCTAAAAGGGTAATTGGGTTGTGAGAATTCGTTTTGATTAGTTGAATCGGCCCAACTGTTATCGGGCCTCACCCATCACAAGGTACCCGATCCTAGAGTTCTCATCAACTGTGTTTCTGTTGGTATGCAGTCACCTTATCGAAGACAAAGAAAAAGGGTAAGGTGCAGAAAGAAACTGTGGTTAATTCGATACGAGATGCCGTGGAAAAGTACGAATCTGTCTACGTTTTTGTTTTCCAGAATATGAGGAATCTCAAGTTCAAGGAATTCAGGGAGCGGCATAAGTCTTCAAACAGGTTTTAGAAATAATTTCTAGTAAATTTCTCTGTTGCAGCTCGGTAAATTTTTTGTTTAGAGGTGTATTTTGTATTCATTTGCAAATTTTTGAATCCACAAATTATACTCTATAGGTTTTTCTTAGGATCAAACAAAGTAATGCAAGTGGCATTGGGTAGGTCTTCCAGTGATGAGCTCAGGCCCGGTCTTAACAAAATTTCAAAGGTGTGAAATGTTTTTATGGTTCAACAACATTTCATGTCCTGTTTAAACTGTTATCATCACGCTTCGTATTAATATCATTTTAATCTATATTTATAGTTTCTTCGTGGGAATTCCGGAGTTTGTTTTTCTTCTTTGCCAAAGGAAGAAGTCGAAAGGTACACTGTTTGAGTTTCATTCTCTAATTTTTTTGCATGTTTTGCTTGTGTGTAGTCTGAGATTGATAGTTTATGGCTCTTTTTCTCAATGCTTCAGACTATTTAACGAGTATGAAGATTATGACTATGCTAGAACCGGAAGCATAGTGACCGAAAAGGTACTGAAATATATCTCATTAAACCCATTTTTGCATATTGAAATCTAATGATGTAAAAAATCGATGCCTTAACCACTTATTAAGGGTTTACACTTTAGTTACTCATGCATAAATGTTTTGTTTATACTTCAAGTGGAGCTCAAGGAGGGTCCTCTTAATCAGTTCACTCATGAAATGGAACCCTTCTTACGCAAACAAGGAATGCCTGTCAGGCTAAACAAAGGTGTTACCCTATTGTTTACGTATGTTCAATTTTGTTAACATAATATAAGGTTTAAGCATGTGGGTAGGAGTTGTCGAGCTAGTATCAGACTACATTGTTAGTGAAGAAGGAAAGCCTCTGTCACCCGAGTCATCCCGTATACTTGTAAGTGAAAGTAATTAAGGAGATGTAAAACTTTTATTCTCTTCTAAGGTAAATAAAGTTGTCTTTCCTCTTATCAGCGCCTCNGAAAGAGAATAAAACAATGCATGCTAACTATTCCAGATTGCAAGCAATAATATTTGAGCACTTTATATATAAAGGCTAGTTTTCCCCTGTGTTAAAAACATTTTGCCATTGATTGTAAGATGGAAAACTAGGAGAAGATTGAAATCATCATCAAATAAAAAATAATTGTTGTTGTGCTCACAATCTTTATATATAATAAGCAACCCCTAGATTCATATTCTATTGTATATCTCAAATTGTACTTCAAGATCCCGATAAATAATTTTAAAAACCCAAATCTAAAATAAATGGCACGCAGAAGAACACATTACCAATTAAAATGAAACAGTTACAGCTCAAACAGTCCTTTACTATGTGTAGTCAGAAAGCTAGACATTGATTTGTCCATCAATAACCAAAAAACTCAATGAAACGATTGCATTTTCATATTGGATAGAGGTCTCACCTCAATATTTTCCTTTCTAGCAACAGATTCCCAATCCTTGGCTGCAATACCTGTCCTCCAGTCAAGGTTAACGCTTACATCTCCTGCTCCCTGATTGTGGCCATCAGTGCTAAAGCAAGCTATATAACTTCCCCCTTCCGTAGTTGTAAACGCAAATTGACCATAAGTTTCATTTTGCTGGTTGTGGAGGTTTTTCCCATAGGGTGAAGTAACCTACAGCAGAAATATGGATAGCCTCTTGTTAAATGGAGAAAATTAACATGAAAAACGATTTGCTTTCCAAGCACAAGGCTTCCACAAGTTTGCTCGATGCATTCAAAATGACGGATAATCAAATGATTGAATGATACTAATACAACAATCTGATCCCTTTTCTTTTCCATTTCATGAGTACAAAAGCTAGTACTAATTCCCAAACCAAATAGATAACAAAAATAAGTTACTAAACCTTGACGGTAATAGTAGGAATAGGGTGGGCGTGGTCATCGGAAATAACGTAATAATCGCCCAAAACGACGACGTTGCCTGGATCTCTTCCGAAAAACACTTGCTCCTACCGGACGGCACGTTCAGCCATATCCCTTCGCTACCACGGAAAAGACACAGTAAAGCGAAGAATGGTGCGTACAGACCCTCTGCCATTGTCATAATTATCCTAAACGGAATCCCTCTTGTGTCACGAATGACATAAATATATTAACTTCAAATTGTTTTTCTGCAAGCAAGAAGGTTGAGAGCAGCAGAAGATCAGAATGGAATAATGAGTCCGAAGAAGAGAAGATCATGACTTAGCCATAAGACATTACGATGTAGCCCAAGCTAGGCCCATTGATGTTGATCCAATGGACATTTTGCTAATGGATATATTACCGTTTGATATCGCCATAAGAATTTATTATTTGAGAATGTATCTATTTCTATATAATCGTTATTGAAGAAGATGATGGTATTCAAAAGATCGAGATATTTGATGGTTGACTTTGTTATAGCTTTTGTGGTATTCGACCGGGTTACTTATTTAATAAATCTTTATATTTAATTTAGATATTAATGAATCATTATTTATTTGACTTCATTATTGATGGGCCGAGAGAGTTATAATTGGGCTGGACTAATCATCTATATAAACATGGCTAAAGAAAGAAAAAGGGGCTTGGATTCTTGACCTAAGGTGGAGGCCGCTATTCACTTCTTTTTCGCCCTGAAAACCTACGACTACGACCATCAAAACATGATCTTTTTTCTTTTGTTTTCTACATCATGTTCTCTTATTGTAAATATACGAACTTGACGTTTATAGTGGATTCAAAGGCTACGGTCGGGGTGGTTTTTTATCATTTCTTTTACAGAAATGTTTTCACCTACAAAAATCGTGTCTTTTTACTTCTTGCTTTCGTATTACTTTTTCGTTCGAACCCTATCCGTAAAAGAGGGTCTAAATTTTTTTATTGCGGATTTTTAGCAGCAATATCATTGGCGCCGTCTGTGGGAACGCTTTTAATCCCATTGAGTTTTTATCCGGAGTTTAGGATGGAAAACGCGAATATATTTTCGATTCAGCGCAGTTTCGGTATTAAGTTTGTTTCTGATTATTGAACCATTGGATCAGTCTGAAATTTTGGTATATAGTTATAAACATATTTATCTCCGTTCTGAACGGTGAAGATCTAATTTTATGGTCGTTTAGATTTTTGAATTAACGTTGGTTTACAAGTGACTGTTTCTGATTTTTCAAGTATACAAAAGTTGGTTTTTCGATTCAAATCTCATAGTTGTAACATTGGATTGTTCTGAAATTTTTAGCATGGTTTGAGACATATCTTTCGGTCTTCTGATTGGTGAAAAGCAGTTCTTATGGTACTTTCATATTTCGGTTTACTATCCAAATATATGGTTGTTATTTATAATCCTATATTAATGCGATGTTCGGGTATTCTATTTAGTTTACAAAATTGGAGCTTTGGATGTTTCTGAAATTTATTTATATTAGTCTAGACGTATTGATTAATGTTCGAGACGGTGGAGATTGATTTTGAATTCTCTTTCGGTTTTAAATTCACGACAAACTTTCAAAGTTTCAATCTGCGTTTTCTGATATTTTGAGTTGTGATATTCTATATGTATTGCATAATTTTACCATTGGATTATTCTGAAATTTACGTATATTAGTAATGACACATTGTTCTACGTTGTCAACGGTGAAGATCAGTTTCTGTAATTATTTCAAATTTCGAACTATCAGCAGAAATATGACAATGTTTCTTTTTATTTTTCAAAATCCGTTATTTAAGAATTCTGATATGGATTTAATTATTTTACTATTGGATCACTTTGAGATTTTGTCATATTGATCAAGATAGATTATTCAATGTTTTGAACAGATTTCGCTGTGGAAAGTGTATATCGATAGATCTTATTCATTGTGAATTTAAATTGTGTAATCCAAAGAAGATGGATTTCATTATCTTATGGATTGTGATGATGTGACTCTTATGATAATATGATAATCTCTTCAGTCTGGTATTCTCCCTATTATATTCAGAATAATTTACTAGATGGCTCGTGTGTATTATCATCCTAATTTGGTTGTCGGTTATCATCGCCTTAACATCGAGTTATTAACTAATAAAAAATCTTATGGATATCAAGAAAATCTTAGAAAAGATAACACACCGACATATGAAATGATGTTGTTTTGGATGTGTAGAAAGATATTTGTCTTCTCCGAGACACGCAAGTTTCAGAGTTAACGTTTTTATTTATGATCAGAATATTCAAGATATTCTCGTCTGGATGACACGGATTTTCTCATTTGTTATTGGAGTTGTCATAATTTCATGAATGTTAGAGATTTTCTTATCTATAATCGTCATTGTCGATTATTACCATAATTAGAGCAATCAAGATCGAGTTTGATCAAGTTATATTATGTGAGATTCTATGATATACAAAATGTTGAGCAAATACAAGTATTAAGGGTTGGAGAAATTGGAGATTTACTTCATTATTGGGAACGCAAGGGAAATCAATATTACAAACATGAAGTATAAAAGTTCTTGGTTTTTTATGGGGAAATTTATGGTCTTGCTCATAATTATAGGTCGTTTTTTGAAATATTATATCATGACTCTCGGTTTTCTTTTCTTTTAACAAGGGGGGGAATTTAGCCGACACTTGCCGGGACGAAGATTATATTAGTTTCCTATCGGTTTTCTTTTCTTATATCACAACTATTAATAATTTAAACGTTTTACAGCGGGATTATGGTTCATGGCTTTGTGTTCAATGCACTCATAAAAATCACAAGTTTGAAGCACGTTGGTTCTTTCCTATTTGATTCGTGGAGTCGAAGTTGAGTCTTCAGACTGAAGACACTTGAGTTTATTAGAGCGGATTTATATTTGATTTCTCAGTATGCCAATGGCACTACAAAAAATGCGAAGTTGTTGGTTTGATATTCTACCAAAGCGACTAATTAAAAAGAGTTGAATCTTTTTGCGATGAACTATGAAGATCACAATTGATATTGCTCGGGGAATATTTTGAGATAAAATGACTTCGGAGGTCGAGGGTCGATAACGGAGCCGAACCCTCGGATAATTGGAAGAAACGAGGGTGATGTATTACCGGGGACTCAATGAATACTTTTAGAAGAAACCCCGGTCACCAAAATCATTACTCAGCTTTCTCGGAGTGGGAATTCATCTGGGAGGGCATCTATTAGCTATCTACTTCCTATTATTTATCAAAATGTTTTGAATTCGAAAGAGCGGCTAACTATTTGCCTAAGGAATGTTCATCTCCCACCATAGTATATTCACAAAGAGCGGCTGATCATAATGGTGACGAGGAGAACCTAGAGGAGCATATGCGCACTATCACGCTTAGTTAGATGATGTGAAAACCTTTAAGGAGGTTTCAAAAAAGTAATGTTGTCTAATATCTTTTTAATGATGAAGTTGCTACCGAAGCGAGAGATCTTATGTGAAGCTTCCGAGCACCCTCTATTACTTTGAGGAGATGAATGCCGAAATTGAGCATACTGATGCTTAAATGGCTTAGTTCGAGGTCAATCTGGGACTCTCTTATCAAAGATGATGAATATATGGCGAGGATACCCGTGATACTCATTTCACCTCCGTTATGAAGGTAATAATACTAGACAAGAGGGTGTGATTGAGCACTTAAACATGATATGAAATACCTTCAAGCGATTTATCATCATTTTTGCAAAGTTTTGGAGTTTTGAAGTTTTGCGAAATACATGGAATGCTTCAAGCGCTTTATCATCATTTTTCATGGATATTAATATTTCTAAGTGATTTATATCTTCACCGCCTCTTTGAAGAACTCTAAACTCTGATGGTTTAGTCGGTTAACAAAGTTCAAAGAGTTCAAGAAATTTTCCATTGTTTCGTATCAAGAGTTCAAAGATCAATTCTATTCGGCCTTCTAATGCAATGGAGAAGTTTATCACATCATTAAACACATCGTGGTATTTTACCCATCATTCAAGGAGGTTCGAACATTTCGTTGTTGGTTCACCCTGATTTCCATGTTGTTTGAGAAATATTACATATTTTCGTCGATTACTGCTCCCTATTTGGATCATGTGGGCCTGCTTTAATGAGGTACCATACAGTTAACATAATGGCGATTATAACGAAAACCAATAGAGTTTTGCAACCCTCGGAATTTTATTTGAGGATTTGCAGTTAAAAAACATTATTAGACTAAG
Source organism: Utricularia reniformis (assembly GCA_009725065.1). Taxonomy (NCBI): domain Eukaryota; kingdom Viridiplantae; phylum Streptophyta; class Magnoliopsida; order Lamiales; family Lentibulariaceae; genus Utricularia; species Utricularia reniformis. The sequence goes on along the minus strand of RWGZ01001272.1, from coordinate 22,505 downwards.
GAAATTAGATTAAACTCTATTTGATTGTCATATTATTGATAGCAGTGAGCATATCGTGAATGATGTATCTAATTGTTGTTCTTAATCATCCGAAATGGTATTCGTTCAGAATAGTCTTAATTATCCGGAATAATATTTATAAGGACTTCAAGTAATTGGTTATTAGTCGTAGCATCACTGTATCTGCCATTGGTGATTAATTGATCATTCTAAATTCCTTTATTGGAGTATCTATCAAGTTACTTGTTTGGAGTTATATATCGTGAAGGGGACATCGAATTTATATATTTTGTTAATTGCCCATAATGGTATTCGTTCGGAAATTTATTTTTATGGAACTCCCCTTCTTCAAATTTATTTTAATGATCATTTGGAATAGTATTATTCCGGAAATATATATTTATGGGACTTGCCTTCTTAATTCACCTACGACATTATTGAGTTGAACTATTAAGCCCCGGCCATTACATTTTATGTTAGTCGGATTTAAGAACAGTTGTTGCTCCCG